>CM055102.1:8594455-8626955 GCA_029204225.1 Diphasiastrum complanatum
TTGATCGCCTTGGTTAAGTAGTCATGATTGAGAACGTGTCGTCC
Organism: Diphasiastrum complanatum; assembly: GCA_029204225.1. Taxonomy (NCBI): domain Eukaryota; kingdom Viridiplantae; phylum Streptophyta; class Lycopodiopsida; order Lycopodiales; family Lycopodiaceae; genus Diphasiastrum; species Diphasiastrum complanatum. Next base: position 8,594,500 of record CM055102.1, read on the forward strand.
AAAAACGTATTGCCTCATTACAAATCCAAAGCTGTCGAATTGAAATTATTTTGTTGGCTTCAGACTGTAATCCTTGTTCCCATGGAGGAAAACTGATGGTCGAAGAAGAGTTTGATGAAGCACCATATTGCTTGTTGGTAACCAATCTGTATGGAAAGGACAGAGTGTGTCACCACAATATCCTCTTTTTTCTGCTTCCTCAACATCATACCAATTCGGATGCTTATCCAATTCCCTTGGATTCTTGGTTTGTCTTGCATCTGGCTCTTATGTCGTAACTGCCAATCCATGTTGTTTGACCAATTGATGAAGAAAAATTACAATTCTGTAGTAAGCAATGGTAGTTATGAATTGATTTTGTATATAAATGCTCCATATGAAGTACTCGGCATGAATATTGACACTCTGTCATATGATGAAGCGTATCTCTGGGCATACTATTGACCAAAATATATTTCTTCAAATCTGGACAAATTTTCACTCAAATTTGGCCAAGACAAGTCAACTCCATTGAATTCTGCTTTTGCCAGTTTGGATTTTAAATGAAATTTACTTTCAAAAATTGTAAACCATAACTGGCCATGTATACGCCTGACACATTAATACAGGAGAACGTATATGTATTGCAAGTTCAAACCATGGAAATAACAATTCTACCATTCTGATTCTTCCGCTGTAGAAAATCATTGTTGATGTTACTCAATCAAATATTTATCTTGTTAAAACCCACCGACCAATGCAAACTTCTCCAAAGAAACTGATATAGATTGCTGGCATATTTAAAAATCAGTTTCTAATAGAGTGTTGATTGATTGAGAGAACATTCCCAATCATTATTCATGTTTATATTTTTCAAATATACATGTGAATTAGTTGCTGGCAGTTGAGTTCTAGAGAATCCATAGAAATAAGATTCTCCATTAGAAGCCACTTTAAGCTCTTGTAAAATGGATGGCATGAGGCGTTGAACAATAATCCAAAGTATTGATACAAGTAAGATTTCCATAGATTAATGAGATCTCTTCATTGCGGACAATATTCTTGTTGAATACTTCACACTCCATTAGATTGTTCTCAAAAATAAAAATATTCTCAAAAGCTCCCAAATCCAATTGAATTGGTTTGCAAATCGGATCCCTTAAATAGCCACTCAATTACAAGCCATGGAATGTCGGTGCCATATAGTCCTCATTCTGAAATTCAATCTTCTCATTTTGATGACCCATAGTTGCTTGATCATTGACCAGATTAATGCATCGATGTATGTCAAGTTTTGGACTTTGATGGTTGAAGTTAAACTCGAAAGAATGTTCAATTATCTTCACATCCTGATCTGAATCTCTCACCATCTATTGTTGCAACTTGATCCGAATCTTGAATTGGACTTTTGTTGCCTGCAACTGTATCTGGATTTGGGACTTGACTTTCGTTGTCGCTTTGCTCATCTGACTCATTGTCCTCGCTTCGCTCATTTGCTTCGTCATTGTCACTTTGCTCATCAGAATCATTGTTGGGATCATCTTCATCTTCATAAGTTTCTTCTCTTTCATTCACACGCACTTGTCGATCCACTGATGCTTTAGTGTATACACTCACTTTCTAAATCCACATCTTCATTTTCTCAAACCACCTAGATTGTTCTTCTTTCCTTTCAGCTTCTAGCTTAAGCCTTTGTTTCTTGTTGCTTGTACTTTAAAGCATAATCCATAGTTTTCCTTAATCAAAACCCAGGTTGGAGAGAAGTAGTTTGCGGATAATTTTCTACAATGCTCCAATATTGAGGTTGTAAGCCATATATATAGCATTGTACAAGATATACTTCTCCATAGTCAAATATTGGGATCATCTGTTGGAATTCTCGATTGTACTTAGCAACTATACTTATCTGGTTCAAAGAACACCATTGGATGAAGTCAGATCGATTGAAGATCTGTCTACAAAGTCTTTTGAAAGTTAACCAGTTCTCAAGAAGAAAGTCGTGAACGATGTTCCACCATGATTGCCACATCCTTGGAAATCTGATGAAGCAAAGAAAACCATACTACTATCACCAATACATCCACTATAGTAGAAGTTATAATCCAAGTCTTCTAGCCAATTGTCTACATTAATGGAGTGAATGCTTCCATCAAAGGTATGACTAAAGTATTTAGATAGTCGTTGGTTGTAACAATAAGGTTTCCGTTGAGCAGTGACTTTCCACCATTCATTAATATGGTTTGTAGATAAGTGCTCTAGAGCAAGTGCATGATCCATCATATCGTGTAACTTCATAAAATAGTTTGTATAAACGGATCTAGAAATAGTTGGTTGAAGCACATTTCTAATAGGAGTTTGAAGAGAATTTAAATAGTAGTCCAAGCATTTTCTATACTCAAAGAAGTAATCCATCATTATAACAGTAATCCATCATTAATGACTAATGAAGATTTGTGGACTATGAATTCATCGATTGAAAGTTGAATGTTTTCACTATAATAGTAATCCATCATTAATGACTAATGAAGATTTGTGGACTATGAATTCATCGATTGAAAGTTGAATGTTTTCACTATAACAGTAATCCATCATTAATGACTAATGAAGATTTGTGGACTACGAATTCATCGATTGAAATTTATTCAGAATGGTATTTTACAGGCTAGTAAAAAAAATGCTCTTCTCCACCCACTTAAAACTCAGAGCTCTACTATGAGTGAAATTGAGAATGGCAAAAACTTGTGAAATTGAGCACTTTTGTTTTTTATAGCATCGAATTCCAAACTAAAATGAAAATATATGAAGATTTAAAAATAACCAATAAAAAGACGTAAAAAACTGACTCAAGAAAAGGGGTCTTGAAAAAAAAATTAATAATAATAATAAATACAAAATTTCAATGACTTCTTAGTGTCAGGCTCGTCGTCATGATCACTTTTCGTTTTACTCCATTGGAATCCGAGCTCACACTAACAAGTTCTGGTGATCCAGGTTTAGGTTTTTTTTTTTCTTGTGTTAGAAACTCAAATTAGGGTTAAAAAAATTTGGCAGCATTTTTCTCTTTTTTTTGCACTTTTTTTTCTCTGCCCTAAATTGCGAACGCAGGGCGAGGGTTGTTGTGCGAGGGCAGGGTTAGTTCAGGTTTTTTTTTTATGAGCCTGTGAAAATTCATAATGAAGAAACTGCAATTTTTTTACAAAGAAACAAAACTTCACAAATGAGAAGTTGAAGTGCTTCTCTCTCACTTAAAAAAATCCAAAAGAAAATTTTCAAAATTCTGGCTAGTCTGACCCATCTCTACTAATTTGATCATAACTTCCTCAATATTGATCCAAATCACACAAACTTAGTACCTCTGAAAAGCTAACAAAAGCTCTATCAAATATAGGATCAAATCAATAATTGAATGTGACTTGATAGGTCAAAATCACAACAAAACAGGGCTGAAATTTTTCAAAAAAGAAAAACTACAGCTAGGAAACAAGATTTGTCATAACTTTTTGGATACTAATCATAATGACCTGCCATATAAATCAGATTAAGATAAGACAATGCTCTAAAATACTACATAGAGAAACTTGAGATTAAAACTCAAATCAAATATGAAAAATACAATTCAAATGAAGTGAAATTTCTAGTCACCTATTTTGATAGCTTTTGGGAAAAGTGCAAAAAAGTTTGTATCCCTTATCCAAATGCCTTGCAAATGGAAGCTGAAAAAAGCTCTACAAATGTCTTGAATCAAATTAGAAATGAAAAATAAAATTGAATGTCGAAAATGGGTCTGAACAGACCTGAAAAATTCAAAATTCAAAATTAGCAAAAAGAGGACTACAAATGCAATAAACTTATTAAATCTAATGAAATTCACATAGAATCAGTATGAATTTAGGATTTATGCTCTGATACCAAGAAATGTCATGTGCTAAATCCCAAACTAATAGCAATAACAATGAAGTAAAGCTAATAGCAAAAAAAAGTACAAGACCATCAAGATAGCATATCCATAGAAAGCTAGAAACAATGAGATCTCAATGGAATCACATTAGCAATGAAAGAAATAGTACAATCAATGGAAATGGAACATTGATTCATTTGGATAGGGCACATGAGACCTAGCAATGGAGATCCCTATGGCTCACATTCACAAGGAGGAAACAAGAAGCTCTCACTTGCAAATGAGCCAAAAGATTCACAAAATGATGTCTCTTGCCTAGTTATAGACAATGCTCTTACTTAACTTAACTTAACTATCTTGAGGGATAGTTAGCCCTTGTTAAGTATTATTTAAACTACATTGGGCCCTTATTGGCCTATTATTCTTATTAGTTACTTTGAAGGACCTAAAGAGGGAACCACCTTGTTCTTGAGGCTAATAGCTCCTTTTGGGCCTACAAAGCTTACAATGGATATTCTGATGCATTGATAAGCACTTATGTACTAGTAGTACATGACAATATATGAGTATAAAGAGATACCTTCGAATCCTATTTACAAACCAATCTAACAACTCTCTCACACCATTTTTGAATAATTCATACCCAAACCAAATTGTAGGGTTTCCAATATAACGCATTTAGACAACATGGATATGCGTAAGATACGAAACTTATACATAAAGATTAGAATGTCATGAATCTACCCTAATACCTGGTAAAAATATTGGAAATCCCTCATTGGTGATAAACCATACCTATCTGTAGCAAAGTCCTGATACCATATTTGATAGAAGTGTTCTATATAGCATGGATTTGCTTAGAACCAAACATAACGATACGGAACCAGTCACTGCATATGCAGTATAGGTTGTATGGATTAGTATGGTACGGATGTGCTAATACCTACATATTCGTAACAATCAACCACGGTAATACTTAACCCCACTGGAATAAGTGCATATTAGACTTCTGGTGAGATACGGCTAGAAAGCATGGATATGCTTAAGAGTATGTAGTGCGTGACCTACCTTGTTTTACAGGGCTCACTTGGGTTAGAATGGCATGGATTTGCCCTAACACCAGCACACATCTCCACACCAAGTCTTTTAGCTAAATAGAATGTAGATGGTTAAAACTGTTCATACTCTATTTAAAAATAATATTAATTGATATGCACCAACTGCCCATAAATTGATCAGCATGGCAGAAGCCCTAATATGGTAATATTAGGGCTTGGCATATCGCTAAAAAAACTTTCAGTTGTTTGGGAAGACATGACTATGATTTTAAATGCTATTTATGATACTAGGGAGTTTGTAACTAATCATTATGATATCTAGAGGGTAGGACATTTAAATTGAAATTCCACAGTTTATGTTTGTGGGCATTTCATCTATAGGCATAAATTGCTCATTAACTATTTACATTACTACCTTTCCTCCAATAGTTCACTCATCTTTTTGTTTACATGTCATTGGCTACATACCTAGAGCTTGAGGTATTTTGGCTTTCATTGTTCATACCTTAGGTAAGGAAGAAATCATCAATATTTTGAAGAGGGTTAAAAAAAGATGTGATTTCATGTTGAAGAGGTGAGCTTATAATCGCAAACCATGGGATGAGAGACATGCTCAAAACAAAAGATCATGGGATTAGAGGATGGTTCACATGATGTTCAAGATGTAGTAGAGGTCAAGAATCTATGTTACTAGGCACATGCATGTGCAAATGTGAGACTAGTCTTCGTGAGTTCCACAATTCATGTAGAAGCACAAGCTTGTGATATTGGTCCTTACGCACATTCCTCTACTCCAATGTGGTCCTTACACATGAGAATGTTCTAACCATTATTACAACATCTTCTCATTCGCTAAAACACTCCAACTAGAGTAATTTTCTGACACATACTTTTAGGTTTTCTTACTCGTGTGATTCTTTTGAAAAAGCCATTTCTACATTAGAAGTATGTTCAAAGGATACTTGTTCTTGTTGTTAGATGCATTTGCAAAATATAATCCTAATGATGCTTCATGATCCTTTCAAGTGGCTTGGAATTTTTTGTACTTCTTAGATCATTACCAATTTATAATATGTGGCCTTCTTGGTCTAACATGTATTTACTAGCTTATAATGCATTTGAATTAGTTCATGCTATTGTTGCCTATCATTCATGATCCTTCATTTTTGGTCTACATGACCAATTTGTTATGCATTCTTGTATGAAGTACCTACTATTAATAGTTTTAGTTGCCTCTAGCACTCTTAGTTTAATAGAGTGCTACATTGAAAGTATGGTGAGCTCACACTCATATTCGATGAATGGTAATTTTTCATGGCAATGTTTCTATGACAACCATCAACAAAATCGTATTGTCGATGTGTGCTAACAATCTTCTTTTATTGATGTGGTTACAGATCTCTTATGGCACACACTTAAATTTTACTCTTATGGCTTCCATTAGAAGTGTTTTATTATTAGTTTTTATACTCATTCCTTTATAGATATGGTTTCCCATAATATTTTAGTCCATTGGTAGACTGACATATAATACAAGCAATAATAGTGCACCAATTGTGTTTAATCTTATACGATGTTCACTATCATTTAATCTTATACAATGTTCACTATCATTTAATCTTATATGATGTTCACTCTCATCAATAATTCACTACATCTTGTCAACTCCATTACAATATTACAAATAGGTACATTTTGTAGCACATTGTTTTGGTCTTGTCAACAAATTCCTTTATGATATTGTTTTTCCATGATGGCATGACTATTCATCTTCCAAAATACACTTGGTCCATACCACTACCAATATATCTACTTGTAGAAAATGGTTTGCTTATGCCAACCTTTAACTTTGATGTCCATATTGACGGTTTTATTTAGGAAACTTAGTCAATGTAATTAGCATGGTAGATGCTTGTTTGCAACATAATTGTTTTTTATGTTGTAACCACGAACTACTTATACTATCATTGATTTTGTTCCAAATAATCTACATGTATTAGGACTAGCCTAATTATAAGGCAACGATCATCATTATCTCTTCCTTCAACATGTTGGTCCATTTATATAGCTTGATAGAGTCGTTTGTCATCAAGATTCAACAACTATTTCCGATTGCTCACTTACATTCATATCACCACACTCAATCATCATATGCTCTTCTTTCACAACATCAACACTTCTATACATGCATTTTTGCAGTTTCTTATTTTCCAACATCTACATCAGCATTTAATTTCATTTCCAATATTTGTCTATTTTCTAATATTGCCAACATAAATGGCAATTTTCTTGCAAGGTAGGCAGGCTAAATAACATATGATCAAGGCATACAATCAAGGTCATTTCACGCCTCAATCATTATTATTCACATGGTCATTTCCTGACTTTGGACACATTTTCATTATCTATGCACAAACTTAGGCTGACTAGGGAAACTCCTCTTGAGAGCCATATGCGATACATTTTGTAGCTTCTTGGAAGGTCCCTCGAAGAAACTTAAGCAGGACATTTGACAATTCATTGCTTTTGATTCCTTTTCTATTCTTTGGAGGACACTAGTACAACAGTTCCTTTGTAGGGAAGTTAGGCTGCACATCAACATTTTGGTGAGTTTAGTTGAATATTGTTAGATCTTCTGTTTGCTGCCTACTTTTGTTACGTGATGTTGTTGACCTAGCTCAAAAACATTTTCACATGCATAAACACACTTGCACACCTTTGCACATACATAGGAAGATTCTATATGTAATCATGTGTTTACACCCCTTGCTTTGCAATACTGAAATCTTTAATCACAACAAAATATGTTAAAGAAAACAAGTATAGAGCTTCTAACTGTTATGGCATGACCAGATCGATGCTCAAAAAATATCAGCTCCCTCCCATACTATGCAAGTCATTTGAAAATCATTAATATGTATTATGAAACTTAGAATATCTTCATTTTAGCTGTAAAAATTTGAGGTTGCAAGCAATCTGCCTGTCTCCTGATGCAACTTCAAGGAGCAACCCAAACCTCGTCAATATTGCGGACTGTATGAGCATATCTTATTTTCAAGAAAGACTTTTTGTTTGGCTGGAACTTTGAATTCACAAGCATCGTTCACATTGCTATATGAATATTTATGAGCCAAAAATATAAGACAAACTGCAGCATGCATACAATAGTGATCAACAGAACACTCACAAAGATGCACAAGCATTGATCGCAATGAGGCCAGTGTAAAGCTATATTTCCAGTGAATGCATTACAAACTCAAACTTGCTGCCCGCCAAAAAAATCCTGAATGAAATCAAATGCTTGATGGGACCACTTGAAAAACGTGTGATACATCATCAATATGTCATAAAACCATCAGTCATGCCGAGATCTCGATGGCAATCTGATCACATGCCCTCATTTGCATAGAAAAGCATATCCGCTATTGACCATAAGGACTAGAAGACTCACAGAAGCCCTTTCAAGGGGCAAATTCATATGCCCATACAACCCTCCAAAAGTTGACAGCTTGAGTTGCAGTGAAAGGTGTGAAGTAACAAGCAAGCAAGATTGTTCCTTGCCCTTCCCATCATGTTATGATACAATGGAATATATGCCCTCAATTGCAGCACAATAGGTTCCTATTGGATAAGCCACTTTTTGGTTAAAATGCCCAGGATATTGAAGTGACCACACGTACAAATAACTCTAAAGAGCTAGGAAAAGAGAAAATGTATGTATTGTACATGGTGGTCAGCATATATGTGTAGATAAGAAAGTATGTATGTATGTGTGCTGATACTTCATACTTCATGGGGCTGGGTAACAGTAACAAATCATAAACTTTGAAGCACTGGAAAGTGTATCGTTCTCTAGCATTGGCTCTCATCTCTTGACCTTCAAATCGATGACCACCACTGTGATATTATCATGACTCCCTCGAGCCAATGCCACTTTAGTTAGAAAAGCAGCAGCCGCGGCATATGGTGACTCATCAGTTTCAAAGGACTTCCTTAAAGAAAAGCCTTTCGAATTGCTATCAGTATCACAATCACCTAAGCGTCTTCGGACTAAGTCACATGCAGTGTCATTAGAGATCACATCCCATAGTCCATCGCTTGCTAAAATCAAAAACTCATCCTCGTCAGTGCGCTGCAAACACGTGACCTCAGGTTCAGCAATCACATAGGGTTTCAGATACCGATCACCTGAAATGAGAAAGTCAAGATTGATTGGTAGTTCACAGCCACTACTTAGATACCCGTTCACCAAACAAAAGAAAAGCTTCTAACTTTTCGTGATGATGTACATGGGATAACCTTTCACATTCAAATCCTGCAACAAAAATGATATCTTTAAAAAATAATAACAAAATAAATACTTGATAAAAGCAATATCTAAGTAGAGAATGATTTTCAAAGGACACAAGTGTATAAACACCGACGCCAATAAGCATTGTAAGTTAGAGGTCAACATCATGGCCAAGGAATAGCTCAGACAGCAAAGCCAAATAAAAAGAAAACCGCCATTATATTTGAAATACAAATAATTTGAGCAGCATACAGTGGGTTATTGACTCACAACACGCAAGAGCTTCTTCAGTTAAAGCTACTCTGATCTTTAGGAAACCTACCAATGGCCCTTGACATTGCAAGGACTCCTAAAACTCGATATCCATTCCAAAAAATAACTCGCCCCCCAGCTGCCTCAATACGTGCCATCTCGTCCTCCCTATCGGGCTGCAGAAGTGCCTTGATGAAGTAAGTCTTAAGATGTCATGTGAACATATGAAAAATCATTGAAGTGCTTTGAAAAATTTGAGAGAGAGAGAGAGAGACCATATTCAAGTTTTGATAATTTCCACACACATACCTTATGATCATTTGAGACAGAGATAGCTTTGCCACCACGAGAAAGAACAGCTCTAGAATCTCCACAATTGCCGACAATGATCTGACAACGACCAATAATAGCTACAACTGCCGTAGAGCCTGCAGTCTCTGGGGCAGCCATCCCCAAACAAGCTCCATATTCTTGACACTTCATGCACTTAGATCCATTGTAACATCCACCTCCAACTTCGGCATCAACTTTTAAAAAACATGTACTCATGATGTTCTGCCAGTGCAGTTTCCATTCGCTCAGAACGGTGGCAGTGCCCGCGATGTTCAGTGCCTTCACCTCCTCTGCTAAGGCTAAATGGAGACGATTCTTGCAAAGTAAGGAAGCCTGCATGATAATGATGCACTCAATTTGAGACCTCTCAACTACCAACTGATTAGTATAAGCTTCCAAAAGGAGCAAGCTCACAAGTTGAAGGGAAATTCTACCCAAGTTTCTGCAACATCAAAGACCAAAAGTAATCGATGGAAGGCTCGTATACTTGACCTGAGATCCTCCATGCCCATCGTATACCCCATAAAAGTCAAGAACACGCTCCGATTCAGGTACCTGCATGCAGTGGCCATTGCATCCTCCTACAACATTACAAGGGAGATGCATAAAAGCAGATATTGCAATAACTGCATCTTCCATTTCTCGGCGACGGCCGCACACAGAAGTTATTCCATATAAAGAGCTACTGTCCCTAGAGGCTCCCTCGCTTGTGGCAGTAGAACAGATTGCAAGGGTTGTCGCATAAGAATCTTTTTTGCCTGAGACCTCCTGACAAGTTGAAACTGGCTCTAACTCAATCTGCAGATGGTTTGGAGATTCTGGAAAAGGGTGTGGCTTCATCATGGTACAGCTTTTGGGCAATAAGTCAGAAGAAATTACACATTCATCACTTTCTAAAGTTCCTGAGAGCTACATGTGCTTTCTCTCATACTCCAACCCTCATTACCAGCAAATGGTCCGTCGCAAGATTACTGTTCAGAAGGGCCTTGCCAGAATGAAGTGTTGCAAATGTATTGCTAATTTTAGATAGGTGTAAGAGTGATGCTCCTTTCATCTTGCACTAGCATCCACAAGCATATGCGCTTTCCTGAATCAAATAAAATATCATGTCTTAAAAATGCTACAATACAAGAACACTTGAGAACTTTAAAATACATTTTCTATGAAATAAATGTCTAAAAACCAGAAGTACACACACTCAGATAGCCCGTGAATTTAAGAATTTACCAGCAGTAGAATAACTCAACTTACATATGGCTTCTTGTGATAATGAAGGGCATTTGACTCACTTTACTTTACCTTTCTTATCTGTGCATGAGAGAGAGAGAGAGAGAGAGAGAGAGAGAGAGAGAGAGAGAGAGAGAGAGAGCTTTATTAACGCCTTTTCCATGCCAAAAGGGGTATAATACGAACAAGTACATTAGATAGGATGGCACCAAGACGGAGCAATGCCGTCAAACAACATAACTAAAACCAAACTAACTAAGAAGAGAACAATGTCCAAGATTATATGGTACGAAGACCATTTAAATATTCAACTAACATCTCCTCAATGCTCTAACTCTCAACCTAACTCCGAACAATCTCAGATATCTCATCAATAGCAGGTTTAATATCTACAAATCGAATGATACCATCCCTGTAGATCATCCGCTTTCCAATCGTTAGAGCCTCCTGTTTTGCCTTTTTCCGTTCTTGAACCTGAATGAAAGTAAGGTCTTCATCCAAGTATATCGTGGTTTCCCGCAGTGTAGATCTCTTCCCTAGCACTTCATGACGACCAGTTGTAGATGCCAAGCGTATGACAAGAGTACCTGGATCCTTCTTAGGCCGCCATGCAATATCCATATCTTTGTGGTGGTGTTGAAGACTCTCTTCAAGAACCTTTTTACCTTCACCAACAGCATCATGAGAGTTCATAATACCTCTGACCCGGACATTAAGAGCATTTTGCTCTCGCAAACGGCTCTCGGTGAACGTAGCTGAGATAAATGAAGATGGGGGTGGTAGAGCAGCAGTATTAGGACTTTTAAGCACATCTGCCCAAGATTGGGGATAGCAGTCTGATGTTGTTCCACTTGACTTTCAAGTTGTTGGACTTAGCTGACGTAGTCGAATGAGAGGAAGCTTCAGTTTTGAATTCTTGATATCATCGATAGACGAATCCAATTTCTGAAGATGAGATTGCACAGCATGGATCCTAGCTTCAGGAGAAGAAAGTTTTTATCGATGGTTGTTGAGATACTCATAAGAACGTAATTGATCTGCATGAATAATGGAGATCATAAAGGTTAGAGGCAGGAGTGATTCCTCTTTTCGGGTATTCGGGGTCAAAGGATCAGCTATAATGGATTCACTATTAGCAAGAATAGGATTTGACGAAGATATAGGAATTGCAACTGGAATAGAAGGTGAAGGTGGGTCTGAAATGATGGAAGAAGACGACGAAGCAGATGAAGAAGATGATGAAGCAGTGTTGGAAGGAAGGGCAACAGCCACTTTACGGCGAGGCATCTCAGGCACTGTAGTAGGCGTGGGAAAATCCGCAGCTAAGCACTGAGTTCACTGGGAGCAGCGATGGACAGTACGCTGGAGGAAGAGCCAATGAGCCTACATGTGCTGGAAATGGGCAGTGATGGAATGAAGCCAGTGTTGGAAATGGGCAGTAATGCACTGAGGGAAACAGTGCGATGGAGCAGCAGCGATGGAGCCAGAGAGCTGGAGAAGGTTGCTGGAGCTAGGCCATCGCTGGAGCAGGCTGCTTGAGCAGCAGCAATGGAGCCATAGTGCTAGAGAAGGCTGCTGGAGCTAGGCCATCGCTGGAGCAGGCCGCTCAACTAGAGAGAGAGAGAGAGAGAGAGAGAGAGAGAGAGAGAGAGAGAGAGAGAGACTCCTATACGAAGTAATTCAACTAAAGCTGAAAACTAAAACTAAATCTGAGGCTGAAATCAAAGTAACTATCAAAACATAAAAGTAGTCTCTCAAGGCAGCATTTCGTGATTAATACTAGTAACAGTCGTCTGACATAACTCACTTCTCAAGCAGAACATCTCTCGTATCATGATTCATCAAAGCAACATATCTCTTGTCCTCGTATATAAGGGAGTGGCGTTGCCATGTACCTCAAGTACCTCGATTACATAAAGTGTTCAGAAATGTGTTATAATATCCAACATGAACTTTGTTGGGCCCAAAAGGAATTATTAGCCTTAAGAATGACGGCAGTTACCTCTTTAGACCCCTCAAAGAGTCTTAAAAGCCAAGAAAGGCTAGAGTAGACTTAACTAGCTTTCCATATAGTCATGTTTAGTTAGGACATGGCCCTTCTGCAAGAGACATCACTTGAAAAAAAATTTGGCTCATCTACAATTGAGTGAACTTGGAGTTCTTCCTCTTGTGAATGCGAGCCACAAGATCTTCCTTGCTAGGTTCAAGTGCCTTAACACATGCTTGTAAGATGTTCTGGATTTCAATGTGAAGATCAACATGATCACTTATGCCTACTCTTTTAATCTTGCTGCATTCTCATCTCTACTGTGCTGTGGTGGTTTGGAGTAGACCAAATGCGTTCGTAGCATTGAAGCAGTATTTCCAGACTCTATCTGTTTATGTTATGCTCATTCATGTTTCCTGCTTGACTGATGCTTCCTTAATCATGCCCTCAATGCCCCCTTAACCCATGCCCTAATGCTGCCACCCACCCTGACATGTCTACTTTGTGCACCACCATTGCATGCATAGTTATTAGAATACAAAAACGTTTTCAACACCCTAGTATGAGAGAGAGCAATTATAGCAACTAATGATGGAGAGAGAAGACTGTTATATGTGATGGTGACAGGGGTCATTTCTCAACGTTGGTGAGGTCACATCAATTTTTAAGGATTTAGAGTTTGTCAACCTCCACAAGTGAACCTTGATCCAGAATCCAGATTTGTAGTTTTAAAATGAATGATGAATTTAAATAAAAGCCCAAAAAATGAAAACACATACAGCAACTTTGAATATGCATATGGATGAATATGCCACATCATCAACACTGTCAACTTATTGACATGAACAAATTCTCACTACAAAATTAGAGCTTTGAATGCCCCAAAAACGTCTGAAAAATCGTCCAAAGATGGTCTAAAAGTTTCAAAATGCCTAGAACATTTTGTGCCATTTTCAAAATTTCAAAAAGGCAATGGCCTAAAATGTTTTGGGCCATTTTCAAGACAAACCTTGAAATAGCCCAAAAACAACCAAAAATGACTGAATACGACACTTGCAGACATTCGGGGTCAAAACATTATGTTTGCATTTTTGAGCCCTAAACTCCTTGAAAATGTCACTGAATTCATTAGAATATGGCATTTTCTGGTAATTATGGGTACATGACCCAAGGGCGCACACCTTGACACAACCCCTTGCCTTCGAAGGCTTTGGCCACGCACGCCTAGCATTGGGCGCATTTCCTCTATACATTTGGCGCTCTCACTGTGGCACTTGGCTTGCTTGAATTTAGCCCGACCATGACATTGGCATCTAATCTTCAGAATCTTGATCCACACCCAATCTTTGACATCAATCGTCGTAGGTTAATGACCCTAGTTAGTACTAAAGTAAGCTCTATTCACACGGACTCACCCTAGAATCATGGGGCTAGCCATACTACACACCTCTAACTACAACCAAAATTTAGAAAATATTGGCATTACATACCACTAATACCCACCTCAAGCTTGAGATGCACAAGTCTATATTAGCCCTTCAAAGTATGCAATAATTAGGGCCCTTTCAATAGTCATAATCAATCGGCACCTGAAACGGATCCCGTTTGGAGAAACAGGGCCGTCGGACGAAAAGTTGCAAAACTAGTCCATTTTGCTTGACCTAATTGCGTTTCTATCTCGTGGAAGGGCCATTTTGACCGAACGATACCCGAATCGAGCCAAGCTCGGTCCCTTGAGTTCGTATCGGGATCATGAATCTGTGGACTGTAATCCTGGGCCATTTTTGTCGATTCCAAATGTTTTCAGTTCCCATCCCTCACGAAGTGTCCCTGAAGCCTGTTCAACGTCGAACTTCGGACGGACGTTCCAGGCTGACCGTCGATCGTTTCCTCGTCCTGTCTGTTCCGACAAGTTCCTATCGAGGTTGTCCACAGGCCGAAATAGACGGCACCTGAAATGGATCCCGTTTGAAGAAACGGGGCCGTCGGACGGAAAGCTGCAAAACTAGTCCATTTTGCTTGACCTAATTGCGTTTCTCTCCCGTCGAAGGGCCATTTTGACCGAACGATACCCGAATCGAGCCAGGCTCGATCCCTTGGGTTCGTATTGGGATCACGAACCTGTGGACTGTATTCCTGGACCATTAATGCATTCTACACAAGTTTAAGTGTATGCTACACAAGTGCTGCTTTGATGTTGAATCTGCACATACTTGTGGTGCAATGCCTACGACACAATGAGGATGTGGGGTTGATGATGTTTGTGGCTGTGGTTATAATGATTATGGTTGTGGCTTGTTTTGATGGTTATGGATGTGGGGTTGTGGGTTTATGATGATTTGTTAGGGTTTAGGGTTTAGGGTGTTATGTTAACTGTGCCATTTGTTAGGATGTCGGGTTTAGCGTGTTATGTTCAATGGTTGAACATGATGCAGATGTTATGAGAGACATGAAGATGTGCTGGTCTCTCTCTCTCTCTCTCTCTCTCTCTCTCTCTCTCTCTCTCTCTCTCTCATCTGGCACGGAGCTAACCATTTGTAAGCAACCATGATAAATTAGCCATGACACGAATGAACTGTAAAAAAATATATACATCTCATCTGATGCCAATATACATGATAGTCTGTGTGTATCAATATCTACAAGTCTATGCTAAAAAAATCATCCCTCTGCGTGCTAGATGCATCTACAGGGTCGTTAAATACAAAGTCTGCCTGGGAGTCTGGAGGCATCTGGGACTCCAAGTCTACGCCAACGCCTGCCAAGAGACGACTAGAAAAATCATCAGTGCGTCCCCTCTTGGCTGGCCTGAACCGACTGCCTGTGATGCTCTGAGTCGTCTCTGCGCAATCTCTCTGGGCCCTCACAAACTCTGACCAACCATCATCTGAAAGGGGGCGTGTAGCGGGAGTACTGGGTGGGGCACGTGGACCATCCCCTGCAATGTCGACCGTCTCATTAGAATCATATGTGGGCTCATCAGAGGAGGAGGGCAATGGAACGTCAGTAGGGAGGGGGGTAGGCTCCTCGGTGTCAGAATCATTCTCAAGATCACCCTGCAGAGCACGCCGAGCGGCCTCGTTTGGATCAACCTCTGGCTCTGCCTCAAGGTCGGCCGCTGGAACAAGGCAATCATCGGGATTGACCTACACAAGTCAATCATCGTGAGAATAGCCGAAGCATTAAACTGATTGTCTTAAACTAATAAGAGAGCAAATGATAGTGCATAGACCTATACCTGCAACAGTAGGGAGCGTACGCCTCCTACTATCATGTTGTCCGCGATGCGTCGAACCACCCTGGTGTTGGTGTTGCGGTACACCAAGTCAATGCATCGCTCAATCGTGAGGCGGTTCCGCTTGTTCATGTGAACAAGGCTGAACGCTGACCAGTTCCACTCGCACACACAAGCAGAACAATCCTGCATTAATTGGCAGCCACTTTTGTGAGTCCCCGCCTTGTAGAGACAATGCGGAAACTGGTTGGATGAATGAGATTAGATAACATACCTATGAAAGGACTCGGAACGCGAGTGTCCTCAGGTCTGGCTGTCCAGCGCCGTAGCTATCCCACCATGATACAAGCATAAGCCTGTTCTCTCGGACACGTGCAAGCTCGTCGAACAGCCCCAGATAGTGCCTGAAATCGAGCAGCGATACGCGTGAGTACAATTGAGCCTGCGCAAGGAAATTGAGCGAACGAAAGCAAGCGATAGAACAAGAGTTTACCTGTAACTCAGCCTCTGCTCCTCGAGCCTGTTGCGGATACCATTGTCGCTGATGAGGAGGCGGATGTATGAGAACCAATCCGCACGCATCTCTGCATCATCGTACTGCCTCTCGCTCTCAAACAACGGATGCAATATGTGGGCCACACTGTGAATGGGCCAGTGAAACTTATCCCATCGTCGCCGCCACAACCGCCTAATAGGCTCCAACCTATGGACCATACCATGTGGAGGCAACAATTACACGATTGCGTGCTACGGCAGCAAGACGAAACAGAGTGCGAATGGAAGGAAAGATGGTGAGACGGAAAAAGTTATACCTAGCAGAAAACAGCTCAGAACGCTAGAGAGACTCGCCTATGCGGTCATCGACCCAGAAAGGCTCCATGAAGAGGATCTCGTGGAAGGCCAAGCCCTCTGGGGTTGTGGACAGGTCCATGGCTGTGAACTCTGCAGAAGTAGCCATGCGCCGCAAATCACCCTTGAGCTTGTGTAGCCGCTCAAGCATGATGAACTGAAAGGCGAAGCAGGTGCGAGCGGGCTTCTTCGGTCGAGCCTGCATTGACAAACGGAATGAGAGGCACACACGGAACAAGCGAAAAAATAAGAAGCATCTTGAACAAGCCAAAAAATAAAGTAGCATCTTACCTACTGAATGTGCGGAAAAGGGCGGTGGTGCGGCACTTGCGTGTGACGAAGTCCACAACCGCAAGTGCCCTCGTGAGAATCTCACTGACCCAAGGCAGGCGCCCGATGGAATGCAAGAGGATGTCCAGTGAGTGTGCAGCACATGGAGTCCACACAATGGAGGGGTACTCTGCCATAATTAGCTCCCCCATACCGCGACAGTTGGATGCATTGTTCGTCACAACCTATCGCGATCAGTTGATATGATTAATGCACAGCTTGGAAACACATTGCAATCAATTGAAAACTATTGAAACAATTGTATCAAGCAACTAATCAAAAAAAATTTACCTGGACAACACGCTGTGGCCCAGCCTCCTCTATCGTCGTGTGGATGATGGTGTAGATGTACTCGGCCGTATGCACTCTCCCTGCCTCAGAGGCGTCGATCTGCGGAGGAACATGGAACCGTAGCAGCTGGAAACAATGACGTTGATGAGTGGACGTCTACGACGATCAATCCACCCATCATCCATGATGGAGCAGCCATATCTATCCCAGGCCTCCTGCAATGCGGCTAGTCTCTCTCTGATAGATGCAACCCGCTCCTGGAGCAAAGGGCCGCGAAGCGCGTCTGTTGTGGGTGGTGTGTAGCCGGGCTCGTAGACTGCAACTTTCGAGATAGCCTCTGAAAGATGCGGGATGATGCCATGATAAAGGGGAGGTTCAAGTCATAGAACATTTGTGCTATGGTCCTGGTGGCCTCTCTGTGCTGCCCCTCTCTGAAAGATCCCGGCATGGACATCTATCTGGTGCCTCGGGATGTGGATGGCTGGGAGGATGCGGATGGACGACGCGGATCCGGAGGTGGTGGCACAGGTGTAGGTGTAGAAGCGGAGGATGCGGACGGACCGTGCAGATCTGAAGGTGGTGGCACAGGCGTAGGTGTAGCAGTGGAGGCTATGGATCCATGGGGAGTATTGGCGGAGGGGGTGGCGGCGGCGGAGGCGGTGGTGGGTGCGGATGTGGCGGCGGGGGTGGTGGCGAGGGGTGCACCAGTGGAAGTGGAGTCTGTGGCATCTGTGGATGGCTCGCTGGCCTCAGCACCTGGCTCAGCATATGTGTCGAGAATGAGAGCCCTCTCCACAAAGGGGATGACCATACAAACGCCGATCCCGTAGCGTCCCCCTGTGGGTCGGACTCGCAATCCCCTCAAATGTGCTCGAACCCGAGAGGTGTTCCCTGTGAACTGCTTTCGACAAAAAGGGCAACGCCACTTTTTGTCGGGCAACAACTCCACCTCATCCCAAATGGGATGAGCGGCCATCTCTGTCTCTCTGTCTCTCTCTCTCTCTCTCTCTCTCTCTCTCTCTCTCTCTCTCAAACACACACACAAGCACACAAATCTAATATCTCTCTCTCTCTCCTCCTAAACCCTAAACCCAAGCACGCAGACCCTAAACCCTAAACTCACACACACACCATGTCTCGTACACACACACACACACACACACACAAATTCTCTCTCTCTCTCTCTCTCTCTCTCTCTCTCTCTCTCTCTCTCTCTCTCTCTCTCTCTCTCTCTCTCACACACACACACACACACACACACACACATCACCACACACACACATGCACACAAAATGCTCAAAGCTGGGTCAGAACGGACCCTTTGTAAATATTTATGTTTTTTTTTTTAAAATATTGCGCCATTCCGAAACGGAACGCGTTTTGGAACGAACGGGCAACTAGGGTGTAAAGAAAAATGAGGCATGTGAATTATGTTCAAGTTATTGTATTCTAGCTGCAGCCTTTTAAGAAAAATATCAACCAATAAACCTGACCTAGTCTGGCTTATAGAAAGGTCTAAGAAATTGCATTTATCATCACCAGTTGTACAATTAAGTTAACATGAGTCTTTAGGATAGATTCCCCCACCAAAAACGTTAGGGTCTTTATATAGAAAACTTCAACAACAAATAAGTTATCAATATATCTTCAAACATGAGTTAATTTATGCAATAAGGTGGGACAAAGTACCACAAGAAACTAATCTTTGTATAAATTCAAATTCATAAAAGAAAAGATAAAAGTTAGCTGGATGAACAACACAGTTAGTACAAATGGTGATACCTATCATTTGTTGAAAAAGTGAATCACCTAGAGAAATCAGATGATGGACCTCAAAGAAAAGTCAGTGACACCCACTACAAATTTGTCCGAGGCTGCGCACATTCCTTGGAAAATACAAGATTGAGCTTATAAGATGCCAGGGATTGAATGTAATTTGATAGGTCAAATTTCTAACGAAACAAGTCTGAAAATTTTCAAGAACGAAAAACAAGTAAAATTAGAGCTAGAAACCACGAATTGTCATAACTTTTCCAGTAATAATAATACAAATGACCTACGAAATGGGCAGGTTAAAG
The DNA here is from genome assembly GCA_029204225.1 of Diphasiastrum complanatum. NCBI lineage: Eukaryota > Viridiplantae > Streptophyta > Lycopodiopsida > Lycopodiales > Lycopodiaceae > Diphasiastrum > Diphasiastrum complanatum. The sequence continues at coordinate 8,614,308 of CM055102.1, forward strand.
GCAAAACAAAACTCTAAAAACTAAAGGCAAAACAAAACTCTAAAAACTTACTTATACAAACCAAAAGAAGTCACATTAATCAAATTTGAAAATTTCAAGCAAGGTTGAAACAAAATTATAGCTACCAACTTTGACAGATTTGGGAAAATTGTAATAACTTCTATGTCTCTTACCCAAATGACTAGGAAAGTGGTGCAAATCAAAGCTACCTCCTCCTAGGTAGACAAAATGGATGGCAAATGAGTCCTCCCTTTGTATACCTCCAGGGAGAGAGACTCCAAGCCATGTGCACTCCTGAATCATGACACGTGGCAACCATGCAGGTTCACGAGTCACCGGTCAAGTCTACAGGCCCAGTCATCGTCTGGTCTCAAGTCTGGGTTTGAGACCCAAGGGAGTTGGGTCCCTAACAAATATTAAATTGAATTGCAATTCCAACATTTCAATGCTCGCATATGTAGTGCCTAGGTCTCTTTTCATTGAGAGGAAATAATTCTTTTGTTGGAAAAAATATTGCACCAAGAGCTAGGACCACACATCAGTTTAGAAATGCAATTGCCCCACAAACGCACTTAGGGAGTGTTACTCCAACTTGTTATGTCACACGAACTTGTTATTTGCAATGGGTTGTCACAATGGCCTTCCTCTACCTGATACACATGTTCGTCAGCTAGAGGTGACCAATGTTGTTGATTGCTTGCTCAATTCTTCTAGGCAACCATATTCATCCACAACTTTCCCACAGGCAATATAGATTAACTCTGCATTGCGAACATGTATTATAACCCCCGACTCAAGTAGGTACACAACGTCACAAGAAGCTGGACGCTCACGATCCACCCCATTGTAGAGCTCAATCCAAGCTCACCCACCGTGCCCTGGAGCCATCAACCTAGGTTCAAGCTGTAACCATCCTCCAGTGATGGCGGCATCCCAGAAACACGTTCGAAACGCCACATTTGAAACGAGTCCATTTTAAAATGTCAAACGGAAATTTGAAACAACAGGAAAGGAAACCAAATTTGTTTGCACTCAACGCTCACAGTGGTTTTTATATTTTATTGAATAAGTAATCATTCAAATCAGGCAAGGAATTTACCTGGTGGAATGGGACCCTAATGGTAAAGGATGCCACAGTTAGCATCTAGTGGATGGATTGTGGATACTGGTGCAAACTCCCAAACTTGGGAGTGAGCATGGATTTCCAATATGGTTGGGCATTGAGTCTAATTTCTAGACTGTGGCAGTCGGTATCCTATTCAGTAGGTAGTAGGTACCATGTCAGGTAAGACTGAAGTTGTAAAGGCAGGTAAATGACTTATTAGATACAAAGACACATAGATAAGAGATCTGAGTAGTTTATATCTCTAGAGATATCAACGTATTGATCTAATATTAATTCATGAGATACGAAGTCGACATGTGTTAATGAGAGGCAAGATACTACGCCTTTAGCTCATAGATACAAGAGGCCATAGGCTGGGCATGCTAAAATTTTATGTCAGGTTCAGTCCCTCCAGTTTTAGATTCCATCTAGATTGGATACAAGCACATAAACTCGTACAACATGTTATTTCAACAATTCGATACTTAATTTTTAGATCACGACGCACATTAGTGATGGTTTTGAGAAGATTCGTTTTTCTAGATTCCATTACCTACATCATACACGCAGGGTCTTACTCTTGATAAAAAGAAAGGAAGAGAGAAATGTCCTCACAGATGAAGCTGCCCTATCTCTTCAATGGGCACCTTTGAGAACATCATTGCCTTGATTTTCAGCCTTTCAGTCTGATAGTTTATACAAAACTTTTGGAGTTGTTCAAATAGATTGAGTGATATTTACTCAGCAACTTCTAGTACATCTTTATTGATGACTTACAAGAACCCCTCAAGGTTTCTTTCCAGTCCGGCAGTTCGAACCACGATTTGGGGTTCGAATCGTGATTCTATCAAACATTGCCACCGTCACCACATTTTGATAGCAACTGCCCAAGTCTGGCTAGCACAAACAACAAGATTTTCCTAGAAAGCACTAGTGCTCCTCCCTCCTCCTGTTCCTTGGAAGAGAGAATGCATCCTCATAAGGGTCACTCCTATAAGTGCATAAGGTTTATAGGCCACCCTTTTTAGGGTCCTACACCTATACACACATAGGCCTTCCAGAACCTAGTCAAAGGGCCGAGGCATGGCGGAAAAATGGGTCCACGACACATGGCAGGTCCCACGACGTATGGCTATTCAGGTTCATTAGTCAAAGTCAAGTCAAAGGCTTCCAGTCTGCATCCACACCTCAAGTAGGTGTTGTGTTCATGGGCCCCAAGGGGTCCAAAACAACATGACTATGATGTGAGAATACATGACAACTTACTTTAATCACATAGGGGTGTGTCAACAACCACTAAGAATGATGCCACATCCGCTAAAGGCTGAGTTACTTAAATTGGAAAAAGATGCCTTTGTGCCCTATATTATTGCATCATGTTTAATCATATGCTTCATTCAAGATGGATCCTGTTACACTCTCTTACTGCATACCTCCAGGTGTCAGTTAACCACAAGAGACCAAATGACACACGTTCCACCTCGCCTTAGGACCCAATCCAGGTCATAGAATGGATGGCAATTGAGACCTCCTACCCTTGTATACTTTCAAGGTGGGAGTCTCCAAGCTATGCAGACATCCCAGAACACGACACGTGGCAACCATGCAGGTCTACGAGTCACTGGTCAAGTCAACAGGCCTAGTCGTCATTCAGTTTCAAGTTGGGTTTGGGACCCAAGGGAGCTGGATCCCTAACATTCCCTCCCCCTTAAAAGACTCCTCTTCTAAGGAAGGAAATCTGAGAACCTCAATCTAAAGTCACGCTACTTTTCCCAAGTAGGAGTCTTTGGAGCTTCCTTTCCAAATGAACCAAGTACTCAGTTACTTGCCGGATTCTGAGCCCGGTTGACGTACATCAACAATGGCTTGACGTTCAGAAGGTACAAAGGATCTTAGATCCTCTTGAAAAATCAAGTCGTTCCTTTAAACGACCAATGTGAAAAACTAGATGAGCCTTAACTCCTTGAGGAAGTTCTAGTTGATAGGCATTCCGATTGAGTTTCGTTAAAATACAGAAGGGCCCAGCATAACGAGGTGACAACTTAGGACACTTTCCAGTCTTTAATACCAATGTTTAATGGTACCTTTCGAATCGCCTTTTCGAACCGTGTTTAAAATCGGGTTTGAATCGACTTCTCCGGGTTCGAACCGGCAAATCGGTTTTAGGGTTATCCCCCCCCCCCCCCGCCCCTAGTTTCTACCCTTCGATTTGTCAAAAAGAAGTGCTTTCTTCGTGTTAATGGGTTGTACATTATAATTCGTGATTAATCGATAGTGAAATTTGAATCCTGACGTGTAACTTCTGAGTCTTGTTACCTAACAATACTTGTCACCTGTGATTTTAGGGTTCTTGATCCATCTGTTGCTCGCAGTTTTAGCTATGATCTATCTGATATCATTTGTGACATTAGCTAGTAACTGAGTAGAAAGATTGAATCATTGTTACTCGTCACTCAAAACATACCATACTCATTACAATTTACAATGAAACATTCGGAAAAACCCCGAAGGCTCTCTCTCTCTCTCTCTCTCTCTCTCTCTCTCTCTCTCTCTCTCTGGAAAATGCCAAAACAAAACGGTTTGAACCGTTTAAAAAAAAAAAACGGGTTCAAACCGTTTTTTCTTTAAAAAAAATTTGTTTTTTTTTCGGTTCGAACCGGCGGTTCAAACCGCAGTTCTTTGAGCAAACCGCGGTTCGACACAACTATGTTTAATACCTTAGAGTCTTTTGGAATCCTAAGATATACCCAAACTCCTTCCTCATAGACCCTAGGCTGTGGCTCGCGAGCAACAAGCAACATTTCTTGCATATCATGCAGGAAATCCACTGTTGCTTTGACCTTGAGGCTTTTGAGGCCAACCGATATGGGAGCTCTAGTTTGGAAACCAAACATCAGAGTGAATGGACTAAAACCGGTGGCAGAATGCTTTGCGCTGTTATACGCAAATTCAATCAGTGGAAGGTACTTTTCGCAAACCAAACAACCAGAACAACTTTTCCACAAAATGCTAAGCAAGCTCAGAAGCTTTGACAAACTGCCTGGTTGGAATGAATTGCGCCATTTTGGTTAGTCTGTCTGTCAACTATAACCCAAATAGAATCATTTTGCTTCCCCGTCCAAGGTAGCCCAACCACAAAGTCCATGGAATTACTTTCCCACTTTCTTTCGGGAATTTCCAAGGGCATTAATAAACCAGCTGCCTTAAGCCTTTCAGCTTTATTAACTTGGCATTGTCCACACTTGCGAACATATGCCTCCACTTGACTTTTTAGATTTAGCCAATAAAAGTTCCTTTTTATAAGGTCGAGCGTTCTTTATGAGCCAGGGTGCCCTGCCCACGGGCTGCCATGACATTCATGCAGGATTTGGGCCCTCAAATCATCATTTTCTAGCACACAAACTTTTCCATTCCGAAAAAGTAACCCATTTCTAATGGAATAGTTCCGTAATATCTTGTCCTGAGGAGAAATCTTGGAATCCTATATTCCAAGTTCACCACTAGATCTAAAAGAACCTGCCAGGACGTCTAGCCAAATACGACCGAAATACCTATTAGTCTTACACAAATCTCTTAAGGACAGATATAACTCAAATTCGATCTCAGAAAAGCTTAACTGATTAACCTCTCCAATCTGGCTTAAGGCATCCGCGATACTATTAGAAGTACCTTTGTGGTACTCAATGTCATAATGAAATTCCTAGAGCATTTCTAACCATCTGGCTTTACGACCTCAAAGGTCAACCGCATCATTAATATATTTTAACGCTTGATGATCGGTTACTATGGTAAATTGGGAGCCATATAAATAATGTCTCCACACTTTCAGGACATGAATGACAGCAAAAAGCTCCTTGTCCTAGGTGGAATACCGCCTTTGAGTAGGATCTAACTTCTTGCTTTCAAAGGCAACCGGTCTACCATCTTGATATAGGACTGCACCTATAGCATAGTCATTGGCATCCGTCTCAAGTACATATGGCTTGTTGGGATCCACATTGTGTAAAATAGGCGTTGTAGACACACAGTATTTGAGGTTCTCAAAATTCTGATTCATCTCTTCAGTCCAAGTAACCGAAGGACTGAATTTACTGTGTCGGTTGGTTCTTTTTTTCCCTTTGATGACATTTGTCAAAGGCAATGCAATAATTGCAAAACCCAAGATAAATCTATGAAAAAATCCCGTGAAGCCCAAAAAGGAGTTAACCTCCCAGATGGTTTGAGGAATTGGCCATTCACGAACTTGACGGACTTTATTTGGGTCAATTTCCAACCCATGGTCCGAAATAACATAAAACCAATCTCTTTTGGAAGAAAACACATTTGGATTCCTTGGCAAAGAGCTTCTCCTGTCTAAGTAACTTTAAGACAATCCTGAGATGCTCTTCACGCTCCTCCAAAGTTTTACTATAGATGAGAATATCATCTCTAAGTAAACTATGACGAACTTTCCCAGCTATGGACGAAGAAGATCGTTCATCATCTGCTGGAAAGTCGCGGGAGCATTTGTCAATCCAAAAGGTAAAACCGGAAATTCATAGTGGCCATACCTAGTCCTTAACCCGGTCTTTTCAACGTCCTCAGATTTTATTCAAATTTGATGACACCCCGATCTCAAATCGATTTTGGTGAAGTACTTCGCACCATGTAATCGATCAACCAGTTCATCCATTCGAGGCAAAGGGTAACGGTTTTTAATCATTAATTTATTTAATTTTTAAAAGTCCACACATAGACGAGTACCTCTGTCTATTTTATCAACTAAAATAACTGGAGGCCCTCAAGGACACTTACTAGGCCTAACATGGCCCATTTTAAGGTAGTTTTGCAATTGCCTATAAACTTCATCCTCTTATGTAGTACTTATCCTATACGGGTACAAGGATAAAGGTCCGCTACCGGGAAGGAGATAAATACCACGGTCGACTCCCCTAGAGGGACTGCCCACAGACCTGTGGCGCCACTCCAAAGGTGCATTACCCCCTTAAACACTACAAAAAAACAATTGTTTTTGCCATAACCGACCGCAAGGCATAAAACAAACCACAAACAATCCTAAAAGTGTTTTTGTTTCAAAAAGAAGGGCACCCATTCGAAACACATTTCCCATTTCAAAACACATTTCAAAAAGGCGTCTAGAATTGCTACTAGCTTCATTAGTATTGTATGGATGTGTCTCCACCATTACCTTGGTTTAGTGTAGCTTGACGGTGACGCATGTAGAAATGTTTGACTGTGCAGTTTGCATGTGCCATTATTGGACATGCATGTAATGTTTCTAGCTTTGTAAAGCTCACAAGCATCTATGGTTTCCAATTTCATTCGTACAATGCACAATTGGTTCTCACAATACAATAGCAAGTACATGATTGGATGGGTACCTGCTAATCATGTACCTGCTCTTGTATTGTGACAATTCATTCAATTGTGCATTGTACAAATTGGATGTGTTGAATTGGTGAAATTGGATTACATTCATGACCTCCTTTCTTCCATATGGAAAACAATCGTTGATGGATAAAAGGTTAGAAGCAGCGTCCGTCACCTACTTTTCTCTTTTCACATTAAAGCTGAAGTAGATGATAGCTACTCTCATTATGTTGCAAAACCATGTGCAAGATCAGTCTCAAAAGTACCAATATTGTGGTTTACTCATGGTAGTTGAATGTGCCTAGGGTAAACAAATGTATTCTTACATAATGGATGGCTACACATGAGTCAAAAGTACAAACTACTTGGAGTAGATAAATATATTGTTTACTATGTAGTTCCAATGAATCTTCATTTAAACCCTTTTGAAATGATTCAAATCAACCCTAATTTGAATCCTTTTTTGGATATGAAAAATATTAATAAATTGATGAAATGCTTCTGAAATCTCATTGTGTTGTTGAACATTTTTGCACAATGAATAGGATTGCTAAAAATTTGCGTAATGATACGTTACAAGCAAACCACAAGTGATTAGAATCTTCACAGGGTGTAGGGTATCAGTTAGAGTATCATCGATCTCCCATTTGTATTATCGATAAGTTCAAGCTTTTAACATGGTCTACATCTCGATTCCATAAAACATTTATAAAAATGACTTTTTGCAAAAGCTTCCAATTCCATAAAATTGCTCGATTTGATTCTTTAGTATTTGAGTGGACCAAAGCATGCTATGGATCCATAGAAAAAAAGAGATCAAGGGTGTTGAGTGTAACTTTCATCTTTGCTAAAAAATGAAGCACACATCTGAAATCGCAATAGAAAGACAACTAAAAGTATATGCTTAGACTATTTTGACCCCGAAAGGGTAAATGCATGTTGTTTGGGCATCAAGTCCCTACCGCAGGAGATAAGTGCAGCCTTGTGTGTTGTATCATACATTGGTTACTCCATCACTAGTCCTATGTTTCATAGCGATTGCAAGAAACAACACAAACAAGAGGATTTCCTTCCTTTCCTAGTTCTAAACTAATACATGGATTCAAACTTGTAGGTCTAAGCTTGTCGACATGCATGTGTATCCTCCATGACACCCATGTAATGAAGATCCTCAATTTTTATGTAGAATCCACGATCAACTCTGATCTCAATGTCTTTATTACTCAATGTAGACCTTCCTTTGAATGTCGATCCTTTTCATATTAGCCTGCTTCATATGACTTCCCAATCTTGCTTTTGTCTTCTGTCCCTTTGGTGCATCTGTGTGATCACCATGAGTGCGACATATCACCCGATTCCTTAACATCTCTTGAATCAAAGAACTTTGACTCCCCCTAAATCAAATTATGTGGTCATGATTAACCTTTGCCATAACCTTGAGAACTGTGCTTGAAGAGAGTCTCCCTTGGTCTTTTTGAATATCTTCCAAGCAACCACAAAAATATAAGGATCTCACCAACACCCATAAAGAAAACGTAATCCTCTTTGATTACCATAGCACCATCATGACAATCATAAGTAGGAAATAGATCTAAAAATGTCAACATCAAATCTCATGCATCAACACTCACATTAGAAACCTATACTTCATAAGTAGTTGGCTCCACTTGTGTTGATTCCTTAAATTGAATCTCACTTGGTACCACACAATCACTATGACTTGGATGGTATCCTGGAATTACTTGAAAACCATAACAAACAATCACTTCGATTAATGATAAATCTCAAGTGATACTAGTTCCAATAGACAAGAAAGTTTCTACCACATAAACAAGCTACTATGGCAGGGATAGAAACCAAACCGATACAACGTAGAATGACAACCACACAGCTTGCTATCATTTGCCACCATGATAAGAAACTGTGAATAAATGAAGCATCCTCTTGAATATCGATTTACTTCAAAGACCCATAGTCTATACTTCTCATGCAACTCCCTTTTAGAGCTTGCAACTTTGTCAATTCCAACCTCGACAAAACCTTGTCCAATCTTAGAACTCTTGAAGTTGACCTTGCTTCAGTATGCTAGTTGGTAGCTGCTTTTGAACCTTCAACAACACCAAGATTGCTGATTGTCCTCTCCTACCATCTCCCTCGTCATCTTCTTGTTTCATGTAGTTTTCCTTTTCCTGTGAGTTGACCCTTCCACTTCGCTTTGCAGTTGCATGAGCCAACTCACATGTAGTTTTAACAACCTGTCAAGGTCCTCCCGCAGCGATGGCTCTCCAACAATGTTCTTAATCAGTAGCAATCAGACTGTCGTAATGGATCTGATCAAATCACTCGTGGATCCTTTCTCCACCTTGTACCCTGATTGAAAAACGACTCCTAATCATAATGTCGGTCTTGACTTGTGAGATCTCGTTTCAACTCCTAGTTAGAATGTTGATTTGGCTCGAGATAGATTACACACAGGCTTTAATGATGATGCCCAAGAAGAAATGAAGCATGTGGCGCCGCTGCCCGAGACACATTGGTGCCCCGAGAAAAATGTGCCAGTGCCCATTTCATGCCGGTGCCCACGAAAATTGTGGCCTGGGACATAAGCGTGCCTGCAAAAATTTGCCCCAGACAACGGCTCTTTTACTTAGTGTCATGTACAAGGACAAGGCCTTATTTTCCTTTCATTTACTTTCATAGTCTTTAAGTTCTTCAAAATACAAAGATCCCTTGCACATGCCTTTAGGGATTGACACTATCGTAACTAACAAATTTGTGCTTGCCCACTTCACATGTTAACACTCTCTTGGAAACAACATTCTTCACCTCTTCTTTTGTGATAACGTTGCTCTTTTATGGCATTAATTCACAAATATGTGGACATGTTCAATGAAAATATGGGAATTTATAGTGGCATTCGACCAAGTGCAGGACTTGTTCGTCTACAGAATGTCTTCATCCTCTTTCAAGTATCAAACTTGATGTCTACCATATTGTCCAACAAGGCAAAGCTTTTCTTGTCCACGCGATTTGCATGATCACAAACTTCGAGATGCAATTGACACGAGTTACAACCTTGAACCCTCCTTTTCCTACATTGAATTTCCTAGCATTGAATTTCTTAAGAAATAATCATATCGTGATGAGATACGTATGTGGATACATCAATGACATGGGGACGTACCATGGCCTTTTCCTATGAAGACTGAGGATGTACCTTATTTATGTTCTAAAACTTTTTGCTATTTCCAGAAAAACGCAAAAGAACAAAAGAAAAGCCAGGAAAATTCAAACATAGAATTCAAACATAGCCACGCACAATAAAGCAGATTAGAGAAGAGTCAATGCAGTTAAATGAAAGAGAGGGTTTCAACAACAATAATGTCTTACACAACCAAGGACGACATCATAAAGTAGAAGGCCAAGGTTTCAAGCATCACGAAGTAGAACATGACGAAGATAGAAACCTAAAGCAGCTTCAATCTTTGACGATTTTAGTTCCAACAGCATGAGGCTGCAATCATCAATGGCAACATGATAGTGCAACTGAGAGATTTAACGAGATGCAAGTTCTTACTTGACTGGATTCACAGAGTCGGTGCCTATTATTCCATAATCCATGTTTGTGCTCCCTTATCTGTAATTAAGACAAAATATAGCCCTTTCAGTCTTATAAATATGTACGCAAAACAAGACCTTACCGTTTCGAATGTCTCTGACGATGAGACAACCCTTAACGATAATGGACCAGCGCTCGCCCATTTACATAGCGCAGACCGCAGGAGTAGCCCCATTTACATTCTGACCTTGCCGTTCAAGCACAATCAAAATATCATAAAAGAAGCGATTATCATAAACAATGCCACATACTGTAGAATGTCAACAGAAAACATTTCCCTCAAAGCAAGGGATGCACAGAAGCGCACTAAATCGAAAATCAAACCATCAAAACAGCAAACAAGCATACATACTTGAGTGCATTGGCGGAGGTTGCGCCCGCCGTCAGGGTTAGCGAATGCCTAATGTCGGTAGTAAAGAAACCATGGTCAGAGTACTATTGCAGCAAATCTGCGGAGCTGTTGCTGAGGAACCACAACGGATCGTCTGCTTCCGCTCCTCCGTTCCAGAAACATCATCTGATCAAATGGAGTAGTAGATCGACAGAAACAAAATTACGCTGCGCCATCTCTCTCTCTCTCTCTGTCTCTCTCGATCGATCGATCGATCGATCGCTCGAAACTAGAAATGAAGCAGAAATCGTTCCATTTCCAAAGCGCCCGTTGAATTGCACGCGTAGCCTTCCGCCACGTAAGAAACCGAACGAGAATGAACCAAAGCAGAGCACGTGACGATCCAAGCCTCTCCACCGTTGGATTTCGCCGTAAACGTTCAGATCATGCCACACGGCAAAGAGTGCCGCTGAGATATACACCACCTGCCAAAATTTTAATTGGTGGGGCGTGAAACATCTGGCGCCATTAGGCCGCGTCTTTGAGTGGCTATAAAGAGAAAGGCAAAGGCCGTCACTGGGTCAGTCCTTGACGTAAACTGGATAAGGCCCATGACGCTTAATGACACGTCAAACCTCTTAGCCCCTTCACTTGGATTTTGGCCACGTGTCAAAATGGTTGCTTCTATGCTAATACATGGCTTGTTTTTTATGGGATGTTCCTTTTTATAGCCTTCACTTGAGGTGGAGGTGTCGTCATCTAACGGAGGAAGGAGGTTTTTTACGATGCCACCTCTCAATCATGCTCCACAATTTCATGAGAGTGATTGCACCTTGAATTGCTATTAACATTTGTCGTTTCTCGGGTGGTAAATCACAAGTGTGCCAAATTATTAGATTGGCTAAGTACAAGTTTGGATTCTTTTCTTGCTAGATGGATTGCAAAAGGCTTAAACCTTAATCCTCCTAGTGCTAACTCTTTCCCCCCATCAAATTTGCTCTCTCTAGAATACTAAATGGTTTTCGGGGAGGGAAGATCTTGCACGCGGGCCTTCCGTGCTGGGAGTGCCCTTGCCTAAGGGCGGGAGCCCACGAGCAGGCCTTGACCAGGTCGAAAGGCCCAAGGGCACTGGGCCTTCCCCCACATAATCTTTGGTGCGAGGGCCATTTTGGAAATTTCTAGAATCTTTTTGGCGTGCAGTGTGGGAGAGATCTATATCTCTCGGGGTACACGATGCGTTGTGATTTTATAACGCTCTTCCAACTACTAAAGCCTTAGCCAGAGAACTGATGGTCAAAGAAGTTGTTGAATTGCATGTAGCTTATCAAACTTCTAACTATTCTAGCATTTAGTGATCTTTTTCGAATCATGATTTTGAGCAGATAGGCATGTACTGCATCGTAACATCAAATATTATTCATTTTCTTTCATACGTAGAACTACTCATCACCTTGATTATCTAAGCATTCAACCATTATAGTGGTGTGCAATGCATTATTTGCATCCAACATCAAAATAATCACGTTGGTTTTTTTCTACTCTCGCAAGTAATAGGTAGTGATGCAAGTGTCAATGCTATCTGCTTGTGCTCAATAACATCACAAGCAACTTTCTTTAAAGTTATAAGTGATGATCTTCATTGTTAAAACTGTCAACTGGCCGTTTTGAAACCTATTCAGTTTAATGGCATTCTATAGATTGTTTACAGTCTTTAACTTTCATGCTTCTAATTGTTTACAACACTGATGAACAATGTCTCAAATAATTTGCTAGTAACTAGGAGTTGGAATATTATGCACTCTTCAAAGCTGTTATAAAGTGTCATCCACCAAGATTATGTAAAAAGATCATATCCAAATGACCTAATCATGCCCTTTGAACTTTAGCTAATTTGGAGAGCACATCTAGCTTCATTACCAATGTAGAAATCATGCATCAACTACACATAGAAGATGAAAACTCAATAAGAACTTGTCATAAACACTTAGATGTGATATTCTATTGTTCATGTCTATATAATAGCCTTACAATATCAGTACTCACACATGTGGATTCATATACATAACAAAAGTCACAATAACATATTGTTTGGTTTCTCGTATTCGTGCGATCCAGCGCCTTCACTCTCACTCTATTTTTTTGCAGGTTGGAGCGTCTTTGGAGCGATTGAGGGCGATTGAGGGCAATTGAAGGTCAGTGCTTGAGGGCTTGAAGATCAGTGTT
>CM055102.1:10429455-10729244 GCA_029204225.1 Diphasiastrum complanatum
TCATCAACATATAAAACTAAGATAATGATCTTCCCACCATTACATTTGTAGTACAATGATGGTTCATAAGAGCTTACAACAAATCTAATGGAAATAAGATAGGAATGCAACCTAGAGTACCATGTCTTGGTGCTTGCTTGAGTCCATAAAAACTAATCTTCAAAAAACATGTAAAAATTACAGCAAATAAGGATCCTAAAACACTTGAAATGATGAGGGAAACAATAGATTATGATTTCATAAGATTAGCACAAGTTGAACCATCAAAATCCATCAAAAATCTATGCTTGAACCTCACTAAATGGCCCAAATCCTTGAAGAAGGCTTCACACGTGTGAAAGTACGGCCTCCCACAGTCTGAGTACTGTACACCAGACCTACATTCAATCCTATAATCATTAGTAATCACAAGTACTCAAACAATTATGAACATAGAGAGCAATTGCACCATTATGAGAGAAAAATCATGAAATTGCTTGATTTATTTTGGTGAGATATCATCACCTATATATACATGATCCATCACGGTTTTGGGCAGGTATGAGTAGCCCTAAACCTATCCCTAATGCTAATTTTGGTGGATCTTTCATCCCTACCAAGTTAGGGTTGGAATTTTGGAGATCCCTCAACAATGCAAAAATTACCAAAAATAGCTCCTATTTTTTCTCCCTTGTATCTAAGCATAATTTGGACTCATTCCAAAGGTTCTAACACTTAGGTCTACTTGAGAACATCCTTATGAATGGAATCCTATGCTATTTGGCACGTGTGACAAGCCACATCATGACCATCTAACTATTTACAAGTCATATGACCAAAACTAGTCAAGCTAGAATTGTGAATTTTTAACACTCCTCCTCACTATCTAGCTTGGTTCAATCATTGCTTTACTAATCACTCCAAGTGATGATCTGAACTTCATAAAAGGTGTCTTTTGAAGTGGTTTAGTAAGTAGATCAGCTACACATTCATTGCTTGGAACATGCTCCAAAGCAATCTCCTTGGCTTGCACCATTTCTCTCACAAAGTGATGGCATATCTCAATGTGCTTAGATCTTGCATGGAAGATTGGGTTAGATGCAAGGTGTTGGGCTGATATATTGTCATTGTAGATGATTGGTGCCTCCTCTGAATCCATGATCTTTAGTTCCACCAATAATCTCTTGATCCAAAGTACCTCCTTTGTAGTGGTTGTCAAAGCTTTGTACTCGGCCTCGGTTGAAGATAGAGATATAGTTTCTTGCTTTTGTGAAAGCCATGAAACCACACCTTCTCCTATGAAAGTTGAATAGGCACTTGTTGATTTCCTATCCCTCTTGTCCCCTGCAAAATCTGAATCACTAAATGCATGAAGGTTAATCACATCTCCTCTATATAGAATCCCAAAATCCAATGTACCCGAGATGTATCTTAGAATCCTCTTAGCCTTTTTCCAATGGATATTCAATGGCTTTTGCATGGATTGGCTCAACCTACATACACTAAAGCTAAGATCTGGTCTAGTTGTAGTGATCCACATTAAGGAACCTATAATTTGCCTAAACAAAGTGATGTCCATGAAGGATCTTTCATCATCTTCATTTGGCACTTTTACATCTTGCTCCATTGGTGTGTCAACACTTTTGCATACTTCCATCTTAAACTTCTTCAAAAGACTTTGAGCATAGTTTACTTGACTTATAAAGATAAAATCAGACCCTCTAAGTACTTCTATGCCTAAGATGAAGTGAAGACATCCTAGATCTACCATCTTGAACTCTAAGGATAGATCTATCTTGATTTTTTCAATACCATCAACACTATTTCCACTAATGATGATGTCATCTACATAAATGAGTAAAAGTACAATACCAACATCATCAAACTTAATGTAAAGAGTAGGATCATATTCACTTTGAACAAAAGAAAGTGAAATAAGATAGCAATGTAGTCTTGAATTCCAAGATCTCGAGGGTTGCTTCAAGCCATAGATGCTTCTTTGGAGATGGCATACTTTGTTCTCCATTCCATGCTTGATGAACCCTTGTGGCTGCTCCATATAGATATCTTCTTCCAAAAAACCATTCAAGAAAGCATTAGAGACATCCATTTGACATAGAATCCATCCAAAATGTGATGCAAGTGCAATGATTAGTCTCATTGTGACCATCTTGGCCACGGGTGCAAAAGTTTCCTCATAGTCTATCCCTCTCTCTTGAGCATAACCTTTTGCAACTAATCTTGCTTTATGTTTGTTAACACTCCCATTTGCATTCAACTTAAGCTTGAAGACCCACTTGCATCCTATTACATTCCTTTGAGGTCTCTCAACAAGCAACCAAGTTTCATTCTCAATCAAGGCATCATACTCATCCAACATAGCTTTATACCATTCTTTGGAGTTCAATGCATCTTCAACATTAGACGGTTCTTCAAAACTAGATAAAGCACAAGAAGTGGATGAGATAACCTCAACTTGCTGTCCTTTGCCTTGATATGTGAGCCTTGATGGCTCCACTTTTGCCCTTGAAGATCTCCTTGGTGTGATAGGTGGGTTTGGTGCTTGCTCCTCCATGAGCTCCTCCTCAAAACCAAGATCTTGCTCCTCGGCCATCTTCTTCTTGATTGTTGGAGCACTTGAGCCTTCTTCAAGCATATGCATATGATGTTCATCAAAGATGACATCCCTTGAAACAACAAATTTGTTCAAGGATGGGAGATAGACTTTGTAGCCCTTGCTTGAGCTTGCATATCCAAGCATGATCCCTCTTGTGGAAGATGGATCCTCCTTGGTTCTTGTTTCCAATGGCACATGCACATAACATATACACCCAAAAACTTTCAAGTGATTAAGATTGGGTTTCTTTCCATACAACATCTCATAAGGAGTTTTGCCTTCAATTGCTTTGCAAGACACCCTATTCATCAAGTAGTTTGCACATACAAGAGACTCACCCCAAAAGGATTTGGGCAAACAAGCATCTAATCTTAAAGCCTTAGAACATTCACATAATGTTCTATTCCTTCTTTCAGCAACTCCATTTCGTTGAGGAGTGTAAGGACAAGAAGTCTCTTTCTTGATCCCTTCCTCCTCACAAAAGGCCTTGAACTCATTGGAGATGAATTCTCCACCATTGTCACTTCTAAGAATCTTGATGCTATGATTATGATGCTTTTCCACAAACAACTTGAACTTTACAAAAGTATCAAATACTTGAGACTTGAAGGAAAGTAAGAACACCCAACAATATCTTGAGTAGTCATCAATGAAGGTTAAAAACATGGATGAACCTCCATTAGATTTGGTGCTAGCAATGTGCACATCCGAGTGTATGAGTTCAAGAGGATGAGATGACTTTGTGATGGAGTTAGGAAACACCTTCTTATGTGCCTTGGATAAGGCACAAGCTTCACAAACCTTGTCTTCCTTCCCAATAGACCTTGGTCGGCCTAAAGCATACTCCTCCTTGATCATAGCCTCCATGGAACCCGAGTTGACATGTCCAAGTCTTTTGTGCCATAAAGTAAAGGTAGATATCTTGCTCTTCTCGGCCAACATGACAACATTAGTATCCACAAATGCATCCAGCTTATAAAGTTTGCCAAGTCTAGTGCCCTTAGCCACTATCTTACCCTTCTTCTTGATGAAACATTCATTTGAACCAAAGTCAACATTGAAACCATTGTCTACCATTTGGCCAACACTTAGTAGATTCTTTGTTATTGTAGGAATGTACAAAACACCTTCTATATTGATCTTTTTGGAAGATCCTAAGCAAAGGGGAATGCTACCAACTCCTTCAATCTTACAAGCTTCATCATTTGCTGTATAGATAGACTTTATAGGTCCATCATAAGATAAGAGAGAAGAGAAAAACTCCCTTTTACTAGTCATGTGTGAACTAGCACCCGAGTCAATCCACCAAGGATCTTCTCCTTTGAAGCTTGTTGAAGAAAATATGGACATCATGAGAGAGTCCTCATGTGAACTCTCCTCCTCCTCCTCTTTGCTCATGTTGGCTTGGCTTTGATCTTGCTTCCTCTTGAAGCATTCCGAGGCATAATGCCCCATCTTGCTACAACAGTAGCACTTCACCTTTGATTTGTCCTTCTTGACTTTGGTGGTTGATGGAGATGCCTTTGGGGGTCCTTCTTGATCCTCAAGCTTTGTAGACTTCTTGAATGTTGATCCTTTGCCTTTGGACTTGCCTTTGCCTTTGGTGAAGAGAGCTTGGTCATATCCACCTTGGATGGAAAGCCTATCCATCCTCTCTTGCATTTGGCTCCTTCTTGATTCCTCGGCCATGAGTGTGCCTTGGAGTTCTTCAAGTATGGGTAGCTTACCCATAATTGCATATCCCTGAACCAAATTGTCAAATTCAAAGCTTAGTCCCTTTCAATATGAGTTGAACAAGCTCTTCATCCTTGATAGGGTCACCTATAAAGGCTAGCTCTTTGTTCAATTCCTTTACTCTTAGGACAAAAGTATGTGCACTCTCTCCTTTCTTTTGATAGCTTCTATAGATTTGATTCTTCAAAGCTAACATTCTAGTTTGGTTCTTGGATTCATAGACCTTTTGCAAAGTCTCCCAAGCATCTTGAGCTGAAGTGCAATCTCCTACCTCTCTTAAGAGTTCATTTGCAACATTCATTTTTATGCAATGTAGTGCAACATTGCACCTCTTGATGTATTTGGCTTTTTCTTGAGGATGAATAGGTTCACCCTCCTTACCATTTACAATTTCCATCAGATCTTGCATGATCATGATAGATTCCATTCTAACTTTCCATATGGAATAGTTAGTTTTGTTGAGCCTTTCATTAGTATCCAAAAGATATGCATTTATAGATGCCATCTAGTCTCCTAATCAAGGACTTGACACAAATGAAGGTTACTTCTATTGATTTGATTGAAGGTCTACCTTATCCCACTTCTTAGGGACCTGAAAAGATCAGTAATAGACTTCCTATAAAGATCTAAGAATGATCTCTAACAAAATCAAATCATAGAATACTAGAAACAATGCACTTGCTTGATTGAAGTAGACAATACTAGTAGAATTGCCCCTCTTTCTATAAAGAACATTAAAGCTTCCAAATGATCTGATCAAGAGTGAATTTCAGCAACCTAATATACTTCCAAAATCACTTGTAAAAGATCTAAATGGAACTTAATGAGGATGCAACACAATCTACTATCCAATCACAAGCAAAAAATGATCAAAATTGATGAAAAATTGATCTAATTTGGTGCATAAGTCAAGCAATGGTTGGACTGAACCTAAATCACTTTAGGAGGTGCCTACTACACCTTAGAACAGCCTTGAAGAGTCCCCAAAACTCTGATCTTCCCTCTCCTTGAATGCTAGAAAGCCTCCTCTATGAAATCACCTCCAAAACTCGCTTAGAAATCAATGCTTGGAGCAAGCAAAACTTGCTATCTTGGTAATGTGAATTGAATTCAACTTTGCCTCTGGTTTTAGACACCTAAACACCTGAAAATGAAGTCACACAACACCAATCTCCAATGTATTTGACTCACTTTGAGTTCTAGAATCAATACTAGATGCTAAGATCCAATCTACACAAGATTTAGATCAAAAATTGTGATCAAATGGAATGAAAACCAAGGATTTAGCTCATTTCAGCCTTTAGGCTCTGATACCATGTAAAAATTACAGCAAATAAGGATCCTAAAACACTTGAAATGATGAGGGAAACAATAGATTATGATTTCATAAGATTAGCACAAGTTGAACCATCAAAATCCATCAAAAATCTATGCTTGAACCTCACTAAATGGCCCAAATCCTTGAAGAAGGCTTCACACGTGTGAAAGTATGGCCTCCCACAGTCTGAGTACTGTACACCAGACCTACATTCAATCCTATAATCATTAGTAATCACAAGTACTCAAACAATTATGAACATAGAGAGCAATTGCACCATTATGAGAGAAAAATCATGAAATTGCTTGATTTATTTTGGTGAGATATCATCACCTATATATACATGATCCATCACGGTTTTGGGCAGGTATGAGTAGCCCTAAACCTATCCCTAATGCTAATTTTGGTGGATCTTTCATCCCTACCAAGTTAGGGTTGGAATCTTGGAGATCCCTCAACAATGCAAAAATTACCAAAAATAGCTCCTATTTTTTCTCCCTTGTATCTAAGCATAATTTGGACTCATTCCAAAGGTTCTAACACTTAGGTCTACTTGAGAACATCCTTATGAATGGAATCCTATGCTATTTGGCACGTATGACAAGCCACATCATGACCATCTAACTATTTACAAGTCATATGACCAAAACTAGTCAAGCTAGAATTGTGAATTTTTAACAAAACACACCTTGTCTTCTTCTCCATCTTTGATGAAGCCCTCGAGTTGGCACATGTAGATTTCCTCTTCCAAGAATCCATTCAAGAAAGCATTTGTCACATCAAGTTGGAAGAGCTCCCATTTGAAAGAAGTAGCAAGACATATAATTAATCTAATGGTCACAAGCTTTGCAACAGCTGCAAAGGTTTCATCATAATCTATGCCTTTGACTTGCAAAAAAACTTTTGCTACAAGTATTGCTTAATACTTATGAATGGAACCATCTTGATTATATTTCAATCTATATATCCATTTACAAGTAAGAGGTTTTTTTCCATAAGGTAGATCAACAAGCTTCCAAGTTTGATTTTCCATTAATGCATCAAACTCAATTGCATAGCTTTCCTCCAATATTCCTCAAAACTAGTTGGTTCTTCAAGCATAGTAGTCAAGAAAGAGTTGAGTAGTTGAGTTTCTTCCCTTTGCTCCCCTTTTTCACTATAAGTGAGCCTTGATGGCTCAATCCTTGTCCTTATTGATCTTCTTGGCACCCTTGGACTTTGAGTAAGTTCCACTTGATCTTCATCTTCATGAAGCTCCTCCTCAGCCAAGTTGATTATTGTTGGAAGTCACCTTTCCTTTGGCTTGGAGAGATTTATCAAAAAGTACATCTCTACTTACAACAACTTTCTTGGTAATAGGATCAAATATCCTATAAGATTTCTTACTTTCACTACAACCAACAAAGATGCCTTTGAAAGAAGTGGCATCTTCCTTTTTCCTTATTTCTAAAGGAATATGTACATAACAAGTACATCCAAAAACTTTCAAATCACTAAGATTTGGCTTTTTTCCAAACAATACTTCATAAGGTGTAAGTCCTTTAATGGCACTATTAGTCATTCTATTACATAGAAAGTTTGCACACAAAATAGCTTCTCCCCAAAATGAAATAGGAAGGGATGCATCTAATCTCAAAGCTTTAGCACACTCACATAGTGTCCTATTCTTTCTCTCATCTACTCCATTTTGTTGTGGAGTATATGTGCAAGTAAACTCTCTCCTTATGCCATTAGTTTCACAAAACTCTTTCATCCTATTGGAGATGTACTCCCCTCCATTATCACTTCTTAATACTTTCAGGCTAGTATTAAGTTGCTTTTCCACAAGAGTTTTGAACTTTACAAGGACTCAAAAACTTCACTTTTCTTAGACAAGAGATAAACCCAAGAGTATCTTGATCTATCATCAATAAAAGTGACATACATAAGAGCTCCACCATTTGATTCATGTGAAAATGAATGAACATCTGAGTGTATAAGGTCAAGAGGAGAGTTAGATCTTGTCAAAGATCTCTTGAAAGGTAGCTTATGAGATTTGGAGAGTCCACAAGCTTCACAAAGCTTGCCACACTTGGATATGGTTTTGGGAAGTCCACTCGCTAGCTCCTTTGTCACCATGGTCTCCATAGCTTTGTAGTTAGGATGGCCTAACCTTTTGTGCCATAATTCCACTTGAGTGAGCTCCTCCCTTGCCATGTTCACACTTCCAACCATCACGTTAGCATCCAATTTGAATAACCTCCCTTGCTTGAAACCACTAGCAATACATTTTTCATCTTTCAAGATAGAACATTCTCCATGCTTGAAATGTACATCTAATCCACTATCCATAAATTGTCCTACACTCAACAAGTTCTTTGTAATTGAAGGTACATAAAGAACATTGTCTAGATCTAATTTTTTAGATGATCCTAGACATAAAGGAATGGATCCAACACCTACAATCTCACATTCTTGATCACTTGCAGTGAAGATAAATCTCTTAGAACTATTGTAAGAAAGTAGATTAGAAAAGTAGTCTTTTTGGTGAGTCATGTGAGAGCTTGCCCCACTATCAATCCACCAAGTGTCTTGATTAGATGTTTGTGGTGAGGATACCATCAAAGATAGATTGCCTTTTTCCTCATCCTCCTTAAGCACAAGATTGCCTTGATTGTCCTTCTCTTGGGCATTCTTCTTCTTGTAGCACTCGGATGCAAAATGTCTCTTTTTTCCACAAAAGAAACAATTTAGCTTCTTCTTGTCCTTCTTGCTCTTGCCTTTGGAACTTGATGCTCCATCTTTGCTCTCCATCTCCATGTCTTGAGTCTTCTTGGATGGAAAATTTTTCTTCTTGCCTTTCAAGGAAAAGTTAGCTTTTTCATCACCATCATTCAAAGATAAGCAACTCATGTACCTCCACCTCAAGTACTATGTCATAAAGATCATGAAGTACAAGCAAAGACTCCATTCGAACTATCCAAGTAGCATAATTAGTGGATGTAAGCCTTTCACTAGCTTCAAGCAAAAAACCACCCATTGATGCCATTTTTGAATGTGAAAAAGCACTAGAAACTCTTATGTTTCTCTAAGAGATCTGAACCTATAGTCTTCTAGCAATTAGAAAGCTTATAGAAACAAGCCTATCACTCATGAACCAATCTAGAATGATGGAGATTTAGATTCTAGTCTCAAACTTGCAAAATCACTTCTGAATCTATGATTTTTAGCAATATTTCTCTTCAACTTCAACATGCACTCAAAAAATCAGAGAAAATCATTTAATGTTCCTAATTCAAGCTTCCATTTTAATTTTTTGGCTGATCTAATCCAAGCACTAATCAAGGGATTAGAATCTTTATTGAAAATGCTTGATTTTGCACTAAAAATCTCTCAAATTGGGGTGTGAGTCAAATTGTACAATTTTTTGAATTTTCTCGGCAAAAACTTGAGCTGTACGGCCTCACACGTGTGAAAAGTGTTCCTACAACCCACAACAAGTTCTGGTCCAAAAAATTTGAGAATACCTATCAAATCCAACTCGCTACACAAAAATTAGCTAGTTTCCTAAAACTTGCTAATTTTGGCTTTGATTTGGATCAACCCTATCAATTTCAATAAAACCTCTTGTACTTGGCTCTGATACCATGTGGAAAAAGTACAAAATGGACCAAGAGTGGATCCTAATCTTGTGAAAAATGCAAAAATAAGCTTGGTAGAGGCCAAAAATCTTGTATATAGATAAACACACATGTGTGGAGCTTGTTTCCACGTGTGAAAATAGTGTACTTGTCATGTACCATAATCATATAGGTTGTACATATGATTTAATTCAGGTTCTAGTGGCTAAAAAGGCCAAAAACTAGTTTTCTAGATATATGACACATGGCATCAATCTATTGATTGCATGAGCCAAATATTTTGGTTAGTTGTCATATCCCATGTGTAGAGGACAGCTCACACGTGTGGAATAAGCTGAAGTAGGCGAATTTTGAATTCTAGAAGATTTCCAAGTAGATCTCCATATAGAAGGAAAATGGACCAAAAGTGCTCAAAATAGAAGGTTTTGTCCAAGTGTCAGTTTTGCATGATGAATCATCATATGACAAAGCACCTTCACACATGTGGGATCAAAGGGATGATCAGTACCACGAGCTCTCACTTATTGTATATATAGAGCCACATTTGGCCATAATCATTGTGAGACACCAATCTTGGTTTTGGAAGCAATTTTGAGTGATTCTCTCCATTTGTCTACATTTGTTTTGATTGTTTTGAGGTTCTATCAATGTGTACTTGATTTTCAGGTTGAAGTCCGTACTTAGACAGTGTTTCACACGTGTGAAACCAGAAAGTACACTTACCTTCAATCAATGATTGTTCTTGTTAGGATTTTGTGTCTAGAATTGATCTTAATCTGAAGTAGATTGATAGATCAAGTAATCTGAAAACCAATCCCTCTTGAGGATCAGATTAGGATCCACTCTTGGTCCTTTTTGTACTTTTTGCACATGGTATCAGAGCCTAGTACAAGAGGTTTTGTTGAAATTGATAGGGTTAATCCAAACGAAAGCCAAAATTAGCAGTTTTTTGGAAACTAGTCAAATTTTGTGTAGCGAGTTGGATTTGATAGCTATCCTCAAAATTTTTGGTCCAGATCTTCTTGTGGGCTGTAGGAACCCTTTTCACACGTGTGAGGCTGTACAGCTCCGGTTCTGACTGAGAAATTTCAAAAATTTGTAGAATTTGACTCACATACCCAATTTGAGTGATTTTTGGTGCAAAATCAAGCATTTTCTATAGAGAATCTAATCCCTTGATTAGTTCTTGGATTAGATCAGCCAAGAAATTAAATTTGAAGCTTGAATTAGGTGCATTAATTGCTTATCTCTGATTTTTTGAGTGCATGTTGAAGTTGAGAGAGATTTTGCTAAAAATCATAGATTAAGGAGTGATATGCAAGGTGAGAGGTTGAAATCCATTGTACCATCACTCTAGATTTGTTCAAAAGTGATAGGGTCAAGTTTAGAAGCATCAATTTGCTAAAAAACATCTTTGGATCTGTTCTCCAAGTGAAACCTTTGAGAGTTTCTAGTGCATATAGAGCATCTATGCAAATCTTTTGTAGAATTTGACATAGATTGGCTTAAATTGAGAGTTCTAGAAAAGAGATTGAGATCCAAGTCACATTGTTCAACCCTACTCAATTTGTTTGAGTGATTGTAAGGTTTGAAAAGAGTCATTAAGGTGTCTATGACAAATGTGTAGAGAGAGATCCAATTTTCTAAGAGTTCCTTCCTTTGTAGAGGGCAAGATCTAGAAGCTCATTTTGTGTTGTTATTGGTGGAGAGTTTGTCTTCTCCTAAGTGATCAAATATTTCTAAGTGGAATTAGCTCTTTGAAGCACAATATCTTAGTGAGAAAAATCACAACTTTTGATTTTGAATTTCATTCCAAGTCTTAAAAGGTAGAGTAATTGGTGGAATCCAATAGGAGTGATCGAATTCAATTTGTTGAGCAAAAATTGACATAGAATGTATGAAACTCAAATTAGTTCTATTCAACTTTCTTTGTGAGAGTGTGAGGGTCAATTTGTGATCCCATTGGATGTCTAGAATGAGGAGTCCATATTTGAGTATTCATGCATGGTTGAGATCTTTGTGAATCTCTAGTTGTCTAAATTTTTTAAGCTTTGTGAAAAATTGATGGTATAGTTTGTTGTCAAATCAAATCAAATTCATTCTAAATCTCAAGAGTGAGATTATTTGGGTCAAGAGTGAGGCCAAAAGAAGTGATTAAGTTTGATTTTCATGTGTTTGAAACAAAACCCATCTTTTGTTCAAGAATCTCAAGTGTTGAGAGAACTAGTCAAGTGAAAAGGAAAATCTAGGTGTCAAATCTTTTCATATCCATTTCAATTTTCAAAAGAAAGAGTCACTGGTATTTGATGAGTCCAATAGGAGATTGGATCTGATTTCTTTTGTGATTTGATTCAAAGATTATGTGCTTTTGTCTTAGTGATCAAAGCAAAGTTTCCAAGTGAGTAGTCATTAGTGTGAAGATTGATTCTTAGGTTTGTGAGCTAGATCTTTTGTAGATCATTCTAGATTATTGAAGATGTTCAAATCTAGTCTCTTGAAAGTCGCAAATTACATTTGCATAATCATATCATAGGTTTTTATTCACATGGCATCAATAGGTGGCATCCTATTGAAGGAAAGAAAGGATCCTAAGTGCAACCTTTGTGGCAAGGGAGGATATTTTTTCTCAAGATGCTACAAAAAGAAGACCAGTCCATCCAAGGAGAACCAAAGCAAGGGGGCCGAGGTGAAGGATGGAGCTTCAAGTTCAAAATGCAAATACAAGAAGGACAAGTCGAAGGAAAGGTGTTTCCTTTGTGGAAAGGTGAATGAGGCTTGGAGTTTCACAAGGACTTGCAAGATTTGTCTTCAAGAGTCCATCACAACACATGTCAAATCTTTTGAAATTTTTCATTTGGAAGTGAATTGTTTGGTTCAAGATGCAAAGATAGATGTCACTTTCATGAAAGTAACTTGGATTTATTTTATGTCCTTGGAAAGTATTTTGCTTGTAACTTTGGACAAGTTCAAACTTATTGTTATTATCCAAGAGATATCAATCAAGAATAAGGAGCAATCACAAAATGAAAATAGTTTCATTTATGCTCTCATGTCAACTTATGAAGAACCATTTTGCTTTGAAGAGATTTTTGTATCTCAAAGGTGGATTAAGGCAATACTAGTTGAGTGTGATGCCTTAAAAGATAGCAAAATATGTTTTCCTTGTAAGCTTGCATTAGTTATGAAGTCAAGGAAATGAAAATATCTTCATAATGTAGGATCTTTTGGTTTCAATAAGATCATGAATGATGTGTTCATTCATAAAGATGAAAATTGTATGTTTTCAATCCTAAAGGCAAGTTGTAAACTTCTTATGAGAATAAGTGAAGCATCCAAAGTGGACACTTATATCCATAAGCAAGTAGTTAGCCTTATTGAGATGGAGATACCTTTTGATTTCAATATTGGAAAAATCATGCCAAGTTGTGGTGATTTTTGGACTTATGTTTCTAGCATAAGTAATCTTGATAATCATAGGAAGTGCATATTGAATGGTCATACTTGTTGTGATCATTATGAGACGGAGGTCTCGTATTTTCGTCAAGAAGGAGCATCATGAAGAGGATCTTAAGGAGTCATCTCAAGGTTCAAGTGTGCCAATCAAGACTGATGACGATTTTGTCTCCTTTTTCACCAAAATATCAGAAAATGAACGATTTTTTTTTGTTTTCGTTGATTTTTCAGATCCAAATAGTTCTTAAGAATGGTGATCTATATGGATTCCCCTGCTCAACAATCAAATTAGATTTCAAATAGGAAATTCCACTCAAATCAAGCAAGATCTCTTCCAATTTAACCCTAAAATGCAATTTTAACCCTATTATGCCAAAACAAAATGCCTAAACACAAGCTAACATCCATCCATGCATCAAATACATGCTGAAAACTGAAAAATTGGCATAGCTCCCCGGCAACGGCACCAAAATTGTTGTCGACATTTCCTATTCTACCCTCAACCCTATATCCAAGCACACAAGCATCAAGTAGATGAAGAGGATTCACTGGTTGTCATGCAGAGATTCGTTCCCATGAGAGCAATAGCATATTCCATAATCCAGCAAATGCATATGATTCATATCTAACACTAAGATCTATTAACACTAAGCATTAACATTACATCCATTAACACTAGATCCACAACAATGATAGAGACTTACTTTTCTCTCTCTCTCTTTTTCTCTCACAAAAGGCATAAGAATGATCAATCCCAATAAGCATCAAATCCAACAATTAGCAATCCAAAGAAAACATGAGAGTTAGAGAGGAAAGATGGAGAGCAAGGACATTCCATATCCATTCCATAAGAGGGCCAACCCACTTGTATTGAAATAAAGAGAATATGGCCAAATGATTCGAATTTACCACTATATAGTGGATTTTAGGGCTTTGGTCTCAAATCCTATTGGCCAGTTTGTACCTCTCTAACTATTTGAATTTGAAACTTAGAGGGAACCATTTTGAAAATTGGTGGAAACCCTTTTTATTCACTAACTTGACTATTAGGCCCTGCGACATTAAAAGTCCCGCAAAAAGGCCTAAAGCCATTTTATTGACTTCTAACTAATCAATTATCTATGTGATCATCGGGTTGGACTTACACACACACACAGGGTGCCAAATCCCTCTCACTTATTAACTATGGTTAGGGTTTCCTCGGTATCCGCAAACCCTCCAACACACAATAATAGTTTTTTTGAAAAAACTCAAACAAGCAAATCCAAATCAGGATTACACAAGCACATCTAGACATCCAAAAAAGAAGTTGATACTTGACACAATGCATGAAATTATATAGTGGGGCTATAGACTTGAAGCAACTAGAGAACGCAAGCAAACAAACAACCTTCCAAAATTGCATGGAATTGTGCTGATAGCTATGGCATGACGAATAATGTCATGCAAAAAGTCATGCACCAACTAGCCATGGAGTGAACATAGAATATAATGAATAAGGTAGTGAAGAAGTGCCATAAATAGAGACATAACACAAAAATGCCATGCACAACCAGCCATGCAATGAAAATCAGTGCTTAAAGCCAATATTCATAGTAAGTTGCTTAGTCCTCATGACGTAAATAAAATCAATCAATAATTAATTATTTGCCAGGTTTGCATCTAATTGCGACCAAGATTTGAAAATTTGTGTTTCTGTGACTCAACCAATGATGCATTCATCATTTAGATCTTTTCTTTCTCTATTTTGTTGAAGCTTTTCTATGTTGATTTTAAAACCTAAATTAAATGAGATGGTACAAGTCCAGTTGCATATATTCTTTTAGTTTTTCATATTTTTTTTGCTTTTGGTAGCCAATAGATCTATCAACAAATGATTGAGGATCTGAATATATTGATTATAAGTTGTCTCTACAACCTTTTTCACATAGCATTGCATTGTTGTGTTTGTTGGCCTTGTCTTGCAAAGATAATACTATGTGGTGAGGTTGGTCAATGGAGTTTAGAAAAAAGTCAACGTTAAAGGCTAAGATGTGATGGTGGTTTGAATTTATAAGGCTTGGACCTTGTTGGAGGGCTCACATGAAAGTGAGTGAGGTTGCATGCATTAAGAGCATAATTTCGCTTGACTATTTGCATGAAAAGGGTTAGAATTTAATGTTTAGGATTTGGAGATAGTGAAATTTGCATTTTTAAAGAGGTTTTGGAGAGAGAGAGAGAGAGAGAGAGAGAGAGAGAGAGAGAGAGAGAGAGAGAGAGAGAGAGAGAGAGAGAGAGAGAGAGAGAGAGAGAGAGAGAGAGAGAGAGAGAGAGAGAGAGAGAGAGAGAGAGAGAGAGAGAGAGAGAGAGAGATTTTGATTTGATAAAATCCAATTTTTTTCTGTTGGTGTGAGGATATGCGGATATGTGTTTCTGGTTCCCCCCCTCTCTTTTTCTACCTCTCCCCTTCCTCCCGTGGCAATGGCAATCGATACCAAGCATGTAGGTCAATTTCATTTTAGCCTTGCCGTTTTTCTTGGATTTTCATATATTTTGTAAACCCCAAGCTTGATCCAAGTATTTTTTCTGGTTTTGATTTGAGTTTGCTCAAAATATAAACTATAATTTTTTTTTATTGTCGTTGATCTCTTACTTCATCTTTAGAACTTTGGCTGGTTTCATTTGAGTTTTAATCGAAGCTTAGAATGATGAGAAAGTTCGTTCCAAACGTCCCAGTGGACTATTGTGTTGGATTATTCTACTACTGGGAGTGATTGATCCGAATAATTGATCTCTAATCTACATCCATTCATTATCCAGTTCTGTAGTGTATGCAGAATTACTCGGAATCGCTCAACAAGTGGCTGTGTGTTAGCCGGATTTTTGACACAAAAGTTCGGGCTAATTTTTTAGCTAATTTTGATATGGTATAGAAATCGAGACGTAAAAGCTGCAAAATTTTGATGTAAAATGGCTAAAAATTGCCAATAGATAAGGGTCCCAGCCTTCCCGTAATGTGGCTAAAGAAGTAACTATGGCCTTAGAATTGGCCCTTAAAATATTTTAGACGGCCTTTACAAACGGCCCATAGTATAATTTTAGCTACAACGCCAAAATTTTGCAATGTACTATGATTTTTGATACTAATATAAAAACCGAAGTACTTTGTTTTCAGGTTGCTGCTCAATGGGGAGAGGGGGCTCAGTCACCACAATTCAAAATTGCGTGTAAAAAATTCGAATGTCTAACTTTAAGGGGGTTCACAAAGCACAACATAAAAAAGAGAACCAATTTCAAAGAGGATAAAAAAAAAGAAAGAGCATGACTTGATGACCAAATGGGCAATGGACCAAGTGCTAGAAAATTAGGCATGGGACCTCCTAAGTAGGCGCATGGGGAAAAGGGCAAACCATTCTTAAATGCCAAGGAGATGGAAGACCCATAAGCCATTAAGAGGCAAAAGAGGGTAAGGAGCAAATGGCACTAGGCATGAGGCCAACTCCATTAGACACATGCCAAGAAGGCCAAATCACTTTTAATGCCAAAGCAAGATTGAAGTGCATTTGATTGAGGATTTGGTTAGTCAAGCTTTTAAAGAGCCCATATGCCAAAAAGCAAATAGGCATTGAAGGTGCTCTCCTAATAGGCACATGAGAGTAAAAATCAAATCCTGAGAGTAAAAGTCAAATCACATTCAATGCCTTTGAAGTGACTACATGCAAAGTTGTGAAGGGATGAAGGCAAAATGGCAACTTGAAAGGGGAGGTCGGTCTCAACCCCATAAAAAGAGGTGGATGTTCTGGCAAAAAAAAAAACTCTTTTGTTCACTATCACTCTCACCCTCTTGTGAAAAACTGGTGTGCTGAGCTTTTCTTTTGCTCTCAAGAATGTGATCTCAAATTGCTGTTGGATCTTACCATGCACCCTCAAAGGTGTGCCCAAGATTGTGTTGCAGAAGTATGCTGGTTTTGTATTGTTTTCTAGGAACAATATGAATAGTTGTTTCTGGTGTAGCCCTTGGATATTGAATATACTCTTAGTTCTCAAGAGACGTTTGACTAAGAATGTGTTGTAGTTCTTACCTTCAAGGCATATGGTGAGCTAGGTTTGTCCTCTGAAGATGGATGAACGCTGACTACCTAAGCTCACATAGAACTGAGACGTCTGAGGCAGGTTTCTGGAAACTGGTGGTAACAGCACTTAGCAGCTGTGGTGTGAAACACTTCCTGCCTCACACAATGGCCATCCCTCAGCCACCTGTAATTAAACAACGAGCTGCCTATCCTGCCCACAGAGAGCCAGCGCAGTTGCATCCCGCACCTCACCATCGCGTCTCCACAGTGAAAAGATAGAAATCACCAATCAGAACTACAATCAATGCATTTCCAGTGTAGTCCCAGTGATCTTCCATGGTGAACGGCCAGTAGAGCGCTGCCATTGCACTGTGAATGAGCCATGTCTCTGCTATTCTAGAGCAGACCCGGGCTGTTGCAGGGAACTGAAGATGGTGATCTATATCAGCTTCTATATCAGCTTGACAAGGCCATTCAATATACACCAAGCTTTTTCAACGTTGATTAGAGAATAAACATCAATAGAGGTAGTCCGTCGGAGTGCAGGAAGAACAGTTAGTTATTGAAATACATCAGGGAACTGAGCATTCAAGCCCTTCGATGGCATCGTGGTAGGCAAAGCCCATATCAGTGAGCAGCCACTGAGAAAGGTGAGTGAGTGCACCTCCAGGCTCCAGCGCGCTAAACCTAACATCCTCTCGGGCCTAGAAATGAATGAATGAGCTTTTGTTGGATATTACACCTAGAGCACAATCTGTCGTGTGTCGTTGGAATAAACGGGCACTAGAGGATTCACGGGCCCTTGGAACCCGGGCCCACGCACTAGCACGAGTATAAGAAGAAAGTGACCAAATAAAAACCAATTAACGGAAGTAACTAATGGAAGATCCAAGTACAATCTACCCTAAAACCAGTGTTATACCCAAGGAAGCATCTCACGACATTTACATAGAAATTGCATGATACGTTAAATAGGCTCGGGAGGGGAAATTTAGGCACCATGATTAATGGGCCATCCAGAGTTTGAATGATGCATGATAATGCCACACCTAAGTGGTAAACTCGAAAACAATACTAATAGTGAAACTTGGGTAGTGCTTCTTGGTTTCCAAGGGGAGGCTCGAACCTGGGACCAAAGAAACTTTGGATGCCAAGCTAACCAGTTGAGCCAACCCCGTTGGGTTAAACTTGGGTAGTGGCATGGGTAAGATATCTAACCGATTATCCTCAAAACTTACGCTAAGGAAATGTACCAACACCCATATGTGACTAAAGTGGGCTATAAGCTAAGAGTCTAATTAAGAAGTGGGGCTAGCTAGCATCACTATTTAGTAAGAAGAGAACTTTTGGTTCATTGATATTTGGTTTTAAACCTCTGAAAAATCTGATTTTTGAAGAGGTTGACATCTGCTCAGTGCAGAGAGAGGTTGGTGAAGGTCGCAATACTGTTAGCAAACCTGCTAGGAAGAGGAAGGTATCCCTGTGCTTTGAACCCCGTGTAAACAAGTCTGGACAACCGTTAATAATGTTAGTCTGTTGAGGACTTCTTTGGAAGCTATATCCAATTTGTTGGATAACCTACAGTAGACAGAAACATGTAGTTGTTGTTGCAAATGATCGTTGAACATTTAAAGGCCTGCATGTAAGAGAAGATTCTTTGTTGTGTCGACATGCCATGCAAGAACAAATGACGTTGTTTCATATTCAATTAGGCTTGTCGGTGTTTTATTTGAAAATAACATTTGTATAGATGGTTGTTTTCTTTCTTTCACAAAGGTGTTTATTTGATGCTTATTATTTTAACCTAACAACTAGGGTGTTAGAACTTTTTGCAGGTTGGATGAGGAGTTGGAGTGAGATGTAAATACTGAAATGTGAATATCGTGAATACTGAAACATGAATATTGTGAATATTGAAACGTGAATATCGTGAATATTGATCGTGAAACTCTGAATACTAATCGTGATACTTTGAATATTGATCGTGATACTCTGAATCCTGATCGTGAAAATCTGAATACTGATCATGAAACTCTGAATCCTGATTGTGATAATATTGATTGCGAAACTCTGAATATTGATCGTGAAACATTGAATACTGATTACAATACTTTGAATACTTTGATTATGACATTGTTTTAACAATACAATTGTGAATAGAAAATAACAAATTTTTTAAATATTGAAATTGTGATTTTTTTTTATCGAATGTGAATTTTATTAATAATATAGAATTATGAAATCAGTGAGTACTCAATCATGGTATTTGTGGTTATTTGTGAGTGTTTAATTGCACAAATTGTGACCATTTTTGTGAATTTAATCGTAAAATTTAGAACAATTAAATTTATCACTACTTTCATCAATTTATACACAATAAATTGTGATATTCATTTTCTTGCAATTGTGAATGTGCATCATTACATTGTGAATTTACTACTACTTTCATGAATATTAATTCTTAAACTTTTATATTAGCTATAATACTACAAATACTTTATAATAAAATTTGTCATTCCTTTTGAAAACTGATTGCAATATCGTGAATCTACTATTTTAGAAGTTATGCATAATTTTGTGACTATCGATTCTAAGTTTGTGACATGATAAATACTTCAATTGAAAAATAATTATGATTATCTGTAAGGTTATAAATTGACTAAATCATTTTCATCCGTTCTTACTAAATGGTCATTTCTAATGTCAAAAATTTACAAATCTCAAAACAACACAATTATGGCAAGGCCTTTGTGGTATGCCACAATGTTCTTGTTTTTTATACAATTTGTGGAGTCTTTTTGAGCTAGTGTTGGTTGGGTATAGAATGTTTTTGATACAAGCCAAGTCCAGTCGATTGCAAAAAAAAAAATTCGCAAATTTAGTACCGGTCCAATATATATTTTAGAAGCTATATGAGCTGTAGAGTGGTATAAATCGGGCTGGTCTCATTGTTAAAAGTATTTTTTTGAGTGTAATATATATATAACATGCAATTGATTTGGAGATGCCCATATTTGTTGTTGCCCATCAATGCATTTGGGGAACTCTAACATAAATATTTACATACTTAAATTTGATATATTGAACTACTAAAAATGCACTACCATATTTTTTTACGGATACAAAATTATGCCACTAGTGGGTTATACACACTATATACAGCCTGGCCACGCCATCTGGGAAATGCCAAGAGCGGAGCAAGCTCCTTACAATGTCACTACGCATCGGCTGGGATTTCGAGTCTGCGCTATACTGGTTGCAGTCAACCACTTCACCCAAGCACTACGTTGCGATGGACTGCACTACCATATTGATACAAGGCAAAAGTTCCTAAACCCTCCCAAGCCTGGGTATTAAGATGAGTATTAAGATACCGAGAGATCCAATTCTAGAACCTAGTATTACAACATCATATATCAATAGATTTGTTCTATGATACCATTGTTGATATTAACATGGCACCTATATACCCAACAAACATTGTTTTGAACCCGAGTCACTTGGTTGTTTTTTTTCACACAACTGTCCAATGCAGTTTAAATTTCTTAAAAGTGATTGTACATATGTCTGGGCATTCAAAAAAATTTGACCAACATTTTCCTGGCAACATGCACTTAAAGAGATCTTGTGCCCTGTGGGTTATGCACTTAAATATCTTAAGCTTGCCACCGCCATGTTCCAAGCCTCGAGCACGAGACGTCTCCAAGTGGCTAGATGACATGTTGGCTAGAATCCAAGTGTGGACGTAAAATGTACCGTTCCTTAGCAGCGCAGAGTTTTTATTGGACACACGCCCACAAACTTTTGAGTGATGTGGCCGACGACGACAAATCCTAAAGGCCAAAGGAGTAAAGGATTGAAGTTGAAAGTGGGTCCGTGGTTAAGGGTGAACATCCCTGACCAGTGTCCTAAAGGCCAAAGCCCGAAAGGCCAAAAGTAGAAAAGTGGGAAGGTCAAAAGCACGTGTGCGTGTCCGCAATAAAATAGCTGCGCATCGAGACGCGCTCGTAATACGATACACATTTTACAGATACTGCCCCGTTCTAGCGCCGGTGGCCGTCTCGGATCTGCCAAGTCTCAGAGATCATCAACCCTCAAAATTGTAGCGCGTAGCAAGAATGCTTGGTGGATTGAGCTACATACGCCTGGCCCTTGGGGACGATCGGAAGTCGGGACTCGGAACTCGGAAGGGAAGAACGTGCCTGAAAAGAGAAGGGAATTGGCTGGATGCTTCATGGAGACTCAGACAGGAAGCAGTACGGGTGTTTCTCACTCGCCTGGAGCAGGATGGAATGAGAAAGCGAAAGTTAACTGCAGGAAATTGATTTGTATCTTATTTGATCAATCACAGTCGGAGGGATAGAGAGAGGTATTCACAGCTGGGCTAATTCATGGATCCTCAAGCCTCAGAGTATATAAGAATCAAAGCCTGAGATGATATGGTTATGGACTCGGATTCAAGTAGTGGGTTGCACAGCAAATCCTCGAATTCCTTCTATAACGCTCAAACACCAGGAATGAGGACCTTGCTTAGAGGAACAAAAGTTGAAATTGCCCTTCTGACTTGCGAGAAAACTTGTATCGCGGGCTCATGAGTGCTTAGTTAAGCTCTGACTTTGCATGTCAACCCTCTGAATTGAGGTTTGGAATATTGAATTCTGAGCAGTTCCTTATCGGTTGACACATGGAATGTCAAAGTCCATTTACGTGTGGCTGAGGCGCTAACGCAGAGTTTTGATTGAAAAAACTGGTTGAGAACACAGAAACTGCGCCAATTATCAGCAGCACAGGAAACAATGGCAAATGGATTTTCTGAGGAGACTACTGACACGCTGGGACAGAGCTCTGAGGATTGCAGCAACATCCAGAAATTTCCCTACTCCGACAATCAATTTCCTTCTGTGATTCCCAGTAATATAGATCTGAATGCAGAAAGATTGCGTATGGTTAATGCTCTTTCGCATGTTGTTCGAGGTGGGAGCACGTTGAAAGCACAGGGCCTTGATACAGGCAACGTAAATCCTTACCTTGGTCCTCGTTGCCAGCAATCGCTTCCCGTTAATTCAACTCAAGGGAGCGGCAAAAGATTAAGGGAGGAAGGAACGATCTCGAGCTCCCCAGAAGATAAAGATCTCTTGCAAGAATGCTTCTCAGACCCGATTGCCACAGAAGGTGTGTCCCAATGGAATAGTTTCGGTCATTCTGCTCCTCCGGTAGAGTGGCAAGCAAAGAGGAGCAAACGCAATATTGCAGAGCAAAACAATAGTGGAATAAGATACTCACCTCAACCCTCTTCTTGCAGCTCCGATTTTGGCAAGGCTCAAAAGCATCTTCCAATTTCACTTGCAGAGCATCAAGAGACAACCGCAAATCCCCAATCTATTCAAGTTTCCACTGCTATTTTGTCTGTTGGTCCTTCTCTGACAAAATTGAGGCAGGATGGCTCTGGTGTCATGATCAGCTCAGCCCAGCAAAATTCTGCTCCCCAAAAACCACGCTATCGTGGCGTGAGGCAGAGGCCGTGGGGAAAATGGGCTTCAGAGATCCGCGACCCCAACAAGAGAGCTCGCGTGTGGCTTGGCACATTTAACACTGCAGAAGAAGCAGGTCGAGCATATGATACTGCAGCGGTGAAATTACGGGGAATCAAAGCCCGTCTGAACTTCCCAGATGATCCACACACCTTCGCCGATTGTAGAGCGGCCGGAGTCACATTCTCTTCTGATGATCAGCCATCAGTTACAAATCCAGCTGCAATATGTCTTCCAATGCGATCACCATCCACTGGCTTTCTTCCTCGGGATCCTTTGAGTCAGATCCACAAGCTGCCTGCTCAGCTCCCAAGTGTAGACCAAACCCATTATTCTACCTTTCCTTGCCCATCTTCAATCTATTTTGATTCTGTCGATGCGTTTCCAAAATTTTCATTTGGTGCTTCTTTCGATCTTCCATCTCCCATCCCTTTGCACAGACAAATTCGACCTACGGTAGAAGACACCAGCTGGGAATGGCCAGTGCAGAATGAATCTTGCTTCCAAAGCACATTCGAAAATGATTTGTTATGGCGAAGCTCAACAGTTTCCTCAACACCATGTACTACTATTGCAATTGATCAGTTAGACATGCAGGCGCAGGAACAAAGTTGTCTCTGCTGCCAAAGTCCAAGAGATAAGGATACAAGTACACAGGAGCTTAATTATAATATGGGCTTAAATGTAGAGGCAAATGAGATATTGTGGCAACAACCTTCTTTTCCTTTTCCTGATCTAACAACTGTAACAGCACAAAGTGAGGTGCAATGCAGTGGCCCCATGTTAACCTTTGAGCCGATATTTGATCAATCTCCGGCTTGGGGCTCAGATTATCTAAATTGGCTACTACAGGATTCCTCTTAGCAGTATGAATGAGAAAATCTAGTTGGGGGAATGGGGGATTTCACCCTCAGAGGTAACCTCCCTCCGGCCCAATGCCATTCCCACACGGCACAATGGCCTTCGAGGTGACTTTATGTACGAGAGAATACCAATTTGGATTAGCGTAACTTCAGAAAGATCATTCATGCACCAAATATATAGAACTCATCTTTGGGTAAGTGCTCAAAAAAACAGAAGAATACAAACAAGCCAATTGTAAAAAGTAACTTTTTACACTTCATTTAAATTAGAGATTTTGATTGTTTAAAATCATGTCGGGTTTTAAGGTTTTATTTTAGGCTTTTCCCAATTTATTGATAATTTTGTGGATGTTTTATAAGGTTGGCTCAAAACTTTTTAACTAGTTTATGTAGAACCTTGTATCCAAAGTAATAGGTGAACTATATCCTTAAAGTGGAAGTCTCAACAAAATATGCAGCTTTTTAGTTTTTACTAGGGCTTGCCAAAAACTTATAATCCATTGAAAAAAGCCTACAAAGTTTAAATTTCACATTAGGGCCCTTTTTGGACTCAAAAAGGGCCTCTTCACTAATCACGATTAGTGTTAATGACGACACGTGTGCCAATAAAAGAATGACAATTGAGCAGCAATGACCCATATGACATGGCAAATTGCATGGTGTAGATTAAATCAAGTGTGGAACCACTAAGTACACCTCTAGCATTAACCCTACATTAACTCTACATGGGAGGCTAACTACACCTATCACATAGCTATTAGCTAGACCCAACATACTTGCACCTAATGGCTAGTTTATTTACTCATTCAAAATATTCAACCTATACAACCTACTCTCTCTCTCTCTCTCTCTCTCTCTCTCTCTCTCTCTCTCTCTCTCTAAACGACCTCCCACTCAAATCATTTTTCATATTGACATAGGCAATCTTTCCTCTGTATTATACACTCTCTAACTCAAGACCAAACACATTGTCTTTTCATAGATCATGACTTCTAGTCAACCAAGAAGAACAAAGATTCAATTAAACTCTGTTGTTGCACCAATCGAAGACTCCAACGACCATTGGGTGCCTACGACATTTTCGACTCTTGATTGGGTATATATGCAACCCTCTGGAAAAGGAATTCATAGGGTTGCAAAGAGAAAACGTGACAACAAAGAGCACCATTGAAGAGGAAGATACAGGAAGGGGCACTTGCACTTCGATATTGCCCTTGCCCAACTGACATGATGCTTGTTGACATAATGACAAAAGCTTTAGTTTGTGCTTCTAAGGGATTTTCTAGGAATTAATTGTTATGATCCAGGCTGAGACTATGAAATAAGAGAGGGATTGTTAGTTAAACAGTTAAGTTAACAAACATTTCATAGTCCTAGTCTGTTGAACAGATAAGTAGGTTAAATACGTTTTCTTGACAATGTCGCCTGATTTGGCATAAAGTAGGTTCTTGATGTACAGTGCACATCGAATATATAATAGGTGATCGATGAATTTGGCGACACCCTTTTGTGATCATTTGTTGTGTACGTCTGCGTGGGGTTACATTTGGGAAGAGATTCTAATGACCTTTTCCGTAAGTTTGAGGGCTTTAAAATTGTGACAAGATTGTTTGAATATGGCAAAGACCTCGCCATAGTTTAACTTGCACACTCTGACTAGTAGAAACGTCACTAAAGAATCTATTTCCCAAAATTCAGTCCTTGAAGATCCTAGGAACATATTCAATATGACGAGGAGTTTAATAGTGTAGCATGTAAGCGGCATGTAAGCGGATCATAATATACTTTTTGTTGTGAGCTTTGAGGTTCATAAACATGGTGGAAACCACATGGTTTTTTGGTGCACTCCTACCTACTAGTAGAAAGCTCATTAAGGAATCCATTCTTCAAAATATAGTCTTTTGAAGATCCTAGAAACATATTGAATATGACTAGAGGAGTGTAAAGAGCATGAGTGGAAGATTATATACTTGTTGTCATGATCGTCGAAGTTCACAAACAGGTGGAAACCAAATGGTTTTGTAAGGTAATCCGGCACTACTTGGTCTTCTTTACATTTCCTTTTTTGAATAATGGATCTAGGAAAAAGGCAAAAACATAGATGTAGTTGGTGATGGCTTCCTTTTTTGTTCTAAATGGATGAAGCAAAAAAGTTACTTCTTGTCTGTTGGATGAACCAGTAAGGCTTGCAAAGAGATGTAGTTGTTGATGATTGCTGATAGGAACTAGGCATGCAACATTAATTCTTTGACCACATAGGAATGCTCCATTAGGTGGCAGGACTGCTCAGTTATTTTCTGAGTGCCAATTGTTTTCCTGCCAATTTTGCCAGTTGTTTCATTTTTAAACCAGTAGTTTCATGCTGATCACAAAATTGGTCTCTCAAAAGCCAGTTGATGGGCTTTACTGATTGCTTTGAGAACACTGGGTTGTATTACTGTAGGGCTCATGCCTTTCTTCAATGACAAAGCCAATGTATGGCTTAACCAGAAAAGCAGTAGCATATGATCCAGAGATCACCACAACATACTTTGTATATGTCAAAACTATAATTCATATGAAGTCCTTGCTGAAACTCCATTGATTTAATCATAAAATTCTTATACCACATAAAGATTGTAAATTTGAGTGCTTGTAAAAAATTTTCAAGCCAACCTTCTGAAATAAACTCACCACCTTTTAATGGAAGAGGTTAAGTACTAACACAAAATCCATAAATTTGAAATTTATACCTACAGTTGGTGCATTTCTCGCTGGCTCTAAACGTACAAATTTTGAAGATTATTAATAGGAGAAATGCCCATTTCAACAATTGGCCTGTAATGCTTTATCCTTTTCTAAGAGCACTGATTGTGAACAAGCTGGCAAAATTGGTCTTTGCTTCTATATGGGAAGGATTTTTTGACATAATAAAGCAACTAGAAAGCTGCATATTTTGTTGAGCCTTTCACTCTTGAGGATCTAGTTCTCCTATTACTTTTTGTATATATGTTATACAAAACTGGTGCATGATTATGCTCTTATATGTACAGTTACAGATTCTATGTGCTTTCATTCTGTCCTAGGTCTGCAAAACATTCCAATGCAGTATGTTTGTGGGTTTTGAGCTTGTCGGTATCCGTTGTGAACGGTAAAGTTAAGCTGCTTCAAGTTGATATTCTCTCATACAGCTCGAGGTCTGCAATCCCAACTATGGGAAGAGATTCTCTAGTAGCCACTTCAAATCACCTGAGCTCCAAGCTGGAGATTGATCAAATATCTGCTCAGAGGATAAGTTGATGGGGCCATTGCATTGCACTTGAGTTTGTGGTGGTGTTAGATCAGGAAAAGGTTGTTGCAACCTCTCATTTGCCTCCATTGTTGAGGCCATGGGCTGTGTTCTAGACATGTCTCCTGGACTTTGAAAGAAGGGGAGACTTCTTTGTTGCTTGACCTGCAGGTTTAACTGATCAATTGCAAGAGTCGATGCTGTTGATGAACCACTCGGGCTTCGCCATAAAGAACAATCTTCAAATCTAGTTTGGAAGCATGATTCATTCTGCAGCGGCCATTCCCTTGTGTCTTCTGGCAAAGGTGGAATTTGTTTGTGCAGAGGGATTGGGGATGGAAGATCGAAAGAAGTACCGAATGAAGACTCAGGAAGCGCATCTAGCTGCTGAAATCCGATATTATCATAATTTATTGAAAATAGCGAAGGAAAAGTGAAAAAAGAAAGGAGACGGGTTTGATTTACGCTTGGGAGCTGAGCAGGCAGCTTGTAGGTCTGACTCATAGGATCCCATGGAAACAAGGTGGATGGTGATCGCATTGGCAGACATGCAGCTAGAATTGTGATTGATGGCTGATCAGAAGAAGAGAGTGCGATTCCGGCTCTACAGTCGGCGAAGGTGTGTGGATCATCTGGGAAGTTGAGACGGGCTCTGATTCCCCGTAATTTCACCGCTGCAGCATCATATGCTCGAGCTGCTTCTTCTGCAGTGCTGAATGTGCCAAGCCACACGCGAGCTCCCTTTTTGGGGACACGGATCTCTGAAGCCCATTTTCCCCACGGCCTCTGCCTCACGCCACGATATCGTGGTTTTCTAGGAGAAAGTTTTTGTTGGGCTGAGCTGACACCAGAGTCATCTAGCCTCAATTTTGTCAGAGAAGGATCAACAGACAAAATAGCACTGGAAACTTGAATAGATTGCCAATTTGCGGCTGTCTCTTGATCCTCTGCAAGGTAAAGAACGTCTGATTTAGCTCCACAATTTGGAGAAAGAAAGCGAGGATGGCTATAGTAGATGAAAATAAGGATACCTTTGAAGTCAGAAATTGGAGGATGTGGTTGGGCGTTCTCAGAATTAAGCTCGGAAGGAAAGCGTTGAGGTGAGTCTCTAATTCCACTATTTTTTTGCTCTGGAATGCGTTTGCTCCTCTTTGCTTGCCACTCTAGCGACAGAGCAAAATGATTCCATTGGGACACACTTTCTGTGGCAACCTGGCCTGAGCAGTATTCTTCCAAGAGATTTACCACTTCTGGAGAGCTCGAGATCATTCCTTCCTCCCTTAATCTTTTGCTGCTCCCTTGAGTTGAATTAACGGGAAGTGGTTGCTGGTAATGAGGCCCAATGTAAGGATTTACGTTGCCTCTATTAAGGCCGTGTGCTTCCAACGTGCACCCACCATTCCAGGGAATCACAGAAGGAAGTTGATTGTTGAAGTGGGGCAAGTTCTGGAACTTGCTCCAATCCTCGGAGCTCTGTCCCAGCGTATCAATCATCCCCTCAAAGCATATGTTTGCCACCGTTTCCTGTGCTGCTGAGAATTCCCGTGACAATTGTCGCATTTTCTGTGCTCTAAACCAATTTCCGCAGTTGAAACTCTCCCTTAAGCTCTCACCCACGTGGGCTTCGACAACGCAAAGCTCAACCGAGAAAAAACTGCTTTTAATTCAATCCTCCAGAACACAATCTAAAGAGTTTGCAATTACATATCTTAGCTAAACATCCACAGTACAATCGAAGTTCTCTTTCAAGTCAGCAGGGAATTTTCAGCTCTCGTTCTTCTGCTCAAAGTCTTGAGTCCTATTCTTTGAGCGTTATGGAATGGAGTCAAGTATTCTAGATCTAACCCACAACTGATGATCACACTTCATTCCCATATGGTCTTAGGCTATATATTTTGACTCCCGAGGCTTGAAGTAGATCAGTCCACATCAGTCTCCTTCCATGTGACTGTCGTTGCTCAAAGTAGATCCTACCCCTTCTGGTCTTGAGTGTAGTATGGTCCCACACTCGGCCGTGCTACGTCCATATTGCTTGTTCTCATCTCATATACCCTTTATTTTTACTTTTATAAGCTTATTGACCAGAATTTCTCATTTCTCATGAGGAGCACATTTTATATCTTAATTTAACTCTTTTATATCATGCATCACACATGTAATTTCTCATCAAAAAAATTGTGGTATCGACTAGAAGGACCTCATAACATACCATACACATTCTCACAATTGATGACTTTGAAACACTTTACCCAAATAATTTGGCATATCTAATATCAGAATCCAGATATATTCTCAAGAGCAATGACCACGAAACACACTACAGTTCACTCAAATGCTTCCTCCTCATCATTATTCACGAACGTCACTCGGTTCATGCTTTTTTGGATTCGCTTTCTAGGCTTCTAGAATCTTTCCCACGGAATGTTTAGCCCCTGCCCACTAGGATGGTCGCCATGAGTCCAGGAGATTTGATTGTTGATCTTCAAGACGTGGCAAGATGTGAAAGTTTTTGTAGATGTCAGATCGAGGGGCCGTCAGCACTCAGAATAGAAGCGTCTGATTAAGGTACGGGGATGCTCTCGGTAGGAGGCACTATAAGTGGGACTGGGCACTGGGCAATGGGCACTGAGCAGTATTTCGCAATGTAGAACCCACGTATCGCCAACAGGGAGCCTCCTGTCATCCCTCCGCGTGGAGCCCAAGGTTTTCTAGCTACTCTGTGCTGCTTTGCTTTATTTGCAGTTCCTTTTTTTGTGTAAAGGGATGAAGCAAAAAGGCTTCGGACAGAATTGTAGTTGTTAATGATTGTTGATAGGGATCAGGCAAGCTACGACAGTTGCTTGACCACAGGCTGTTCTCATTAGGTGTCAGTGCTGCTCCATTACTTTCCTACTAAAATTTGCCAAAGCACAACTAAATCATATTTCATTTTCAAATAATTACCTTAATGCTGCTTACAAAGTTAGTCGCTAAAAGTTCCAATCAATCGATCCATTGATGTTCCTTTGCGAGCACTGGTTAATGCAGGGTTTATGCCTTACTTCAATGACAAAGACAACCTTGTATAAGCGATGTATGCCTTAACCAGATTAGTAGTAGTATCCGCGATCTGTACTTATAATGACTCGTATCCGCGATCTGTACTTATAATGACTCTCTGTGCTATTTGAATTTTGTACTTGTCAAAGTCATTGTTCATATGAATTCCTTGCCAAAACTCCATTCATTAAGCCATAAAATTGTCTCATGTAATCAGTGCTCTTAAAAACTTTCAAACCACGCTTAGACTTCGTAAAAAACTTTCGATCTTATTCTTTAAAATACTTATTACAGTTCAATGGGGTAGTTTGAATACTACTATAAAACCTATAAATTTAGATTTCACTAGTGCATTTCTTGTGGGTTGAAGACTTACAAATTATGAAAATAATAGGTGAATGTGGATCTCAGCAACTAGCCTGTAATGCCCCATAGATGAATTCTGCAAAATTGGTGCATGAATGTGCTTTCTAGCGTTAAGCTATTTCAAATTGGTAGAGTCTCATACAACTAGAGGTCCGCATTGCTAAAGCTCGGAGAGGAATCCTGTAGAAGCCAATTTAGATCATCTGAGCCCCAAGCGGGAGATTGATCAAAGATCTGCTCAAAGGTTAAGATAGGGCCACTCCATTGCACCTGAGTTTGTACATGTGCTGGTGTTAGATCAAGAGAAGGCTGTTGCCACATCTCATCTGCCTCTACATTTGAGCCCTTAAGCTGTGTTCTAGACATATCTCTTGGACTCTGGAAGGAGGACAGACTGCTTTGTTGCTGGGTCTGCAGGTTTACCTGATCAATTGCAAGAGTAAATGGTGTTGAGGAAGCTCTTGGGCTTCGCCATAACGAATCATCTTCGAATGTAGTTTGGAAGCATGGTTCATTCTGCAGTGGCCATTCCCTCGTGTCTTCTAGCGTAGGTGGAATTTGTACGTGCAAAGGGATTGCACATGGAGGATCGGAGGAAGTACCGAATGAAAATTCAGGAAACGCATGGACACTATCAAAATTAATTGAAGATAGCCAAGGAAAGGCGAAAAGATGGGTTTGGTCTGCATTTGGGAGCTGAGCAGGTAGCTTGTAGATCTGACTCGAAGGATCCCGTGGAAACAAGGTGGATGGTGTTCGCATTGGAAGACATGCTGCTGAAATTGTAACTGGCTGATCATCAGAAGAGAATGAGATTCCGGCTCTACAATCGGTGAAGGTGTGTGGATCTTCTGGGAAGTTGAGATGGGCTCTGATTCCCCGTAATTTTACCGCTGCAGCATCATATGCTCGAGCTGCTTCTTCTGCAGCGTCAAATGTGCCAAGCCACACGCGGGCTCTCTTGTTGGGGTCGCGGATCTCTGAAGCCCATTTTCCCCACGGCCTCTGCCTCACGCCACGATATCGTGGTTTTTGGGGAGCAGAAGTTTGCTGGGCTGAGTTGACGCCAGGGTCAACCAGCGTCACTGAAGGCCCAACAG
Source organism: Diphasiastrum complanatum (assembly GCA_029204225.1). Classification (NCBI taxonomy): domain Eukaryota; kingdom Viridiplantae; phylum Streptophyta; class Lycopodiopsida; order Lycopodiales; family Lycopodiaceae; genus Diphasiastrum; species Diphasiastrum complanatum. The sequence goes on from CM055102.1 coordinate 10,460,396, forward strand.
ACAAAATAGCAGTGCAAGTTCGAGTATGTTGGCGATCTGCTGTCGTCTCTTGATACTCTGCAAGGGAAATTGGAAGATGCTTTTGAGCCTTGCCAGAATCGGAGCTGAAAGAAGAAGGTTGAGGTGAGTATCTAATTCCACTTTTATTTTGCTCTGCATTGTTGCGTTTGCTCCTCTTTGCGTTCCACTTTACTGGCAGAACAGAACGACCAAAACTATTACCTTGGGGCACACCTGTGGCAACCTGGTCTGAGAAGCATTCTTGCAGGAGATCTACAACTTCTGAGGAGCTCGAGATTACTCCTTCCTCCCCTAATCTTTTGCTCTTCCCTTGAGTTGAATTAACGGGAAGTGATTGCTGGATGTACGGATTCACGTTGCCTGTATCAATGCCTTGTGCTTCCAACGTGATCCCACCTTGAACAACATGCGAGAGAGCAGAAACCATATGCAATCTTTCTGCATTCAGGTCTAAATTCCTGAGAATCACAGAAGGAAGTTGATTGTCGAAGTAGGGTAGTTTCTGGACGTTGTTCCAATCCTCAGAGCTCTGTCCCAGCTTATCAGTCATCCACTCAAAGCTGCGTTTGCGACTGTTTCCTGTGCTGCTGAGATTCCCGGGAGAATTGTCGCATTTTTTGTGCTTTGAACCAATTTCCCCATTGAAACTTTACCTGAAGCTCTCACCCACATGGGCTTTGACGATGCAAGCTTCCAGCGACAGAAAACTGCTTCGAATTCAATCTTACAGAGCACAATCCAAATAGTTGAGAATCCAAGTTTTCTTACAAGTCAAGAAGGAAAATTTTAGCTCTTGTTTTTCTGCTCAAAGTCTTGATTCCTATATTTGAGCGTTATGAAATGATTTCAAGGATTTTCGGTGAAACCCACTACTATTGGACTTCATTCCCATACGATCTCAGGCTTCGATTGCTATATATTCCAGCTCCCAAGGCTTGAAGATCAAGTCCACATCAGTCTCCCTCCCTGTGACTGTCATTGGCAATTGCTCAAGCCTCCACTCCTTCCTTTTTTGAGGGTGTGCGTGGCCCCACACTCGGCCGTGCTACATTTATGTATCCATATCCATATATTCCTTGTCCTCCTCGACAATATCCTTTGTTGTATTATGAGCTTATTGAACATAGTTTCTCATGAGGAATACATTTCACATCTTAATTTGACTCTTTTATATCATGCATCACACATGTCATTTTTTTATCATGCATTACACATGTCATATTTCATTTGAAAATGTGTGGATGTACTAGAAGGACCCAATACCATATAGTGCACATTCTTGTCACAATATATGACAACGAAACACTTCACCCAAATAGTTTTTCATATGTACTAGCAAAGTGTGCCCGTTGATGGCGGGCAACCAATGGGGTGTGTGTGCGCGCGCGGTAGAGAGAGAGAGAGAGAGAGAGAGAGAGAGAGAGAGAGAGAGAGAGAGTAGGTGTGACATGGGGGGGGGGAGTAGGCGTGACAGGGAGAGAAAGAGAGGAGAGTGGTGAGTGAGGAAGAGTGCAGGTGTGACATAGGGGGAGTAGGCGTGGCAGTATGATCACACACTCTCTCTAAAATATATTTAACTGTATAGACATGTCACAACCAATGACACGCAACCAATGGCAATGAAACACATCACTCAAAGTCTTCATCCCACCTCTTAAATTTCTTTTATAAGCTTTTTAGCAACTCATTTGTAAAAAGCATACTGGCTTGATGTTGAGAAGGCTCGAAAAGAAAAACTCTCTGGAGAAGGCTTGAATTTTTATATAAGGCATTTACCCTTTTCATGTAGATTCCAATTTTAGGTGATGCAATTATCAATATCGACATGTTTATTTTGTGCAATTGGATTTAAAAAAAAAAATTGGTAACCATGTAAATATGCTTGTATGGTCTTTACGCTTAGGGCAAAACTAATTACCTTTCAGATTTTAAGCTAAATTTAAAGCATTTAGATATTAGTTTAGATTAAAAAAAATACCCATAAATTTTTAATCGATAGCCTCATAGCTTATAAAGGGATGAAACAAAAAATTTCTTGATAGGTGAAATTAAAATTCTAAAGGTTTTTTTCAATGAATTAGTAGTATTTGGCAAGCCCTAGTACAAGGTTCTACATAACCGAGTTAGAAAGTTTTGAGTTAACCTTATAAAAATCTCACAAGACTATTGATAAATTGGTAAAAGGTTAAATTAAAACCTTAAAACTTGAAATTTATAACTAAAAGTAAATCAATTTAAACCATTAAAAACTCACAAATTTAAATGAAGTGTAAAAAGCAAATTAAAACATTGTGTTGTTGGTAGAGGATATGTTTCCTTGTGGATGGAGAAAGGCAGAATGACAATCTTGAAAGATGTTTTGCACGTACCTGGATTGGCAAAGAATCCGGTGTCGGTGAGCATGATTGCAAATTATGGACCAAAAATGTTGTTTATCAAATACGGATATGTGATTGGATCAAAAGGTGAAGCATTGGTTGTTGGAGCAAGGGTCGGAGGACTATACCACTACAAGAAAAGATCAATCAAAAGGAGTCGACGTATATAGTTTGCCATAAATCTGAAATGAATGAGTTTCGGCACAAGCGGATGTGCCATCGTCATTAGGGAAACTCTTGAATCCAAAAGGGCCTTTTGTGAAGATGCTTTTTTTGACTTTTCAAAGGTTTTATGTCCACATGGCCCAATGGTGTGGTTCCATGTGTGCTAGATCATAACGATGGTGGCCTAATTTCAATTTCAGGCAGCCACTTCTGAGATAAACCAATTACACTAAAATTCAAAATGAAGTGGGTGGGAAACCCGAGGCCGTTTCCTCGCGCATATGTCGTCGCGTCACGTCGTGCCTTGCCATGCGGAAGGCAGGTGGAGGAGGAAAATAGCTTGCTTCTAGTAAAATAAGTGTAGCATCTGTTTACACCATTGCGTAGATCATGAAAAATGACACACTTTTTCTTTTTGGTTCACTTCAATCCGACCACAGTTAAATATTTATGGCCATATGAAGATTCACACCCTACTTGATATCGGAGCCGAGCGACCCATGACCTCTTCTCACTAAACATAATGCTCTGGTCGCGCAACTCCGATATTTCAGCCATGCGACCAGAGTATTATGTTCAATGAGAAAAGGCCATGGGTCACTTGGCTCCGATATCTCAGCTGCGCGACCAAAGTATTATGTTCAATGAGAACAGGTCATGGTCGCTCGGCTCCGATATCAGGTAGCATATGAATCTTCAGACTACCTTGTGTCGGATTGAAGTGATCCAAAAAGCAAAAGTGTGCAGTTTTTCATGATCTACGCAATGGTATAAAGAGATGCTACAATATCTCAGCCATGCAACCAGAGCATTATGTTCAGTGAGAACAGATCATGGGTCGCTCGGCTCCAATATCAGGTAGGGTATGAATATTCAGACTGCCATAACTTTTTATCCGTGTGTCGGATTGAAGTGATCCAAAAAGCAAAAGTGTGCAATTTTTCATGATCTACGCAATGGTGTATAGAGATACTACAATATCTCAGCCATGCGACCAGATCATTATGTTCAGTGAGAACAGGTCATGGGTCGCTCAGCTCCGATATCAAGTAGAGTATTAATCTTCAAACTACCATAGCTTTTTAACTGTGTGTCGGATTGAAGTGATTTGAGAAGAAATAGTGTGTGGTTTTTCATGATCTACGCAATGGTGTAAAGAGATGATGCATTTCCTTTACTAGAGGAAAGCTATTTTTTGCCTCCACATGTGCTCACTCCACCTGCCTTTCGCATGGCGAGGCAGGACGTGACGTGGCGACATATGCGTGAGGACACGGCCTCGGATTTCCCACCCACTTCATTTTGAATTTTAGTGTAATTGGTTTATCTCAGAAGTGGCTGTCCAAAATTGAAGTTAGGCAGTCTAATGATATTCTCTCTCTACATTCTTGGGCCCATATTGAGTCCGAAGTTCCCCTAATGTGATGGTTGGATTGACGGCTCATCAGGTCCAAACCACTACTGCTGCTAAAACTAGGGTGGTGCATCATGTTTTGCTGCTATCAAGTTCACATGGGCCACTTGATTGTTGTTGGCCTTGGTGGTGTTGGTAATGCCATGTGTTGCTAATTCATTAGTACTCCAAACCGCGGTGTCGCATTTGGTACCCCTGATGATATGGATAAGAGGTCTAGAGTTGTGCCCTCTTTTGATGTATGATCATGGGGTTAAATGGATAGAACATAGTTTTGTGTGAAGATGCATTACACAAATGGCAATACTAGTGTGTCAACTTAAGGTTTTCCTTCAAGACCGGACACTCATTGGCAGTATGGTTATGAGACGCCATACATCCTCTCCTCTTGGATACTATTGTTGAGTCAGTTTTGATGTGGATGATGATGATGGAAAAGTTCCTTGCAAGGCCTTCAGTTTTTGGTCAAACTAAGTCGTAAGTTGTTCCATCTGTTGTTTTTGTAGTTTTGTAATTTGCTCCATCATCAAATCATTGGAAAGATTGGAAGCATTGAGGCGGATGCAACTGAAGGAGTGGAATGGTGGGTCGACGTATAACTGTTGCTCGTGTCATCATCAGAACTCTCATCCTCTTCCTTGATGGCCCATTGCTTTTTGCAACGTAGTGTACTACTCCCATCATTTAAGCTCTCTTTTGATAATGTGTTGTAACCCAATGAGAAACTACATTATTATCGCATGATTGAGAGTCGGGGTTGCATTGCACTCAGATAAAAAATACTTGATCCGTTCATTGTAATCCTGGACCCTTTCTCGTATACCCATCTTGATTTTGCTCAATAAGAGAAACAAGTCTTCTAGAAATTTTCTTGGTTAAAGTCAATGATAAAGACCACTTTAACCACCTCCCAGATGGTTTTTTCTTTAGTTGATTAGTTGAAAAACCAATCTTGCACTGTTGTTACTAAAGACATTGGGAAGAAATTCGAGTCTGTTCTGTATAAATTTCGCATGCTTGTTCGTAGATCTAGAGGAATTTGATAGAATCTATCGATCCATCATATTGACGTGGTGCCCTCCAGATTGCCTGCAAGGGTACGACATGTAAGTGTTTTCCCATTGAATCCATCTCGATAGGTCCTGCTTCAACTGCGATTGGTGCAACCGTAATTCCCAGTATGTTTGGCACTGAGTTTTCTCTTCTTCTCAACACTGATCATCCCGATCTAAGATTCATTCATTTGTTCAGTCTAGAGATGCTAGATCTTGATGGATGCGATGAATGTACCCAAGATATGGTAGGATCTAATCAATTTTAGTTGGCTATTAGTGTGAATTTAGCCTTTTTTTTTTTCAGATTCTTTATGATTTTTGTTTAGATTGGTCTGAATTTTCACTGTAGATGGATCTGATGCTGATCTATCTACTGATGACAGTTGCAAAGGTTACTTAGGTGAAGGTTCTTTGTACTATATGACAGTCAAAACACTAGATTCTTGCAATCTATTGGGAATAAATGTTTGCCCTCTTAATTGTAGCTGTGGATCTTGTGTTTACAGACTGGTAAATGTTACTCTCACATATATAAAAGTTATTGATGTCTGAGGATGTTTTTGATCACTTTTGGTCTTATAGATTCATCAAAACGTCATCTTAACTCTCGGCTTCAGAAGGAGTGGCAAAGGTTACAAAGTAGTTTAGAAATTATTTTTGGTTTTTCACTTGTTCTGCAAACTGGTTGGGAAATAGCTCTGGCTTCTATGTAGGACTGGAACTGTGTTCTTAGACTATTGTCAATCAACTGAATGTCGGTTTCCAATGGTTTTTGCAAAATTAAATTTTGATGAATTTTTTTACAATTTTTTCCCTCCAAAAATGTAGATTTTAAGGTTATTTTTGGATTTTTTGGTTGGTGTCCTGATGTGTCAAGCCATTAGAGGCTATTACAGGCTTGCATTACCTCCAAACACCTCCTCCGCTAGCTTGCAACATAGTAACAACAAAATTAAAAAAAACACTCTAAACTATTCCCAAATCCACCTCCAACTCTCTAAAAACCAAGGAAATGACTAGAAAATAGCCACACAACAACCAGAATAATTTCTAGTTTCTATGCCCGGCAACGGGGCCACTGTAGGGTGTAGATATAGTCGGTGAGCAACCCCTCCGCTTCTCATAAGGGGATGGTTCCACTAGGATAGAGCTCCAACTAAAATCTAGTTGTAACTTAGTTGCTTCTAATTCTAACACTAACAATACTTCTCCAATCTAACTCTAATCACACAACAAAATCCATGAAAGTAAATGGAGAGAGAGAGAGAGAGAGAGAGAGAGAGAGAGAGAGAGAGAGAGAGAGAGAGAGAGAGAGAGAGAGAGAGAGAGAGAGAGAGAGAGAGAGAGAGAGAGAGAGAGAGAGAGAGAGAGAGAGAGAGAGAGAGAGAGAGAGAGAGAGAGAGAGAGAGAGAGAGAGAGAGAGAGAGAGAGAGAGAGAGAGAGAGAGAGAGAGAGAGAGAGAGAGAGAGAGAGAGGTTAACTCATGCACTCTTGTTTCTTATCTAATGGAAAAGCATTAAGAACACAAAACTATAGGACATTGCAAAAAGTTAAACAATAGTCACAATAGCATTAGCATTAGGAGTAAGAGCACATGAGGATGCTTGAGAAACCAAAATGATAGAGTCTCCTCCTCTCTATTAAGCACAGAGGCCCTTGTCCCTTTGCTACTATTGGCTACTTCATTGAGTCAAGGATTGAAATCCAAGACCTTCATAAAAAACACACTTGATCCTAAGGTGCACAAAGTAGCACATCTCACCTACTACCATTTGCACAAAGTAGCCTCCGACATGAAGTATTGACGATCTCTTAGCACTATAGAGCTAGTAAGGACCCCGGAACTCGTGATGACGCTTTATTAGGTATTCGTTGACTTGTTCCATGAATTCAAGTCGCTCATAGTTGCGCTTGTCTACAGGTGGAAGAAAGACTTTATGAACACCCTCCAACAAAAATTGGGCAATCCATGTCTAGAACTTATTGGGTCATGGTGGGCCCAACATTGTTGCTCTATAGTACACCCGGGCCACTAGAACCTGGTCTTCAATTTTGTTAGACGTCAAGGCCTTATTAGAATAAAAAAATATGGATGACAAAAAATCATGAGGGTACGATTATGACCTTGCAAACTCAGAAAGTCCATTGTGAAGCATGCATAATTGGAAAGCAGCATTGGGAGACATTTGCGAAGTTGGATCATGGAAATACTAGAGACATACTAGAATTGATCCATAACAATCTATGTGGCTCCATGGCAATGGAATCTATTGGAGATTCAAAATATTTCTTCCCCTTTATAGACGGCATGAGCCACATGATCCATATGGATACAATCAAGAGCAAGGACAAAACACTTGAGTATTTTAAAAAATTCAAATAGATAGATGACGTCCAACTGGGAAGAAAGGTCAAGTGCCTAATAACTGACAATGGAGGTGAATTCAGAAGCAAGCCTTTGGATACATACTGCAATGAATAGGGAATCAGAAGATAATTCACAATCCCATACACCCCCCCAACAAAATGAGGTTGTAAATTAGAAGAATCAGATTATTATGGAACTAGTATTGTATTAGATAAATAGCTCTCTCTCTTAGCTTCTTAGAGGTATTGAATTTTCACTCGCCAGACAAATATTACTTTTTTTTAAATATTTAAATATTTTTTAAATATTGTTTTTTTACATATTTAAATATTTTTAGATATTTTAACATTTTTTATATAAAAAAAAAACCCTCCAATTGCCGCTGTCACCGGACGAAAATCGTTTTCCGGTATTACTATCATTATAACATCTTAATATATTTTTTATATTAAAAAAAAAATGACAACGGAATACTCGCTCGAAGGCGAGTATAAAGTCCTCTACCAAGGATTCAACACTAAGCAAGCCACAAACAAGCAACACAAGCAGCATTGTGGTAGCTTGGAGATATTGTTGTACTCTCTTTGCCAACTTCCAATGTAACGATCATGGGTTCTAATAAATTGGCTCAGCCTGTATAATGCAAATGCTATATCAGGTCTGGTGTTGTCTGCAAGATACAATATGATCCAATCAGCCTATGATAGGGTATATTGGCCATTCGCTTCTCTTCCTCAGAAGTCTGCGGACAATTTGTCTTGCTCAGTATTGTTCCAAGTATTATGGGAGTATGCACACCTTTGCATTCGATCATGTTGAAGTCTTAAATGATCTTCCGAGTGTACTTTTGTTGGTGAAGATACAATTTTCCACCTTCAAAGTCTCTCTCGATCTGCAAGCCTAGATAGATTTTTGTTTATCCTAGGTCAACGATCTCAAATATTCAGAAATGTCTGTTGTGAAATCTGAAATTAATTTATCTTTTCTTGAGAAGATAAGTGTGTCATCAACATAAATAGCTAGAATGATTATGTCATGTTGGACATGCTTGATATAGACATTCATTTCAGCGAATAAAGGCTTTAAGCCTAGAGAACGTAGTGCTTTGTCCTTCTTTTGCTTGTTTCAGACCATAAATTCTTTTATTTATGTGACATCCATATTTTGAATATTCTTGGCTTACAAAACCAAGTGGCTGGTCCATGAAGAAATCTTCTTCTAATTCAGCGTGCAAAAAAGCAGTTTTCTCATCCACAAGATGGATTTTCAGATCATGAGCCACTATATAAGTGAATAATAGACGAATTGATGTGTGTTTGACTACCGGTGAGAAAGTATCATTGTAGTCGATCCCATACTTCTATGAAAAATCTCTAGCAACAACCTTGCTTTGTATATGATGTTTTCTCCATTAGGACCTGTTTTGATCTTGTAGATCCACATGCATTTGACTGGTTTCCTTCCATCAGGTATAGGTGCAAGTGTCCATACATTGTTCTTATACATGGATGACATTTCATCCTCCATTGCTTGAATCCATCGATCTTTATCTGGCCCATCAATAACTTCCTCGAATGTTTTAGGTTCATCAGTGATACCACAAAATTCGATGGCTGCATTCGTTAAAATATCTTGATTCTTCGATTTTGTTCCTTTTTGTTTCTGGAATGCTGATAACACTCTACTATTGCATGACCCCATTTATGACAATGAATGCATTCAATGTTTGTATTTAACAAACACTTATCTTCTATGTGACCTGGTCTTTTGCATCTGTTGCAAATCTTCTTATCACCAGAATTCTTCTGTTGTTTTCCAGATTGTTGATCATTTGTCTCGGACTCATTCGTTTTAGACGACTCCCTCTTAAACTTAGACTTCTTTGAAAATCTATTTTTCTGAGTAAATAGAGCATTTTTGAAATCACCATTATCGTCATAGCGTTTACGAGCTTCTACTTCCTCTTTGACTCCATCTATTGCCTTTTGAAGTGTCATTGTTGCATCTTTCGCCAAAAAAGTTTGAGTTGTGTGGAATGACCTGGGTAGGGCTCGAAGAAAATAGCTAAGCTCTTTTTCTTTTGAAATTGCATTTTCTGTGCCAGAATTCTGCATAGAAATAAACAAATCCTTTATCTTTCGTACGAATGTGATCAGGTCTTTGTCGTCCACTATAGGTGAGTTAATTTGTCTTCCAAGGACATGATCTAATTACGAGATCGAGTCTCATTCTTGGTTTGAAATTCTTCCCATAAATCTTTTGTGTTCGAAATTGATTTAAGACTTAGCATTATATTGTCATGCACTGAAGACGCAATAATTGATATAGCTTTGTCATTTCTTAAACTCCATTCTCGAAGTTCTTTGCCAAGAGTAGCTATTGACTTCTCCTCAATTGGTTCTACCCATTGCCAAAGACCTTCACCTTTCAACATGAGTGGTCTTTAACTTCCAAATCAAATAGTTTGAACCATCTGTGTCCAAGATCGTACTGATCTTAGACTGAATATTGCTAATCGACGACATCTTCTATCCTTCTGCATAAACTCCAAATAATGACTTGTTGATGGATGTGTAAAGAATGCTGAGAGAGATTCGAAGATACCACTGTATCGACTCTGATATCAGTATATCAATTTTAGATGAGCTCTGATACCACTGTATCGGCTCCAATATGCTCTGATACCATTGTAGGAAAAATAGTGATTATTCTTCCACAGAGAACACGATGAAAGTTTGAATAAATCAAACTAATATCAATGTCTTCAATCGAGTCTGTTTCTGATTTATGTACTAATAGAACAGGTTTTGCCTTAATTGCATAAGCGTGCGGAATGAAGAGACGACTTAAGACAATTTTAGACAAACAGAAACTATTGATCAAAAATGAATTTATTATACTAAATCTGAATCAGTATACATCTCTTGCTGTCTTATCTCGTTGTTGTGTCTCTGATTGAGTGAGTTTGAGAGTCTCTTGAGTTTGTTACAACTAGTAGTGCACATGTATTTATATTGCTACTGTACAGGTCTTTTGGCCTTTTATTTACAAGTCTTTTGGCCTTTTAATTTTGTAATAGTAGATCTAACCGTTTTCGACAATTGATATTCGAATAAACGCTTTGTTTCCAAGGTCAAATAATTTCTGTTCGCGAATTGTTTGCGACAGTCCATCTCTTCGTCTAAGCTTCATGTTTCGCGAATTCTTCGTGACACTCTGTCTCTTCGAGACATTTTCGTGTTTTGCGAATTGTTCGCGACAGTAGACAGATTTGAGCTTGAAGAAGAATCAGAAGATTTCGCGAATTATTTCGCGACATCTAAGGTTAGAACAAGAAATAAAATATTTCACGACAAGATACTATTCGCGAATCTTTCGAGCTTGAACAAAAAACTGTTTCGCTCTCTTTGCCAACTTCCAATGTAACGATCCTGGGTTCTGATTAAATTGGCTCAACCTATATACTACAAATGCTATATCAGGTCTGGTGTTGTCTACAAGATATAATAATGATCCAATCAGCCTACGATAGGGTGTATTGGCCATTCGCTTCTCTTCCTCGAGAGTCTGTGGACAATCTGCCTTGCTTAGTATTGTTATAGATATCATGGGAGTAAGCACACCTTTGCATTCGAGCATGCTGAAGTCTTCAATGATCTTCCGAGTGTACTTTTGTTGGTGAAGATAAAACTTACCACCTTCAAAGTCTCTCTTGATCTGCAAGCCTAGATAGATTTTTGCTTCTCCTAGGTCAGCAATCTCAAAAATTCCAGAAATGTCTCTTGTGACATCTGAAATTAATATATTTTTTCTTGAGAAGATAAGTGTGTCATCAACATAAACAGCTAGAATGATTATTTCATTTTGGACATGCTTGATATAAACATTCATTTAAGCAAATAGAGGCTTTAAGCCTAGAGAACGTAGTGCTTCGTCCTTCTTTTTATACCATTGTCTAGCTGCTTGTTTCAGACCATTAATGCTTTTATTTATGTGACATCCGTATTCTGGATATTCTTGGCTTACAAAACCAAGTGGTGTAGTGGGTTTCTTTCCAAGTTTCTCGAACTCATTGAGCATCATTTCTGCAGTAGCATTGGCATTCGTTGAGTATCATTTCTGGTGGATGTCGTAATAGTCTGTCCTGCTGTATAAGGCAACATACTGATATTTCGCTCCTCATCTGAATCTTCATCCTCCTCCCGAATTGCATCGTCCATAGCATTTTGCAAGAGTGCATACTCATTATGGCATTTCAACTCATTTCTGATCCGTTTAGGTAGACTTGACAAAAACCACATAATCATGGCATTTTCGTTAATCAGCTCAGGTTTGCATTCAGATCTAAGACGTTTCACCCGTTCAATGTAATCTCGAACCATTTCCCGATTTCCCATTTTAATGTTACTTAAAAGTAGGAAAGGGTCTTCCATAAACTTTCGCGGTTTGAACCGTGTGATAAGGGCTCGCTTAACAACCTCCCAATCTGTACACTTAGTTTCGTCTTGGTCAATCTTGTGTTGTGGCTGTTAAGGCCATAGGAAACAACTTAAGTTTATCTCGAGGATAAATCTCACCGTAGACTTCACAAGATTCAGCATAGATATGAAAAAATCTAACTGGATCTGTTAATCTATCATATTTGGGTAGATCCAAATGGGGTGCTCTTCTAACAATAATTGGATTGACTTCCTGTGGAGCAGCTCCAGGAGCAGCTCCAGGGGTAGCCATCTTTACAAATTTAGATTAAGCAGACAATGAGATTGGATCTATATTTTTTAATCACAACTATCTCAGATCAGATCTGCTAGATCTATTCCATTTTTCAAAAATCTGATTCTATATCATGAAAAAGTTTTCGAGATTCGATTAATCGATACTTCTCAAAAATGATAAATCTCTCAGAATCCAATTCAAAATATATCAGCTTTGATCCAAATTTTGACAGAGACTTGATCTGGAAAATCAGAACTTAAAATAGGTCTGGCAAAGGTTCACTAGGTGAAGATTGGCTCGACGAAGGTTCAATAGTGCTATTTTGGACAAAAAAACTCTTTGAACATTTTTTTTAATGATTTCTTGGGAAATAACCTTTTCCGACCTCTCAGGTGAAAGATCTGACACACATACAATTATGGAAAAATGGGCAAAGGTTTATGACACAAGAAAATACAGTTTCCGAAGGTTGGCGAGGGTAAAATTCAAGATTTTCTATGATCTGATCAAGAAGAATCTTCGCCGAACTCAAAAATAGTATTTTACTATAAATAAAATGTTATGGAAATTCGACAAAGGTTCTGGCGAAGGATCAAGAGTAATACTGGTAAATTTGCAAAAAAGTGACTCTTTTGGCAAAAATATGGCAATATGACAACTGATCCTCTTAAACCCTTTCTTTATTTTTGGTATTATTCTTCGCCAACCTGGAAGTAGATAGATCTAAATCACACCTGTGCACAGTGAATCGGGCGAAGGTTCTTTTTCTGTATTTTTAGGGTTTTGATGATTTTTTGATGTTTTTTGACGGTTTTTATGATGTTTCGAAAATCTGCTGGAAATTAATCTTTGCCCTTCAAACTGAAGATTCTGTGAACAAAACCAAAGGTGTCAGCAACTCAGCGAAGGTTTCTTGAAAGAGGGTAAAAATTTCTAAGCTCTGACGACGCTTTTTGTCTCTTTTTGACCAAATCTAACAGATTTGACCAATTTTTGTTATTTTCTCTGATATCTCAGATCCCAATGGATCTTAAGATTGGTGATCTGAATAGCTTTTCCTATTTTAACAATCAGATTAGATTTCAAACAAACAAATCCACTCAAATCAAGCAAAATCAATCCCAAACTAATCCTAAAATGCAGATCTAATACTATTCATGCCACGACAAGATGCCTAATGCAAGCTAACCATCCAACAATTATGCTGCAAATTGAAAAATTGGCATAGCTCCCCAACAATGGCGCCAAAATTGTAGTGGGTTTCTTTCCTTGCCTAACTAGAATCCAAGATCTAGTCAATCTAGCATCATGGAGACGGAGTTAGTTGTCATGCGTAGGTTTGTTCCCATGAGAGCGATAGTTTAGTTCAGATTTTAGCATGAATGGAAGATCTAAATCTAACTCTACATCCATTAACCCTACTCATTAGCACTAAGATCCATTAACACTACGATCCACGACAAAGATAGTTTACTCTCTCTCTCTCTCTCTCTCTCTCTCTCTCTCTCTCTCTCTCTCTCTCTCTCTCTCTCTCTCTCTCTCTCTCTCTCTCTCTCTCTCTCTCTCTCTCTCTCTCTCTCTCTCTCTCTCTCTCTCTCTCTCTCTCTCTCTCTCTCTCTCTCTCTCTCTCTTTCAGAAAAAGTATAATAAAACTCAATCCCAATAACATTCAAATCCAATAATTAGTAAAATCCAAAGAAAGCATGAGAGATGGAGAAGGAAAGAAGAAGAGCAAGGACATTCATCAATCCATTTCTAAAGAGAACCAATCTGCTTTATTGAAATGAGAAAATGAACATGAGGAGCAACTTGAGTTGGTCCCTTCTTATAGTAGAGAGGAGGACCCTGGCCTCTGAATCCTATTGGTCCAGTCTTGCCTCTCTTTTTATTCAGATTTAAAAAAGTGTGGAAACCATCAAAATTGGAGGGAAACCCAACTTTATTCACTAACTTGACATTTAGGCCCTGCGACATTAAAAGTTCCGCAAAAAGGCCTAAAGTCCTTTTATTGACTTTTAACTAATCAATCAAATAACTATGTGATCATCAGGTTGGACTTACACACGCAGGGTGCCACATCCCTCTCACTTATTAGCTAGGGTTAGGGTTACCTTGGGATCCGCAAACCCTCTAACAATGGTTGGTCCATGAAAAAATCTTCTTCCAATTCTACGTGCAAGAAAGCAATTTTTTTATCCACAATATGGATTTTCATATCATGAGCCACTGTATAAGTGAATAACAGACGAATTGATGTGTGTTTGACTACCGGTGAGAAATTATCAGTGTAGTCGATCCCATACTTCTGTGAAATATCTCTAGCAACCAACCTTGCTTTGTATTTGATGTTTTCTCCATTAGGACCTGTTTTGATCTTGTAGATCCACTCGCATTTGACTGGTTTTCTTCCATCAGATATAGGTGCAAGTGTCCATATATTGTTCTTATACATGGATGACATTTGGTCCTCCATTGAATGAATCCATTGATATTTATCTGGCCCATCAATAGCTTTCTCGAATGTTTGAGGTTCGTCAGTGATACAACAAAATTCAATGGCTGCATTCATCTTGACCAAACCTTACTGGTGGTTTTCATTGTCTGTCAGATCTTCTCATAGGTGGTTTTGAGTTTGATTCTGGAGTTTTGAGTTCAACCTTTTTGGCTGTAATTCGAGTTGGTGATTCGAGTCTGTCAGGCACTCGATCTTGAACTCCCTCTGAATCTGGTAATTCTCATTCATCTTCTGCTTGTTGTACTTCTGTCGTCATTGGTAGCTCATAATGATTTTTGAGAATTTCATAGCCAATTAAATCACTATCTGCTATGTATTTTGAGTCATCAAATTTAACATCTCAAACAACTTTTATTCTGCCAGTTTCGAGTATGTAGACTCGATAATATGACAAATGTAACTTGAATTCTACCAAAAAACCTTGTTCTGTCTTTTCATCGAGTTTCTTCCTCAATTTGTCCGGTATGTCCATGTAAACTGCGCATCCGAATGTCCAAACATGTGCAATATTTGGCTTTGAGTTCCACCATATCTCATGAGTTTTATTTGGTATCCAAAATTTCAGAATTCGATTTTGAAGATAATTCGATGTAGCCACTGCTTCTGCCCACAACTGTTTTGGTGCTTTTGCATGAGCCATCATACACCTTGCAGCTTCCACAAGTGTACGATTTCTTCGTTCAACTATTCCATTGTGCTGAGGTGACTTCTCCTCAATTGGTTCTACCCATTGCCAAAGACCTTCGCCCTTCAATATGAGTGAAGTCTTTAATTTCCAAATCAAATAGTTTCAACCATCTTTGTCCAAGATCGTACTGATCTTAGACTGAATATTGCTGATCGACGACATCTTCTATCCTTCTCTGAATAAACTCCAAATAACGGCTTGTTGATGGATGTAAAAAGAATGCTGAGAGGGGTTCGAAGATACCACTGTATCGACTCTGATATCACTGTATCAATTTCAGGTGAGCTCTGATACCACTGTATCGGTTCCAATACGCTCTGATACCATTGTAGGAAAAATAGTAATTATTCTTCCACAGAGAACACGATGAAATTTTGAATAAAATCAAACTAATATCAATGTCTTCAATCGGGTCTGTTTCTGATTTATGTACTAATAGAACAGTTTTTGCCTTGATTGAATAAGCGTGTGGAATTAAGATGCGAAATTAAGGGACAATTTAAGACAATTTTAGACAAACAGAAACTATTGATCAAAAACGAATTTATAATTATGAATCTGAATCAGTATACATCTCTTGCTGTCTTATCTCGTTGTTGTGTCTCTGATTGAGTGAGTCTAAGAGTCTCTTGAGTTTGTTACAACTAGTAGTGCACATGTATTTATATTGCTACAGGACAGGTCTTTTGGCCTTTTATTTACAAGTCTTTTGGTCTTTTAGTTATAGCTTCCTCGAATATTTGAGGTTCGTTAGTGATACCACAAAATTTGATGGCTGTTTCGTTAAAACATCCTGACCAAACCTTACTAGTGGTTTTTGTTGTCTGTCAGATCTTCTCACAGGTGGTTTCAAGTTCAATTTCGAGTCTGTCAAACACTCGATCTCGAACTCCCTCTAAATCTAGTAATTCTCGTTCATCTTCTGCTTGTTTTATTTCTGTCGTCGTTGGTAGCTCATAATGATTTTTGAGAATTTCAAAGCCGACTAAATCATTGTCTGCTATGTATTTTGACTCATCAAATTTAACATCTCGAATAGCTTTTATTCTGCCAGCTTTGGGTATCTAGACTCGATAATATGACGAATGTAACTCGAATTCTGCCAGAAAACCTTGTTTTGTCTTTTCATCGAGTTTCTTCCACAATTTCTCTGTATGTGCATGTAAACTGCGCATCGAAATGTCCGAACATGTGCAAGATTTGGCTTCGACTTCCACCATATCTCATGAGGAGTATTCGAGATTTCAAAATTCGATTCAAAAGATAATACGATGTAGCCACTGCTTTTGCCCACAACTGTTTTGATGCTTTTGCATGAGCCACCATACACCTTGCAGCTTCCATAAGTGTACAATTTTTTCGTTCAGCTATTCCATTTTGCTGAGGTGTATAAGATGCAGTCTTTGTATGCATAATACCTTGATCAGTACAATAAGGCTTGAATTCGTTGGAAATGTACTCGCCTCTACGATCTGTGCAAATTTGCTTCAAATTATTGCATGTCTGCTTCTCAGCCCAACTCGTATACTCAACGAATTTCTTGAAAGCTTTAGATTTTGTACGAATAAAGTATACTACAATGAATTTGCTGAAGTCATCAATCAATGTAATGAAGTACTTTGCATCACCTAAAGACAATACTCCGAATGGTCCACAAATATTTGAATACACAATTTCCGGTACCTTGGTAAACATCCTTACTGAAAGGTGTTCTAGTCATTTTGCCTTTAAGACATGATTAGTAGGTAGTTCGAATATCTCTACTTTTGATTTCGACTCTTTCAATTCTCTGACTCTTGTTGGCTTGGTACAAGGCTTCCATGTTCATGTGACATAGCCTCTTGTGCCACAGAATATCTGTTGATTCTTGAGTTTGATTGGCTTGTTAGATTCGAGTTCGAATGTTGAATTGATATAAATTTCTTTCTGTGTTGCCTTTAGCAACTAGGTTATTAGAATCTTCATTGAACTCAAACATTGTGTCAACTATGTTTGCTACGGATAGAAGATCTTTGTCAAGAGTAAGGACATAGAGAACTTCCTCCAGTTTCTTGTCACCTTGATTCATGTCCAGCCAAAGTACACGAGTTCTATCAACCACGTGCTTAGCACCGTCTCCAAGTATCATGAATCTCGAATAATTTGTCTTCTTGTACTTAGATAAAATTTGTTTCATGGAAGCAAATTGTGAGGTAGATCCCAAATCAAGTACTATTTCTCGAGTTTTTAAATTTGTTGAACATTAGATCAGCACTAACATAAGTTGTTGCATTTTTTGTTGTGCTATCTTCTGCTGCTCTGGAGCATTCTGCTTTGTCTTCGACATAGTTTGAATCTGAAGGTTCACTTCGATTATGCTCCTTTTTGTTTATGGGATGCTAATAACAGTCTACTACTGCATGACCCCATTTATGACAATGAATGCATTCAATCTTTGGATTTAACCAACACTTATCTTCTGTGTGACCTGATCTTTTGCATCTGTTGCAAATCTTCCTATCACCAAAATTCTCCTGATGTTTTCCAGATTGTTGATCATTTGTCTTGGACTCATTCCCATAAATCTTTTGCGTTTGAAATTGATGTAAGATCTAGCATTATATTGTCATGCACTGGAGATGCAATAATTGCTATAACTTTTTCATTTCTTAAACTCCATTCTCGAAGTTCTTTGCCAGGATGTGATAGCAACGTTATACCATTTCTTAAAAGTTTTTCCGAATTGGTGTTACTCAAGCCTATTTATTGGAAGTTTATTGCATAAATATTGTGACTATGGAACTGTCTGACCAAATAACTAAGACATTTACTAGTAATTAGCAATGGCCGGCTATTTAGACATTATCTCTATCTAAGGCATTGTCTAACAAAGTATCTAAGGATCTATTTACTAGTTGAAAGTAGTTGCAGCAGTCTCTTAATCTGAGGGCACTATATACTTCAAGTATCGACCTCCAGCAGTAGACTTTTTCCCTTCCAAAAGGTAGTGTCTAATGAAGTGTCCAAACCATTATCTAAGGCAATATACTTTTTACTACTATCTACATAGAACTACCTAGTTCTCAAAGGTCAAAATTTAGTAGGCTAAAGGAAATTGTCGAACTTCTAAAGACAAATCAAAATATATGCGTGTTCAAGGCAGCTAACGGCCGACACTTTTAAAAACACAATGCTTATAACTTGAAGACTCTATTTTAAACCTTTTGTCCTATTCGTTTCTTGCTCAAGGGTTCTTGAATGAAGGCATTGTCCTAATTTAAATGAACCAACAAAAGTTAGGGCATGTGCCATCCTTCCACTGGCAATTTCGATAGCAGATCTATTTAGCCAGTTGCGAGAATCCCTCCATGCAGGCAAAATTCAGAATTCTAACTATTGGCTTCTGCTCAATTGGTTCTACCCATTGCCAAAGACCTTCGCCCTTCAATATGAGTGAAGTCTTTAACTTCCAAATCAAATAGTTCGAACCATCTGTGTCCAAGATCATAGTTCAAACCATCTGTGTCCAAGATCGTACTGATCTTAGACTGAATATTGCTGATCGACGACATCTTCTATCCTTCTGAATAAACTCCAGATAACGACTTGCTGATGGATGTGTAAACAATACTGAGAGGGATGCGAAGATACCACTGTATCGACTCTGATATCACTGTATCAATTTCAGATAAGCTCTTATACCATTGTATCAATTTCAGATAAGCTCTTATACCATTGTATCAATTTCAGATAAGCTTTGATACCACTGTATCAGCTCCAATATGCTTTGATACCACTATAAGAAAAATAGTACTTATTCTTCCAGAGAGAACACGATGAAAGTTTGAATAAATCAAACTAATATCAGTGTCTTCAATCGGGTTTGTTTCTGATCTATATACTAATAGAATAGTTTTTGCCTTGATTGAATATGCGTGCGGAATTAAGATGTGGACTTAAGAGACAACTTAAGACAATTTTAGACAAACAGAGACTATTGATCAAAAACAAATTTATAATTTTGAATCTGAATCAATATACATCTCTTACTGTCTTATCTCGTTGTTGTGTCTCTGATTGAGTGAGTCTGAGAGTCTCTTGAGTTTGTTACAACTAGTAGTGCACATGTATTTATATTGCTACAAGACAAGTCTTTTGGCCTTTTATTTACAGGGCCTTTGGCCTATTAATTCTGTAATAGTAGATCTAACTGTCTACGATGGTTGATATTCAAATAAACGCTCTGTTTCCAGGGTCGAATAATTTTTGTTCGCGAATTGTTTGCGACAGTTCATCTCTTCGTCTAAGCTTCATGTTTCACGAATTGTTCGTAACACTCTGTCTCTTCGTGAAATTTTCATGTTTCGCGAATGGTTTGCGACAGTAGACATATTTGAGCTTGAAGAAGAATCAGAAAATTTCGTGAATTGTTCACGACATCTGAGGTTTCAACAAGAAACAAATTATTTCACGACAAGATACTGTTCGCGAATCTTTCGAGTTTCAACAAGAAAGTGTTTCATGAATCTTTCGAGTTTCAAGAAAGATACATTTCGCAAATCTTTCGAGATTGATCACGAATAGAAATGTTTCGAGTTCGAGTTCGTTTCTCATCCTTTTTCAAGTAAACTATGCACTTTGCTAGTAGAATCGAGATCTGTCTGATCAGGTGTTCTACAATATACACATGGCTAGCTAATTAAAAGAATACTTAATTTGTACTTTACAATTACGATGAAGACACTACGTGTTGTTGGAAGTCGCCTTCAGACAGTATATGATTTTGTTAGAGGTTCTGTCCAGTCATCATTCAATATATAGTCAGATTGCGGCCGATTGTTCGAAGATGGCTGAATAATCAAATTTGGTCAGATGGGTGAACTACCGAGGATGGCCAAACGATCAAAGATGGCCGAATAATCAAGGTTGACTAAATAGTCAAAGGTGTCTGAACAATCGGGAGACACTGTCATTGATTCTTTTGTATTTCTGTAGACTGTCAGAAAACAAGTGTATTTCTGTAGTATGCGACTGTACAAATATATATAATAGCTAGTGAATGGATCTAGATTAGTAGAGAGATATGGATGGAGAGGATAGAAATTCAACACACCCCCCCCCCCTTAATTTGGATTCTTGAATGCGTTGATTTTCAAATTCAAGATAGCACAAAAATTCTTGTGTGCTTTATGATTTAGCCCATTTGTAAATATATCAGTTGCCATGTACTGGGTTTTGCAAAATTTTAGACTTAACTCATTGAGTATTTTGCTCCTGATGTAGTGGTACTTGATATTGGGGAATGTGAACGGATGTAGGTTTGTGTCGAATCAATTGGATCGGGACGATCCTACTACTGCGTGACGGTAGAGTTCGATTAATTCCCTCGGTGTGTGCACTATTGATAACCAAGTAGGCAAACACAAGATTGAACTAGAGCTTGATTGTGCGATTGTTTGTGGAAACAGAAGAGCAGACGATCAGACAAAGCAATAAGAATCGATGCATAAACGCAATCAATCTGAAGAAAGAATAGATGCATAAAAGCATCTATAGTGTCTGTCTCGTTAACTAAATTCAATCAACTATTGCTGTAGTATGTAGAATAGATTACAATGATCTACTATGTATAATTTTACATTTGTGGAAGGGGGCCGTTTGAACTGCAAAATGGCACTTTAATGTCCTTAAATTTTTATGATTGGTAGAAATTTGCATAACCTACCATAATGAATGAAATTTTCAAACGCATGTAGTTTGAACTGAAATATCTTTGAAAAAAAACACATTTTTCTATAAAATTCTTTTACATTATCCAGTGCTTCTAGTAGTGACTGTGATCTATTTTCTAGTCCTACTTTTGGCTTCATTAACGCTGATGCTAACTTAGCAGCATCAGTATGCTCCTCATAAGGTCCAACCGTTGAGGCCAGAAGTAATCTGGACTCAAACCCCGGACATAAGTCATGCAAGATAGCGCTCCTTCGTACGCAGTAGGCCTTTGGTGCAGTCTGTGGAAGCGGAGCATCTGCAAGATGCTTTGCACTTGACCAACTCAGTGGGCCCATCAGGACTATACTCATTGTTGAAACAGAAGATATAGTTGTAAGGGAATTGTCCAATGTAGTATGCCAGAGATGCATTTGGCCTTCGCTCTGTTTGGTCTTGACGAGAACCTCTGCTCCTCATTGCGAAATTGACAATCTCCACCACATACTGCAATACATTATATAAGAATGTTATAATTACAATGAACAAATTAAGAAATGGGAATAAGCATGGACGAGAATATTTGTTGACAAAGAACTTGTCTGAGATCCTTCATTCTCATTCTCACTTTTTGCAAGGACAATTCCGTGGCCTCTGTATGGCATCTCAGTTGTGCCAATTGGTAATTTCCCAAATTGTTTATGCTCAACCTTTGGTGGTTTCAGAGTCTTCAGTTCACACAAAAATTTTGCCAGAGCTTGCTCAGTAGTATCTGTGTCATCTCCAATCAGCTGTCGAAATGTATCGTCTGGCACTGAGTGGTCAAAGGTGTTGGTGCCATTTTGCAATTTCACTAATCCTGCCAACATCTCATCCTCTCGTAAGCCAAGGATATGTTGCAAGTCATGCAAAAACAAGTTTTCTTCTATATACTCACTTACATACCTGAAATCATCACTATTCGCACGTAGAGTTGCTAGGGTATCTATTCTGGTAGTGAACATAGCATAGATGCGATCTATTTGATCAGCAAATGTTGTGTCGGCCAATAGATTTGCCAACTTTGTCTTCGAAGGATGCATCATGAACGTAATGAGACAATATGAAAGACTATAAGTGCAAAGCATTTAACCGAAACTAAGAAAGCCAAGAGAGCAAGAAAAATGTGTGCTTGAAAATGAGATAAAGTGGTCTTATATAGGAAAAAGTTTTTCAAAAATATACATGATTTTAATATTGGACCAAATAAAGTCTATTTATAGTAATCAAATAAATTATACCACCATACTTCAAAACAATGTAATATTCTCAATAGATTCTATTTGTTCATTGTGTGCTATTTCTGAAATGCCATCCTCTTCATTGGATGTTCTTTGCCGAGGAACCCACCGCTTCCCTACACACCCGAGACATCCTCCATTCCCTATGCCTTGCATTAGCTGTGGATGACTTCCAAGCGGCTCTTCTGGCTAAATTTGATGAAGAGATCATTGAAGTCAACCCTTGAGGCCATGTTTCTTCGATGTTTTGTCTGCCCAAAACTCCTCTATAAAACCACTGAAATATCTCTACCAAGACATTGCTAAAATCTTTACCTCCACCGTGTCTTGAATTTTTTAAATACGCGGCCTTGGCCCTGTAATGACTCTTCTCCATCCCCTGGGTATTCCAAATAGCCCATGATCCATATGTCTTTAAAAACCAAGGTCCATGAGTGCACAAAATGTGTTGTTTGCAAAAGAATCTAATTAGTACATTTCACTTGGATATAACTTACAAAGAAAAAATAAAGACAAAACACTCACCATATAATGAGTCATGTGTGTTTCTCCCCATGCATCAATCATCAATCGAGTGAATGCTTGTACTTCCGTATGATATTTATCGTAATCCTCCTCCCTCAAGTCTTTTTTTTTTTATAGTCAGTGACAAAGCATCAAATGCTTGCCACACCTTTGCACGTGTGGCAGCCATACGGGGATCCGAGCCAATATTTGTTGTGCATTCACACACTCTCTTCCAATACTCCCATTGAAAACTACTTTCTCATCCAGTATGATTTGACAAGAAATGCCTTGCTTTTGTGCCCCCCATGGAAACTTTTGTCGGCAAGTCTTGAGTTTTTCCACTCAACTCAACGTCCTTGGAAAGATTCACATGGCCTCCGTGAAGTCTCATTTTTTATAACACTATCTCTAGATTTCGAATGCTAACATCCGCGCGTGATTTGGGTTGCATATTCCATGCATAGCAACAATGCAAATATAAAAACTTGTCCAATATCCGCAATTCACCATGCATCGTGCAAAAATGGACTCTTTCGAGAGGAATCTCTAATACGGGACTCCATGCTTTGTCTAGATTGTGCCTGTTTGGTGGAACTCGTTGGTTGCAATGCAACACACCTTTATTTCGGCCACTTTCAAACATACAATATATGCAAAAATGTTTGGCATTCGCACCGAGCCCCCAACCAAACATGCATTTTAGGGTCTTCAAATCGGCAGTTAAGTGCCATTCCACAGTAAAATTTTGCCCATCAACACTTAGCAATTCTCCTCCATTTTGTGCTTGTATTACCTTGGATATATTGCATCGTTCAAATACCCACTTCAACACATCGTGGGTCTCTTTATGAACTTCGAATGCAGCTATCCACCATATATGATTTTCGGATTGCACACTAAATTTATTGGACTCACTTCCAATTGACTCCACAATGCTTGGTTCATCAATGTGATTGTAACACGTTCTAGTTTGCGACCTTTTACGATCTCCGCTTCATCCAACTTAATGACAAATATAGCTTTGCCTCCAATATCTGCAATACCAAATTCTTGTAAATAACATACACACAACAATTGTTGCTTATGAAAAATAGAAAAATAATAATTGAAATTGTTGTGAAACGAACTCACCATCTATTTTGACATTGTAATGTCGTATCATCATTGCTTGGACCTTTTCCAAATCCAAAAATATATTATTGTATTGATAATAATGAAAACGAACAATAGAACCTTTTTGCTTGCTGGATATTTTAAAAGTATCCTGAATATGGAAGAATTCACCTTATTCATTTTCTATGAATGAATTGCATTCTCGCTTTGTAGTTTGAAGTGATTTGTAAGCATGTAATATTCGATGTCGTTTCAATCCGTTTTGGTCAGATTTCTTCATAAATTTTTTCAATGCTCTATATCCTTTTCGACTCACACCTCCTTGATCACATGCATAAAAAATTTCTCTAACATTTGGATTTGGTTGAAACCTGGTAGCAAGTCTTCTTGCAATCTTTAAACGAAACGAATCACTCGTTTCATTTTCCACAATCTGCATCAAATCTTTACTCTTCATGAATTGCTTCATATGTTTGGTGCTTTGGAAATGATCTCCGACCATGTTATTCAAAAATTCTTTCGTCAATCTCTTGCGTCTTTTACTATGGCACCACCACCTGGTGTCAGAACATCTAGTTTGCACCTTTTAGTATTGTCTTTTGATTGGTCATCCATTGAGACTCAACGCTTTCGCTGAAATCCATTTAATATCTTTTCAAGACTAATGTTTGAACATTGCAATTCTTCAACCTTGTGACAGATCTGGTGAGCTCTAATTTTAGATTTGTTATCTCTTTAGCCAATGTCTGATTTGATTGTTGCAATGATTTTAATTGCTCATTCATGTATGTAATATGAATGTTTGCACTATTTGCTAACATTTCAGCTTGGATTCTTCGAGAATCCATAACTTGACAGTAGCCAAGAAGTCCGTCGGCACCATCACCAGCGAACCTTAACAAACTATGTACATCACAAAATTGAGGAGAAATATTGGTCAATGGATTAGGTGGATGCAAATCACCTTTTACCCATAGATCAATATTTTTCATTCATTTTAACCTCCAACAATGCATTTCGTATGAGTTCAAGTTAACACCCCATGCAGCTTTGGTTGTGGAATACTCCTTCTCTAAGTTCAGATACAAGTGACATTTTGCTCCCATCTTGAAAAAGTC
This sequence comes from Diphasiastrum complanatum, assembly GCA_029204225.1. NCBI lineage: Eukaryota > Viridiplantae > Streptophyta > Lycopodiopsida > Lycopodiales > Lycopodiaceae > Diphasiastrum > Diphasiastrum complanatum. Next base: position 10,485,422 of record CM055102.1, read on the forward strand.
CAAGGTCCAAGATCTTCAAAAACGAATTTGGCTTGATGTTAGTTTGAAGTATGCATTTGAAATGAGCTAGACATGGAGTATTGTGTCATGCCTAGGTCCTATGTGTTGTACTTTTGGGACGACATTCAATGATAGGCTTTGTCCTACTCTAAGGTTACCCTAGTATAGTCTATGTAACAAACCTACTAAAGTCTATGAAAATAGCTCTTAACTCATGCTCACTCTATGTGGTAACCCATGGTAATGTAGGATGGATTAGCATTACACTAATTATGATTAAGAAACTTGTTTAGGCAAGGAAGAGGCCCTTTTTGAGTACAAAAAGGGCCCTAATGCCTATCAAGAAATTTATGATTTCAGCCCTTTACAAGCTATGAGCCTATCAAATATTGAATTATGGGTAGTAATTTTCATATAAATCAATAATTAGATGTTTTTGGCTTAAGATCCAAAAGGTAATTAGTTTTGACCTAAGCATAAAGACCATACATTGTCAATCATTTTTACATGGTTATTAAAAAAAAAAATCAAATTGCACAAATTTCACATTTAGCTATTGATTATTGCATCACCTAAAATTGAAATCTACATGAAAAAGAGTAAATCCCTTATAAGTCTTTGAATAAAAATTTAAGCATTCTCAAGAGAGTTTTCCTTTTCGAGTCTTCTCAACATCAAGCCGCCATTAGACTTCTCACCTATGAGTTGCTAAAAAGCCTGTCAAAAAAGTTTAACATGCTCTTTGTCAGTTTAGAAAGAAAAAGTATTCCGCAAGCACTAGGCACAATAAAAAGATGTGCTTGGAGGAATTGTCCAACCCGTCGTGCCTCAAAAGTCAAAGGCATACTACACACGTCTAACGACCTTCTATCGACAACATCCTCATAGGTAATGTTACTGCTCCTCCACATTGTCGAAAATTGAGAAGGTTATTAGAAATGAGCTCTGATTCGATATCTACAAACAGGTGCCTTAGCCAATTTGCCCCTTTGGTAGCATTCGTGGCAGCTATGTAATCTGATTCGGTTATGTTACTAAGGTCTGCTTTCAGTTGTTCCAAGAGATTGAGCCTTGATTGCATAAAAATACAAATCCAGAAGTTGATCTTCTGGTATCGATATCTCCTTTCCAATCTGCATATGTGTATCCTTCGAGAATATTGGCAGATTGGATGTCTCAATAACATATGTTGGGATGTTTAGTTGCTTGGACGTATTTCATGACTTTTATGAGCGCTTTCCAATAGGTTAGACCTGGATTCGATAGGAACTGGTTGAGTGAACAGATCGAGTATGCAAGGTCTAGTCGTGTGCAGAGCATTGCATACATCAGTGAGCCGATGATGGAGTGAAATGGATATTGCTTCATTTCCTCATTTTCTGCCTCTGTTTAAGGAGATTATTCCTTTGAAATCTATAGACCAGGGTCGAGTGGAAAGTGACTCAATATGCAGTTGGCCATTCCATACTTTTCCAGCACGTTGGAGAGATATCTTTGTTGACTAATATAAATCAGTTTGCTTGGTCGAATTCAAAAAATTTTGATTTCGAGACAATAATGGGTTAGACCCATATCAGTCATATTGTACTCCCGAGCCAGCATGCATTTCGTTCCTTGATCAAATTCAGATTGTTTTAGAATAGTAGTGTATCATCTACATAAAGAGTGATGATTATAAAAAAAGTAGAAATAGACTTGAAATAAACGTTCAAGTCTCCCAAGTTTGGAATAAAACCATTCTTGATCAGAAATCCATTGATTTTCTAGAACCAGGCTTTGGGTGACGGTTTCAACCCATAGAGAGCCTTGTGGATTTTGCATACAAGATGCTGCTTGCCCTTTAGTTCGTATCCCTCTAGATGCAATATATAGATTTCATCTTCGATAGTTCCATTCAGGAAGGCAGTCTGGACATCCATTTGGTGGACTTCGAGATATGCTGCAGATGCAAAGGAGAGTAGTAGTCGGATCGAAGCATGTTTGACAACTGGGCGTGACAAAAATAATAACGTTGACAAAAATCTAGCATCAAAGAGACGGAGATAGTTGTCACAAAAATCTGGGAGAAGCCTTTGGTGACAAGTCTGGCTTTATATCAATTGAGTCTTCCTTCAATGTCATACTTTGCCTTGAATATCCATTTGTGTAATACCCTATTACATGCATAGATCCATCATTGTTCACAATCGCAATTGTTGGGAAAATAGATCCAGAAAATGCATTACCTCTAATTCTCCAGTATCTGGTCTGTATACTGTCAGTTTTACTTGCTTTAAACTGGTCAATGTCATTGTCTTTCTTAGATGAGCACATTGCCTGGAACATAATCATGCTTGTCATCATAAGGAATACCCTTAGTGAATAGTCCTAATTCTTAGCAAAAGCTCATATTGGTTCACTTTTTTGCTTGTTGTTTCAGCACTCATATCTCATTTTGTGATGCAAAATCCCAATCAACCTACTCAACTGATGAAAATAATCACCGAATATGAATAAATATCTAATGGATCCGACAATGAAAAGTTATCCAAAGTTATATTGAAGATAAAGAGGCCTCAATAAATGTTACTGAAGGAAGGTCTATATCCCGAAGGGCAGATATGAAACGACATGAACCTTAATATGAAGGCCAGCCCTAAGAGAAGAACTCTCTAGAAGACTCATTTATTGCACCTCAATCAAACGTTGTAACCTTCCACATACTTGTTTCTCATTGGAGCAAAGCCGCGTGACAAGGATGCCACCTAGGAAATTGTACACTTGTAGTTTTTCTAATGGATGTAATTAGTTAATTAAACTATATATGAAGCGACATATCGGTTACTAAAGAACTGCGTACTTTCTCACTCGTTCCCTATATGTACACCACTTACGCTTCAATACAACCATTGAGTTTTTCAAGAGATCACAGAGAGAGTTTAAGTCTTCAAGTTGCTACGGAGTTATCTTTTATGCCAATGATGTGGTTCCATAAGGATTCACCGACGTTTTTGAATATGTGCATAGGATCCAATAGATGGTTTATCAATAAATTCCTCCAATAGGGTAATTTATGAAAAATAGACAACTGTTTCATACCATCAATGGATTCATTCCATGAAAAATTAACGTCGTGATGTTTAAGCCATTCACCATGCCATTCCGCTACTCCATGCGTGGGGGTGGTGGTGTAGTTAGAGAATTATCTCCTCGCCCTCCAAAAAATTGCCTATTCAACCTTCGAAAAGGATGATCATGCGGCAAGTATTTGCGATGATTTTCGTACACCACTTTTTTCAATATATTGTGCTATATCGACCCTCCAAAAGTGGTCCACAAATATAACATGTAACCCGATGTGGTTAAACCTGCATAGTTCATAAACCAAATTGAACATAAGCTTAGTTAAATATACTCAAATGTTAAATCCTAAAATGGATTAGATTCATTATATAGATACCTGAACATTCACTTAAACCGGGGTAATCATGCATCATGCACATTAGAATTCCACGAACAACGAAGTTCCTTTGTTGTAAAGGTCTTGAGATGTCGTAAGCGACCAAAGGTGCAAAATACACATCCATGTTCTTAGCCTTGTACTTTCCTTGAATTAATACAGCCAATAACAAGTGTCCCATTTTAATACTCAACCATGGAGGTATGTTATAATTAACGAGCACAACTGGCCATGTGGACCGAGTTGACTCTTGAACGCTAAAAGGATTTATGCCATCCATAGCAAGGCCAAATCTCAAATTACGATGTTTGTTTTTAAACTCGGGCCATTGGTCTTCAATATGTTTCCATGCAGGTGAATCACTTGGTACTCGCATCACATCATCCGTAGATCGATTTTTGACATGCCAATCCATTAGTTGTGCAAAAGATTGACATCGAAATAGACGTTGCAATCGTGGGATAATTGAAAAATGTCGTAACACGTTTCGTGGCACTTTATCCCCTTGTACGTCATCTCGAAAATGTGGAGCGTTACACATTGGACATTGAAGCTTTTCTGAATGCTCACCTCTATATAGAACATAGTCTTCTGGACATGCATGTATTGTGTCATAATCCATTCCAAGCACAATTGTCATCTTTCGTGCTTCTTTTTGTGTTTTAGGTATCACATTTTCTTTCGGAAGTATTCGATGCAACAACCTAAAAAAAGAGCAATGTGAGTTGTTAGAAAAGAAAAAAAATTAACTTAATGTAAATACGCTATAAAGCACAATAGTTGTGCTATGCGTTAGGTACCCGAATAAAGATGTCATGCTACGATCACTCCATTTGTATGTTGCTTGAAGGTTTAGAATAAGAATTGACGTAGGTAGTCTCGAAATTGATGCTCCAGGATATAAAGGAGTGTCTGTCTCCTTGTGCAATAGAATCTCATCTTCATCCATTTTCATTCTTTGTTTTCTCCTGTCTATCAAAACTTGACGTTGATTGTAACTAAACACGGATGGATCAACTCCGTGGAATGGCATTCGATGTATTGGCTACACACATGAAACAAATTCCATAAGTGACATATATAGATTGACGAAGATTATAATAAAAAACAATCATATAAAGTTAACAAACCTCAACGTCTTCGAAATTCGAGGGTTGACCTTCTTTTTCATCCAAACTTCCACAAATGATTTTCACCAATGTGTCTTTCACGCATCTTTTGCCCATCACACTTGAGGCATGCGTATTTTATTTTGAAAATAATTTTTCTACAAGAAACAAAAATGAAGTACATGTCTCTTTAGCACAATAGTTTAACTTATAATGAAAAAGTCATTATGAACAAGAAAACATGCATGTTTATTACTTACCCTGTTAACTTGAGTAGTGTCTTCATCACTAGACTGATCTGAATGTAATTCATCTCGTTGTGATAAAATGCATATATTTACAAGTACAAAACACAAATAACATAAAATTATTGTATGATTCTAATGATATCTATCTCTTCTTTTGTTATCACAGGTATGAAAGTCCCACTCCAATATGCATTAAAGTTCTGTGGTCGATTTTCTTTATATTAAGGTTTATTATAATGTATTGTATGTTTATGATTGTAGTAATCATGTGGGGGTCAGGCAGTGGTGAAAGCTCGGGAGATTATGTTAAAAATTTATATGAATCATTAACTCATGAGCAAAAAGCAGAACTGCAAAGTATGCTTAGCCGAGATGAGGGTGGTCCCTCAGAAGCAGTCGCGGCTCCCGCCCCCACCAAAGAGTCATCCACAAATCTTTATTATGATGTGGATCCTCAAGGTAATAAAATTGCCAACAGAAAAGAGAGGGTGATTTTGGATCGGCTCTGATGAGATATAAAATGACCCCTAAACAAGTTATCGATGCGAAGAAAATGGTAAAGGAGTCAGCCTGTGTCTCGATTACATTTCAAGCTAACATAAATTCTTGGGACTGATTTATCGTAGAGACCGAGTCAATCAATTGTTTGAAGGCTTTCTGGCTCTCTTCAGTCCAAGAAAAAGGTTCACCCTCTCTCAATAGTCTCACTAATGGAGAAATGACAGAAGAATAATTACTCAGAAACTTTCTATAATAGCCCACTCTCCCTAGGAAATATCGTAACTCTTTCAAGGTGGTGGGGGGTAGCATCAGTTCTAGTCAGTCAAGGTCATATGGGTCAGGCAATGGCCGTTAGGGTTTCTTAGAATCAATCGGCTTATACCTTGCTTATTAGTGATTCTCAAAAACCGAAGCAAGTGTTTACGAAGTTCAGTTTATGTTCAGCACTTAGAGAGCACTGTAATTTGTTCAATCCAGACAATGTTATCAATTAAACTACAAACAACACCTTGTTTTACTATGTAATCATGGACAAAATCCTCAAGCATTGATCGATGAGACAGTTAGCAAATGACATATAGGTTTAGTATTTTCCTTAATACAATTGGACTAGCTCTACAAGATCCAAGCGTTTAGCTTACCAAACAAATACCAAATCTGCATCAAATGGTTAGCTCTCCAATCTTGAATTGGTTTCACAATTGTTATTATTAGTCAGACCAATCGAAAGGAACTCGTGCTCCTCCCGGCAGACGCACCAATCATGAGATATAAAATGACTCCTAAACAAGTTATCGATGCGAAGAAAATGGTAAAGGAGTCAGTCTGTATCTCGATTACAGTTCAAGCTAACATAAATTCTTGGGACTGATTTATCGTAGAGACCGAGTCAATCAATTGTTCGAAGGCTTTCTGGCTCTCTTTAGTCCAAGAAAAAGGTTCGCCCTCTCTCAATAGTCTCACTAATGGAGAAATGAGGGAAGAATAATTACTCAGAAACTTCCTATAATAGCCCACTCTCCCTAGGAAATATCGCAGCTCTTTCAAGGTGGTGGGGGGTAGCATCAGTTCTAGTCAGTCAAGGTCATATGGGTCAGGCAATGGCCGTTAGGGTTTCTTAGAATCAATCGGCTTATACCTTGCTTATTAGTGATTCTCAAAAACCGAAGCAATTGTTTACGAAGTTCAGTTTATGTTCAGCATTTAGAGAGCACTGTAATTTGTTCAATCCAGACAATGTTATTAATTAAACTACAAACAACACCTTGTTTTACTATGTAATCATGGACAAAGTCCTCAAGCATTACTCAGTGAGACAATTAGCAAATGACATATAGGTTGTGTTTCCCTTAATACAGTTGGACTGGCTTTACAAGTGCCAGGCGTTTAGCTTACCAAACAAACACCAAATCTGCATCGAACGGTTAGCTCTCCAATCTTGAATTGGTTTCACAATTGTTATTATTAGTCAGACCAATCATCCACAACTGACTTGGAATTGACCCAAGAAGTTATTAGCGGGTTTTCGGATTTTAGTCCTTAAATCGATAATGGTAGATAGGTACTAGACTTGCAGACCCACAGCAAGGAAAATCTATTCCTGAACAATGATGGTTTGGGTTATAGATTTCTTCCTAAGCCAATGATGGACAGACAAGAGTTCAAAGCCCAGGCAGTCCGACTGGTGAGGGTGGAAAAGAGCGGGCCCTAGCGAGTTTTTCCTCCATCGGTCAAGGTTAAAATCATAGGTGGGACTGTGGATAGCAGGGTAGATAAAAGGCAGGGATTTGGCACAAACTTGTAACTTGTAGGATGAGTGTAAACTAATTTAGGAACCACATCAAGTAATTGCAATGAACTGCAGGTAAGGAGTCAAAAGATAGCAATCTACTCACAGATAGATTAGATGGGCGGCTTTCAAGGTCCCTCCTGGGCAGGTAGGTGAAAATAATAGATAGGGAGAGGGCAGCGAGACAGCATGTAAGGGACGCAACTCAGACAGGAGTCTTTTTTTTTTATACGCAGGAAGGATCCGAACTCCAACAGGACGTGAGCAGGGCCGCTGATAGGGATAGACAAGGTTAGGGGTTGGTGCAAACGGGCAGGTAAGAAGAGAAAGTGAAGAACAGCGAGTGAAGGGCACGGGGCATGAAGACCATAGGCAAAGTCGCGAGGGGGACAGCGAGCAAACTGGAGAGGGGAGCGGGCCAGAGTGGGCTGTGAGAAGCGGGACAGGGTTAACGAGCAAACAGACTCGCAGAGAGGTGGTGAGTCCAGGCAGGATGGTACAGATCAAGGGGATAGGAGCGCAGTGAGGCAGCGAGAGGAGAAGGAAAAGAAAAGCGTGGACAGGTTTAGGAAGGGAGTTGTAGGATAGAAGAGGGAGCGAGGCTAGGCAGATCAGCGAGCCACAGGACAGGGCCAGCCGTTGGGTAGAAGAGAAACTCAGAAGAAGGAAGAAAGGTTTCGCAGGCAGGCAGATACCCAGCATACAGAGCACGGGCCGCAGACAGAGGCAACGGGCCTAAGACAAGGCATAGAACAGCCTGTAGCAGGGCAACATGCTTTATCTATCAACGATTTGCAGGGTTTTCTTGTACATCAATCCTACAAGCAAATCTCAGAACGAGCCACAGGCACAAGCAACAATTTCAAGCTATTAATTGAGCTTTCTTTCTCAATCTGTTTGTGGCTGACAGGCCTCGCAAAGAAAAGGGATGATTGGCAGTCTGTAAATTAGGCCACAAGCCAATAGACTTCAAGCAATTTGTGAACTTGTGATGATAGTAATAAACAGGACAATCAAAGTAAACGTCTTCCCTGGACAGTCACAAATCACAAACTATCCACAACTCTTTCAAAGCTTAAATAAATAGCATATTGGAAATAAGGTAGCAAATCACTTCCAATACTTCAGAGCCTGCAACACAATGATTAATGACTGCAAAGAAATACAAGGGCAATCTTCACAATTCCAAGATCTGCAACCACAGGGTTAAAGGCAGAAAAAGCAATTCAAGATGCAAAGATGCAATCCACACAATACCAGGGCCTGCAATCACAAGATTAAAGACTGCAAAAGCAAATAATCTATCAAATTTGATTCAACAAATGAAATGGTGAAAACACAATGCTAAAGATCAAACCAGTGAATCAATAGCAATCAATAGCAGTGAAATGGAATACACAGCAAATTGGAAGAGGCTGAGAGTAGAGGTACCAAGCACAAAAGCTTCTTCTCCTTCCTTCTCTCTTCACCTTCTAACCAAGAGCTTTCTCCACACAAATTTTTCTTTACAAGCTTTTCTCTCTCTCTCTCTCTTCGAGAAGATGACAACGACAATGAGGATGTTGTCCCACACCCTTCCCTTTACGTAGGGGCTCAATGGGCTGAAGGTGCACCTCTTCAAGAAATGGGGCACCTCCTTATGACTTTTCAAAAACTGACTCTAAAAATAGGGCACTAGCTCAAATTCGTTTTTAACAACTAACTTGGCCCCAACTTGTAATTTCAAAGTCAAGTTGGGCCCTATTTACGATTTCAGTTTTTATGGGTTCACGGCCAAGTTTTTAATTACTAGTACTGTATTACGAAAATACTTGGCACCTCCTAGTCCCGACAAACCCGGAAACTAAAGGCATAGGCCGCATAAATGAAATTTTCATACAACGTAAATTATTAAATGCACAGTATTTTAATAGCAATGCAACCGACCATTATGGGCCATTTACGCGTCATTTTTTAACCAATCCGCATCAGCGCAATAGCACGCAGCGATGATTTTCCGTCGAAAATAGCTTGAAAAAGGGTCTTTTTCCCCGCAAAGAGGCTCTATTTTTGAAGCCAATGCCATTTTGGCAACAAATTGTTTAGTAAATGGTCCGAACAACCTGTCGCCGATAAACGACAGATTATTGGTATCCTTCGTGACGAATTCCAACAAGAAGAAATAAGAGAAGGAAATTCATAAGCATATGAGCTTATGAATTAGGGATCGTCGTGATATGGCACGACGAGCTTATAGGGACGGGCAATCCAAGCCCTCCTGGTGTTCAAGAAGTGATTGGAACCGTGTAAAAGTGGATGAACGAACACCAAATAAAAACAAAATTCAGAAAGATGTCGCGGCCGATAGGATACATGGGATAGACAATCCTAGGCTGGGCTCGAGCGAAAAGGCGAGATTGCAAGCAAGCATGGTAAGTGAATCTACACTACTCTTATAGTTTATCTTTGATTTCATATGCTTTTATTTTTTAATATGCATTATGACTAGCTGCTCCAACGTAGCCCTAAATTAATTTCAACTTAAATTGGATGCATAGATAGTTGATGGACTATGGACGTCTGCCAACTAAGGAGGAGTACGAATTTGCCTTCAGGGAATCATACGACGCATTAGTCGACAAACTAAAGAACGAGGGTCATCCTCCAAATGTAAGTACTAGTTTTTGTATTCATACTAATGTGGTTTGTATTCCGACGTCAATTTTATTTGATTTAATACAATCAATTATTAAATATTAATGTAGATTGTTTGCTTGTGTTCATGCAGACTGGACGTCGTCATGACGACGACGAGTAGATTAGGTTCATAAGTTTTAGTTGATGTTAGATCTAGAAAGACTCATGCGACATTAAAGCACCAATTTTGTAATATATTGGTTGATATTATGAAAATATTATTATTGCAAATGATCATGCTATATTGCCATTGCTTTGATATGTGCAATGTTCTTTTTTCAAAAATTGCAATATCGAATTTCAAGATGTGGATTGACGTAATAACCAACTAAGAATTCAAAACCATGTGCAATGTTGGATTTCAAAACAAGAATCAATATCATATATAGAAATCTAATTGAAATTTATGATGTGCATAAAGCAACGCAATAAAGTATTGTCATTCATAATGCACATAAAGTAATGCAATAAAATATAGAATGAAAAGTAATTTGAGAATGAAAAGTACCTCATTCTTAGCTTGTTGTTTGATCCAAATGTTGAATGCAACTCAAAAATATTGTTTCAAAAACAATTCATGAACATTGCTTCTCCAAGAACCCAACTCCAAGAACAACTTGATAAAAATGTGTGCGCTGTTTTTTACGCATTTTTTATTTTCTATACCTAATTTGGAACGTCGGAATCCAACATCCAAACACGTCGGACACACGTCGACGGATAGATGTCGGACCTTATTTTTGATCATTTTGTTAACAGACGTCGGATCCCGACGTGTATTTGGGACGTCGGATTCTGACATTCAAATAAACGCTGGATGGACGTCAGACAATTTTATGGATTGTTCTGAATTTACAGACGTCGAAATCCGATGGCTCTTTTGGACGTCGCAATGCGACATCCACGTCAGATCGCAAGTGACATCTTTGGACGTCGCAATCTGACATTCACGTCGGACGTCGCAATCCGACATCCACGTCGGATTCATTTCCATCAACCGTGAAGTCGGGCAACTTATGTCTATTGAATTGCGACGCATTTTAAGGACGTCGGATTCCGACAGCCTTATAGTGACGTTCGACGAATTAAAAAAAATTAAACTCGTGATTCACATCGCAAATCACGTCGCAAATCACGGCGGGTATTGTTGTGACCAAACCAAACCATAGCTCATGCCCTAACAAACATGGAAACGATAGAACCAAATCTTTGATGAAATCCCATCGGATAGATCAATGTTATAAGTTAAAGCTAGTACGTAAGAGCATCTCATAGTTCATGTATTTTTACGGTGACCGAATCTAAAAATGATGCGCACTTTTGGTGTTTTTCTTCGCATCTCCTGATCTGCAAAACCAGACACCACCATTTCAATATTAAAATTCATTTTATATATGTGTTCAACAACCATTTACAAAATTGGTAGCACATTCATTGTTTGTACTTACGGTTTGTCCGTTGATAGTGAACGCAAAATTTGTGGGCACATCAGCATATATTAAACCAACCATAGCCCGTACATCTTCCAAACTCCATTCACCATTGACACAGACTTCCTGCACTTCATCATTTCGCATATGGATGGGTAGTTCAAATTCTTGATGTGTCGTCTCTGCATCCAAGCTATCCCATCGATCGTGAGCAAACTTGAACCGCCTATAAACGAAACTGAAGGAGCACGTTTGGCGTGCCATGTGATATCTTATTGTCATCGTCTCACGACAAATATCACACCTTATCAAATCACCTTTGTGATCTACATTCCATGAGTCCCAAGAAGTAAATACTTTGTCCAACAACGAGGATTCTGTCACTTTCCATACTCATAATGTATTTGTTTTTCTAAATGGTATTGTTTTAAATATGGCAAGAAATACATCGATAGGCACGCTGACACTAGTGTAAACACGTTTGGATCCGAATGTTGGCTTCATATTCATCGTAATCTCTTTGACGAGTTGAAATTTTGTCAAGTCGATGGTCAATTCATCAACATAAGGCCAATCGTGAGAATCGATTGTAGGCTCAGAAAGAGGGAATAATTTGCCAGTCCCAAAGTTCTTCATTGGAACTTCATACATGTGATCGTAAAAGTAAACACCCAGTCCTATGATCGCAGAAGACTTGACCCCATCATGTATTCGCACTCCATATTTTGCATGTATTGTAGAGAACTTTCCCATAAATGTTTTTACGTGCTGCCAATCATAGTTATTTGAAAGAAATACATCTGCACAAGAGGTAATAGAATGAAGCAACAATAATTTACAAGTAAAATATCTTTGACATTCAAAGATGTAAGACTTACAATGCAAAAGTATACTTCTATCAGCAACTGCCGTGTCCAACAAAATATCTCTACGCATGTAGACGTGTTGCACTCTAGCTAGGTAATCTCCGTTGCAATCAATTTTGAATTTGTGAATTCTTCCTCTCCAATGGTGCCCTTTGTTGTCACGTTTTCTCTTTGCAACCCTATGAATTCCTTTTTCAGAGGGTTGCATATATACCCAATCAAGAGTCGAAAATGTCGTAGGCACCCAATGGTCATTGGAGTCTTTGATTGGTGCAACAACGGAGTTTAATTGAATATTTGTTCTTCTTGGTTGACTAGAAGTCATGATCTATGAAAAGACAATGTGTTTGGTCTTGAGTTAGAGAGTGTATAATACAGAGGAAAGATTGCCTATGTCAATATGAAAAATGATTTGAGTGGGAGGTCGTTTAGAGAGAGAGAGAGAGAGAGAGAGAGAGAGAGAGAGAGAGAGAGAGAGAGAGAGTAGGTTGTATAGGTTGAATATTTTGAATGAGTAAATAAACTAGCCATTAGGTGCAAGTATGTTGGGTCTAGCTAATAGCTATGTGATAGGTGTAGTTAGCCTCCCATGTAGAGTTAATGTAGGGTTAATGCTAGAGGTGTACTTAGTGGTTCCACACTTGATTTAATCTACACCATGCAATTTGCCATGTCATATGGGTCATTGCTGCTCAATTGTCATTCTTTTATTGGCACACGTGTCGTCATTAACACTAATCGTGATTAGTGAAGAGGCCCTTTTTGAGTCCAAAAAGGGCCCTAATGTGAAATTTAAACTTTGTAGGCTTTTTTCAATGGATTATAAGTTTTTGGCAAGCCCTAGTAAAAACTAAAAAGCTGCATATTTTGTTGAGACTTCCACTTTAAGGATATAGTTCACCTATTACTTTGGATACAAGGTTCTACATAAACTAGTTAAAAAGTTTTGAGCCAACCTTATAAAACATCCACAAAATTATCAATAAATTGGGAAAAGCCTAAAATAAAACCTTAAAACCCGACATGATTTTAAACAATCAAAATCTCTAATTTAAATGAAGTGTAAAAAGTTACTTTTTACAATTGGCTTGTTTGTATTCTTCTGTTTTTTTGAGCACTTACCCAAAGATGAGTTCTATATATTTGGTGCATGAATGATCTTTCTGAAGTTACGCTAATCCAAATTGGTATTCTCTCGTACATAAAGTCACCTCGAAGGCCATTGTGCCGTGTGGGAATGGCATTGGGCCGGAGGGAGGTTACCTCTGAGGGTGAAATCCCCCATTCCCCCAACTAGATTTTCTCATTCATACTGCTAAGAGGAATCCTGTAGTAGCCAATTTAGATAATCTGAGCCCCAAGCCGGAGATTGATCAAATATCGGCTCAAAGGTTAACATGGGGCCACTGCATTGCACCTCACTTTGTGCTGTTACAGTTGTTAGATCAGGAAAAGGAAAAGAAGGTTGTTGCCACAATATCTCATTTGCCTCTACATTTAAGCCCATATTATAATTAAGCTCCTGTGTACTTGTATCCTTATCTCTTGGACTTTGGCAGCAGAGACAACTTTGTTCCTGCGCCTGCATGTCTAACTGATCAATTGCAATAGTAGTACATGGTGTTGAGGAAACTGTTGAGCTTCGCCATAACAAATCATTTTCGAATGTGCTTTGGAAGCAAGATTCATTCTGCACTGGCCATTCCCAGCTGGTGTCTTCTACCGTAGGTCGAATTTGTCTGTGCAAAGGGATGGGAGATGGAAGATCGAAAGAAGCACCAAATGAAAATTTTGGAAACGCATCGACAGAATCAAAATAGATTGAAGATGGGCAAGGAAAGGTAGAATAATGGGTTTGGTCTACACTTGGGAGCTGAACAGGCAGCTTGTGGATCTGACTCAAAGGATCCCGAGGAAGAAAGCCAGTGGATGGTGATCGCATTGGAAGACATATTGCAGCTGGATTTGTAACTGATGGCTGATCATCAGAAGAGTATGTGACTCCGGCCGCTCTACAATCGGCGAAGGTGTGTGGATCATCTGGGAAGTTGAGACGGGCTTTGATTCCCCGTAATTTCACCGCTGCAGTATCATATGCTCGACCTGCTTCTTCTGCAGTGTTAAATGTGCCAAGCCACACGCGAGCTCTCTTGTTGGGGTCGCGGATCTCTGAAGCCCATTTTCCCCACGGCCTCTGCCTCACGCCACGATAGCGTGGTTTTTGGGGAGCAGAATTTTGCTGGGCTGAGCTGATCATGACACCAGAGCCATCCTGCCTCAATTTTGTCAGAGAAGGACCAACAGACAAAATAGCAGTGGAAACTTGAATAGATTGGGGATTTGCGGTTGTCTCTTGATGCTCTGCAAGTGAAATTGGAAGATGCTTTTGAGCCTTGCCAAAATCGGAGCTGCAAGAAGAGGGTTGAGGTGAGTATCTTATTCCACTATTGTTTTGCTCTGCAATATTGCGTTTGCTCCTCTTTGCTTGCCACTCTACCGGAGGAGCAGAATGACCGAAACTATTCCATTGGGACACACCTTCTGTGGCAATCGGGTCTGAGAAGCATTCTTGCAAGAGATCTTTATCTTCTGGGGAGCTCGAGATCGTTCCTTCCTCCCTTAATCTTTTGCCGCTCCCTTGAGTTGAATTAACGGGAAGCGATTGCTGGCAACGAGGACCAAGGTAAGGATTTACGTTGCCTGTATCAAGGCCCTGTGCTTTCAACGTGCTCCCACCTCGAACAACATGCGAAAGAGCATTAACCATACGCAATCTTTCTGCATTCAGATCTATATTACTGGGAATCACAGAAGGAAATTGATTGTCGGAGTAGGGAAATTTCTGGATGTTGCTGCAATCCTCAGAGCTCTGTCCCAGCGTGTCAGTAGTCTCCTCAGAAAATCCATTTGCCATTGTTTCCTGTGCTGCTGATAATTGGCGCAGTTTCTGTGTTCTCAACCAGTTTTTTCAATCAAAACTCTGCGTTAGCGCCTCAGCCACACGTAAATGGACTTTGACATTCCATGTGTCAACCGATAAGGAACTGCTCAGAATTCAATATTCCAAACCTCAATTCAGAGGGTTGACATGCAAAGTCAGAGCTTAACTAAGCACTCATGAGCCCGCGATACAAGTTTTCTCGCAAGTCAGAAGGGCAATTTCAACTTTTGTTCCTCTAAGCAAGGTCCTCATTCCTGGTGTTTGAGCGTTATAGAAGGAATTCGAGGATTTGCTGTGCAACCCACTACTTGAATCCGAGTCCATAACCATATCATCTCAGGCTTTGATTCTTATATACTCTGAGGCTTGAGGATCCATGAATTAGCCCAGCTGTGAATACCTCTCTCTATCCCTCCGACTGTGATTGATCAAATAAGATACAAATCAATTTCCTGCAGTTAACTTTCGCTTTCTCATTCCATCCTGCTCCAGGCGAGTGAGAAACACCCGTACTGCTTCCTGTCTGAGTCTCCATGAAGCATCCAGCCAATTCCCTTCTCTTTTCAGGCACGTTCTTCCCTTCCGAGTTCCGAGTCCCGACTTCCGATCGTCCCCAAGGGCCAGGCGTATGTAGCTCAATCCACCAAGCATTCTTGCTACGCGCTAGAATTTTGAGGGTTGATGATCTCTGAGACTTGGCAGATCCGAGACGGCCACCGGCGCTAGAACGGGGCAGTATCTGTAAAATGTGTATCGTATTACGAGCGCGTCTCGATGCGCAGCTATTTTATTGCGGACACGCACACGTGCTTTTGACCTTCCCACTTTTCTACTTTTGGCCTTTCGGGCTTTGGCCTTTAGGACACTGGTCAGGGATGTTCACCCTTAACCACGGACCCACTTTCAACTTCAATCCTTTATTCCTTTGGCCTTTAGGATTTGTCGTCGTCGGCCACATCGCTCAAAAGTTTGTGGGCGTGTGTCCAATAAAAACTCTGCGCTGCTAAGGAACGGTACATTTTACGTCCACACTTGGATTCTAGCCAACATGTCATCTAGCCACTTGGAGACGTCTCGTGCTCGAGGCTTGGAACATGGCCTTATTTAACGGTGGCAAGCTTAAGATATTTAAGTGCATAACCCACAGGGCACAAGATCTCTTTAAGTGCATGTTGCCAGGAAAATGTTGGTCAAATTTTTTTGAATGCCCAGACATATGTACAATCACTTTTAAGAAATTTAAACTGCATTGGACAGTTGTGTGAAAAAAAAAAACCAAGTGACTCGGGTTCAAAACAATGTTTGTTGGGTATATAGGTGCCATGTTAATATCAACAATGGTATCATAGAACAAATCTATTGATATATGATGTTGTAATACTAGGTTCTAGAATTGGATCTCTCGGTATCTTAATACTCATCTTAATACCCAGGCTTGGGAGGGTTTAGGAACTTTTGCCTTGTATCAATATGGTAGTGCAGTCCATCGCAACGTAGTGCTTGGGTGAAGTAGTTACTTTTGTAAGGAGCTTGCTCCGCTCTTGGCATTGCCCAGATGGCGTGGCCAGGCTGTATATAGTGTGTATAACCCACTAGTGGCGTAATTTTGTATCCATAAAAAAATATGGTAGTGCATTTTTAGTAGTTCAATATATCAAATTTAAGTATGTAAATATTTATGTGAGAGTCCCCCAAATGCATTGATGAGCAACAACAAATATGGGCATCTCCAAATCAATTGCATGTTATATATATATTACACTCAAAAAAATACTTTTAACAATGAGACCAGCCCGATTTATACCACTCTACAGCTCATATAGCTTCTAAAATATATATTGGACCGGTACTAAATTTGCGAATTTTTTTTTTTGCAATAGACGGGACTTGGCTTGTATCAAAAAAATTCTATACCCAACCAACACTAGCTCAAAAAGACTCCACAAATTGTATAAAAAACAAGAACATTGTGGCATACCACAAAGGCCTTGCCATAATTGTGTTGTTTTGAGATTTGTAAATTTTTGACATTAGAAATGACCATTTAGTAAGAATGGATGAAAATTATTTAGTCAATTTATAACCTTACAGATAATCATAATTATTTTTCTATTGAAGTATTTATCATGTCACAAACTTAGAATCGATAGTCACAAAATTATGCATAACTTTTAAAATAGTAGATTCACGATATTGCAATCGGTTTTCAAAAGGAAAGACAAATTTTATTATAAAATATTTGTAGTATTATAGCTAATATAAAAATTTAAGAATTAATATTCATGGAAGTAGTAGTAAATTCACAATGTAATGATGCACATTCACAATTGCAGGAAAATGAATATCACAATTGATTGTGTATGAATTGATGAAAATAGTGATAAATTTAATTGTTCTAAATTTTACGATCAAATTCACAAAAATGGTCACAATTTGTGCAATTAAACACTCACAAATAACCACAAATACCATGATTGAGTACTCACTAATTTTATAATTCTATATGATTAATAAAATTCACATTCGATAGAAAAAAGGCCCAATTTCAGTATTTAAAAAATTTGCTATTTTCTATTTACAATTGTATTGTTAAAACAATGTCATAATCAAAGTATTCAAAGTATCGTAATCAGTATTCAATGTTTCATGATCAATATTCAGAGTTTCGCAATCAATATTATCACAATCAGGATTCAGAGTTTCATGATCAGTATTCAGATTTTCACGATCAGGATTCAGAGTATCACGATCAATATTCAGAGTTTCACGATCAGTATTCACAATATTCACGTTTCAATATTCACAATATTCACGTTTCAGTATTCACGATATTCACATTTCAATATTTACATCTCACTCCAACTCCTCATCCAACCTGCAAAAAGTTCTAACACCCTAGTTAAGTTAAAATAATAAGCATCAAATAAACACTTTTGTGAAAAAAAGAAAACAACCATCTACACAAATGTTATTTTCAAATAAAACACCGACAAGCCTAATTTGAATATGAAACAACGTCAATTGTTCTTGCATGGCATGTCGACACAACAAAGAATCTTCTCTAACATGCAGGCCTTTAAATGTTCAACGCATCATCTGCAACAACAACTACATGTTTCTGTCTACTGCAGGTTATCCAACAAATTGGATATAGCTTCCAAAGAAGTCCTCAACAGACTAACATTATTAACGGCTGTCCAGAAATGGTTAAGAACGATTTTAAAAGGAGGATTCCAAACTTGTTTACACAGGGTTCAAAGCACAGGGCTACCTTCCTCTTCCTAGCAGGTTTGCTAACAGTATTGCAACCTTCACCAGCCTCTCTTTGCACTGAGCAGATGTCAACCTCTTCAAAACTCAGATTTTTCAAAGGTTTAAAACGAAATATCAATGAACCAAAAGTTCTCTTCTTACTAAATAGTCAATGTTGTACATATAATTTAATTCAAGTTATAGTGGCTAAAAAGGCCAAAAACTAGTTTTCTAGATATATGACACATGGCATCAATCTATTGATTGCATGAGCCAAATAATTTGGTTAGGTGTCACATCCCATGTGTAGAGGATAGCTCACACGTGTGGAAAAAGCTGAAGTAGGCGAGTTTTTGCTTCTAGAAGATTTTCATGAAGATCTCCATATAGTAGGAAATTGGATAAAAAATGCTCAGAATAGAAAGTTTGATCCAAGTGTCAAATTTGCATGATGATGACAAAGCATCCTCACACGTGTGAGATCTGATGCATGATCAGTACCTCGAGCTCCAAGAAGTGTATATATAGAGGCATATTTGGCCACAATCAATATGAAACATCAATCTTGATTTTGGAAGCAATTTTGTGTAATTCTCTCTATTTGTCTACATTTGTTTCGATTGTTTTGAGGTTCTATCATAGTGTACTTTGTTTTCAGGTTGGAGTTCGTACTCTGACAGATTTTCACACATGTGAAACCAGCAAGTACATTTACCTTCATTAATGATTGTTCTTGTTAGGTTTTTATGTCTAGAATTGTTCTACATTGATCTTAATCTTATGTAGATTGATAGATCAAGCAAATCTAACATCCAATCCCTCTTGAGGATCAGATTAGGATCCACTCTTGGTCCATTTTGTACTTTTTCCACATGGTATCAGAGCCAAGTACAAGAGGTTTTATTGAAATTAATAGGGTTGATCCAAATCAAAGCCAAAACTAGCAAGTTTTAGGAAACTAGCTAATTTTTGTGTAGCGAGTTGGAACTGATAGGTATCCTCAAAATTTTTGGACCAGAACTTGTTGTGGGCTGTAGGAACACTTTTCACAAGTGTGAGGCCGTACAGCTCTGGTTTTATTCAAAAAATTGTACAATTTGACTCACACACCCAATTTAAGAGATTTTTAGTGCAAAATCAAGCATTTTCAATAGAGATTCTAATCCCTTGATTAGTTCTTGGATTAGATCAGCCAAAAAATTAAAATTGAAGCTTGAATTTGGAGCATTAAATGATTTTCTCTTATTTTTTGAGTGCGTTTTGAAGTTGAAGAGAAATATCGCTAAAAATCATAGATTTAGAAGTGATTTTGCAAGTTTGAGACTAGAATCTAAATTTCCATCATTCTAGATTGGTTCATGAGTGATAAGATTGTGTCTATAAGCTTTGTAATTGCTAGAAGACTATAGGTTCAGATCTCTTAGAGAAACCATAAGAGTTTCTAGTGCTTTTTCACATTCAAAAATGGCATCAATGGGTGGTTTTTTGCTTGAAGCTAGTGAAAGGCTTACATCCACTAATTATGCTACTTGGATAGTTCGAATGGAGTCTTTGCTTGTACTTCATGATATTTATGACATAGTACTTGAGGTGGAAGTAGAACCTCAAGGAGGAGCTGAGTTAGTAAAGTACAAAAAGAGATGTAGAGTTGCATTACATTGCATAAAAATGAATTTAAGTAATGAACTTTTGAAAGAAATCTCATCCAAAGAGGCATGGGATTCTTTAAAAGCAATCTATGGATCCAAGAATACTTCAAGGATACTCATTCTTAGGAATCAAATCCTTCAAAGCATGAAAGAAAGTAGTGAAAATGCCCAAAATCATGTCTTTAGGATCAAATCTTCGAATAAGGAGTTGTCTTCTATAGATGATAAAATCAAAGATGATGAATTAGTTCAAATCATTTTGAAAGGATTAGAAGATGTTTATTCCAATCTTGTTCAAACCTTTGCTATTCAAGATTCACTTCCTAGTATTGAAAAACTTCAAAGCGTGCTTGTAAGTGAGGAGAGTAGAATGCTTCATATCAAAAGTAGGATGAGTTCCTTATCTTTGAATGATGGTGATGAAAATGCTAACTTTTTCTTGAAAGGCAAGAAGAGAAAGTTTCCATCCAAGAAGACTCAAGACATGGAGATGGAGAGCAAAGATGGAGCATCAAGTTCCAAAGGCAAGAGCAAGAAGGACAAGAAGAAGCTAAAGTGTTTCTTTCGTGGAAAAAAGAGACATTTTGCATCCGAGTGCTACAAGAAAAAGAATGCCCAAGAGAAGGACAATCAAGGCAATCTTGTGCTTAAGGAGGAGGAGGAAGAAGGCAATCTATCTTTGATGGTATCCTCACCACAAACATCTAATCAAGACACTTGGTGGATTGATAGTGGGGCAAGCTCTCACATGACTCACCAAAAAGACTATTTTTCTAATCTACTTTCTTACAATAGTTCTAAGAGATTTATCTTCATTGCAAGTGATCAAGAATGTGAGATTGTAGGTGTTGGATCCATTCCTTTATGTCTAGGATCATCTAAAAAAAAAAGATCTAGACAATGTTCTTTATGTACCTTCAATTACAAAGAACTTGTTGAGTGTAGGACAACTTATGGATAGTGGATTAGATGTACATTTCAAGCATGGAGCATGTTCTATCTTGAAAGATGAAAAATGTATTGCTAGTGGTTTCAAGCAAGGGAGGTTATTGAAATTGGATGCTACTGTGATGGTTGGAAGTGTGAACATGGCAAGGGAGGAGCTCACTCAGGTGGAATTATGGCACAAAAGGTTAGGCCATCCTAACTACAAAGCTATGGAGACCATGGTGACAAAGGAGCTAGCGAGTGGACTTCCCAAAACCATATCCAAGTGTGGCAAGCTTTGTGAAGCTTGTGGACTCTCCAAATCTCATGAGATACCTTTCAAGAGATCTTTGACAAGATCTAACTCTCCTCTTGACCTTATACACTCGGATGTTCATTCATTTTCACATGAATCAAATGGTGGAGCTCTTATGTATGTCACTTTTATTGATAATAGATCAAGATACTCTTGGGTTTATCTCTTGTCTAAGAAAAGTGAAGTTTTTGAGTCCTTTGTAAAGTTCAAAACTCTTGTGGAAAAGCAACTTAATACTAGCTTGAAAGTATTAAGAAGTGATAATGGAAAGGAGTACATCTCCAATAGGATGAAAGAGTTTTGTGAAACTAATGGCATAAGGAGAGAGTTTACTTGCACATATACTCCACAACAAAATGGAGTAGCTGAGAGAAAGAATAGGACACTATGTGAGTGTGCTAAAGCTTTGAGATTAGATGCATCCCTTCCTATTTCATTTTGGGGAGAAGCTATTTTATGTGCAAACTTTCTATGTAATAGAATGACTAATAGTGCCATTAAAGCTATATATTTTGACTCCCGAGGCTTGAAGTAGATCAATCCACATCAGTCTCCTTCCATGTGACTGTCGTTGCTCAAAGTAGATCCTACCCCTTCTGGTCTTGAGTGTATGTATGGTCCCACACTCGGCCGTGCTACGTCCATATTGCTTGTTCTCATCTCATATACCCTTTATTTTTACTTTTATAAGCTTATTGAGCATAATTTCTCATTTCTCATGAGGAGCACATTTTATGTCTTAATTTAACTTTTTTATATCATGCATCACACATGTAATTTCTCATCAAAAAAGTTGTGGATCGAATAGAAGGACCTCATAACATACCATGCACATTCTCACAATTGATGACTTTGAAACACTTTACCCAAATAATTTGGCATATCTAATATCAGAATCCAGATATATTCTCAAGAGCAATGACCACGAAACACACTGCAGTTCACTCAAATGCTTCCTCCTCATCATTATTCACGAACGTCACTCGGTTCCGTGCTTTTTTGGATTCGCTTTCTAGGCTTCTAGAATCTTTCCCGACACGGAATGTTTAGCCCCTGCCCACTAGGATGGTCGCCACGAGTCCAGGAGATTTGATTGTTGATCTTCGAGACGTGGCAAGATCTGAATGTTTTTGTAGATGTCAGATCGAGGGGCCGTCCAGCACTCAGAATAGAAGCGTCTGATTAAGGTACGGGGATGCTGTCGGTAGGCGGCATTATAAGTGGGACTGGCACTGGGCAATGGGTATTTCGCAATGGGGAACCCACCTATCGGCAACAGGGATCCTCCTGTCACCCCTCCGCGTGGAGCCCAAGGTTTTCTAGCTACTCTGTGCTACTTTGCTTTATTTGCTTTGCTTTATTTGCAGTTCCTTTTTTTGTGTAAAGAGATGAAACAAAAAGGCTTCGGACAGAATTGTAGTTGTTAATGATTGTTGATAGGGATAAGGCAAGCTACGACAGTTGCTTGACCACAGGTGCTTGACCACAGGCTGTTCTCATTAGATGTCAGTGCTGCTCCATTACTTTCCTATTAAAATTAGCCAAAGCACAATTGGAAGATGCTTTTGAGCCTTGCCAGAATCGGAGCTGAAAGAAGAAGGTTGAGGTGAGTATCTAATTCCACTTTTATTTTGCTCTGCATTGTTGCGTTTGCTCCTCTTTGCGTTCCACTTTACTGGCAGAACAGAACGACCAAAACTATTACCTTGGGGCACACCTGTGGCAACCTGGTCTGAGAAGCATTCTTGCAGGAGATCTACAACTTCTGAGGAGCTCGAGATTACTCCTTCCTCCCCTAATCTTTTGCTCTTCCCTTGAGTTGAATTAACGGGAAGTGATTGCTGGATGTACGGATTCACGTTGCCTGTATCAATGCCTTGTGCTTCCAACGTGATCCCACCTTGAACAACATGCGAGAGAGCAGAAACCATATGCAATCTTTCTGCATTCAGGTCTAAATTCCTGGGAATCACAGAAGGAAGTTGATTGTCGAAGTAGGGTAGTTTCTGGAAGTTGTTCCAATCCTCAGAGCTCTGTCCCAGCTTATCAGTCATCCACTCAAAGCTACTGTTTCCTGTGCTGCTGAGATTCCCGGGAGAATTGTCGCATTTTTTGTGCTTTGAACCAATTTCCCCATTGAAACTTTACCTGAAGCTCTCACCCACATGGGCTTTGACGATGCAAGCTTCCAGCGACAGAAAACTGCTTCGAATTCAATTTTCCAGGCTAAAATAAAACCTTAAAACTTGAAATTTATAACTAAAAGTAAATCGTTTTAAACCATTAAAAACTCACAAATTTAAATGAAGTGTAAAAAGCAAATTAAAACAATTGTGTTGTTGGTAGAGGATATGTTTCCTTGTGGATGGAGAAAGGCAGAATGACAATCTTGAAAGATGTTTTGCACGTACCTTGTATTGGCAAAGATTCCGGTGTCGGTGAGAATGATTGCAAATTATGGACCCGAAATTTTGTTTATCAACAACGGATATGTGATCGGATCAAAAGGTGAAGCATTGGTTGTTGGAGCAAGGGTCGGAGGACTATACCAACTACAAGAAAAGATCATTCAAAAGGAGTCTACATATATAGTTTGCACTAAATCTGAAATGAATGAGTTTTGGCACAAGTGGATGTGCCATCGAAATTCGATGGCTGCATTCGTTAAAACATCCTGACCAAACCTTACTGGTGGTTTTCGTTGTTTGTTAGATCTTCTCATAGGTGGTTTTGAGTTCGATTCTACAGTTTTGAGTTCGACCTTTTCTGCTGGAATTCGACCTGGTGATTCGAGTCTGTCAGGCACTCGATCTTGAACTCCCTCTGAATCTGGTAATTCTCATTCATCTTCTGCTTGTTTTACTTCTATCGTCATTGGTAGCTCATAATGATTTTTGAGAATTTCATAGCCGACTAAATCACTGTCTGCTATGTATTTTGACTCATCAAATTTAACATCTCGAACAACTTTTATTCTGCCAGTTTCGGGTATGTAGACTCGATAATATGACAAATGTAACTCGAATTCTACCAGAAAACCTTGTTCTGTCTTTTCTTTGAGTTTCTTCCTCAATTTGTCTGGTATGTGAATGCAAAATGCACATCTGAATGTTCGAACATGTGCAAGATTTGGCTTCGACTTCCACCATATCTCATGAGGAGTTTTATTCGGTATTCGAGATTTCAGAATTAGATTATGAAGATAATTCGATGTAGCCATTACTTCTGCCCACAACTATTTTGGTGCTTTCGCATGAGCCATCATACACCTTGCAGCTTCCATAAGTGTATGATTTCTTCGTTCAGCTATTCCATTGTGCTGAGGTGTGTAAGATGCAGTCTTCGTATGCATAGTACCTCGATCAGTACAGTAAGCCTTGAATTCATTGGAAATGTACTCACCTCCACGATCTGTGCGAATTTGCTTCAACTTATTGTCTGTCTGCTTCTCAGCCCAATTCGTATACTCAACGAATTTTTCGAAGCCATAGTACACCAGTTCCATCAGCCACGTGCTTAGAACCGTCTCCAAGTATAATGAATCTCGAATGATTCGTCTTCTTGTACTTAGATAAAATTTGTTTCGTGGAAACAAAATGTCATTGTTGAACTACATAGATCAGCACTAACATAAGCTGTTGAATTTCTTGTTGTCTTGTCTTTTGCTGCTCTGGAGCATTCTACTTTGTCTTCGACATAGTTTGAATATGAAGGATCACTTCGATTTTGTTCATTTTTGTTTCTGGGATGCTGATAATAGTCTACTGCTGCATGACCTCGTTCATGACAATGAATGCCTTCAAACTTTGTATTTAACCAACACTTATCTTCTGTGTGACCTGATCTTTTGCATCTGTTGCAAATCTTCCTATCACCAGAATTCTTCTGTTGTTTTCCATATTGTTGATCATTTGTCTTGGACTCATTCCTTTTAGACGACTCCCTCTTAAACTTAGACTTCTTTGAAAATTTATTTTTCTGAGTAAATAGAGCATTTTTGGAATCACCATTATCGTCATAGCGTTCACGAGCTTCTACTTCCTCTTTGAATCCATCTATTGCCTTTTGAACTGTCATTGTCGCATCTTTCGCCAAAAAAGTTCGAGTTGTGTGAAATGACCTGGGTAGGGCTCAAAGAAAATAGCTAAGTTGTTTTTCCTTTGAAATTGCATTTTTTGTGCCGGAATAAACAAATCTTTTATCTTTCGTACGAATGTGGTCAAGTCTTTGTCGTCCCACTCTAGGTAAGTTAATTGGTCTTCCAAGAACCTGATCTAATTACGAGATCGAGTCTCATTCTTGGTTTGCAATTCTTCCCATAAATCTTTTGTGTTCGAAATTGATGTAAGATCTAGCAATGTAAGATCTAGCATTATATTGTCATGCACTAAAGACGCAATAATTGCTATAGCTTTGTCATTTCGCAAACTCCATTCTTGAAGTTCTTTGCCAGGAGTAGCTATTGACTTCTCCTCAATTGGTTCTACCCATTGCCAAAGACCTTCGCCCTTCAATATGAGTGAAGTTTTTAACTTCCAAATCAAATAGTTTGAATCATCTGTGTCCAAGATCGTACTGATCTTAGACTAAATATTGCTAATCGACGACATCTTCTATCCTTCTGAATAAACTCCAAATAACGGCTTGCTGATGGATGTGTAAAGAATGCTTAGAGGGGTTCGAAGATACCACTGTATCGACTCTGATATCACTGTATCAATTTCAGATGAGCTCTGATACCACTGTATCAGCTCCAATATTCTCTGATACCATTGTAGGAAAAATAGTAATTATTCTTCCACAGAGAACACGATGAAAGTTTGAATAAATCAAACTAATATTAATGTCTTCAATCAGGTCTGTTTCTAATCTATGTACTAATAGAACAGTTTTTGCCTTGATTGAATAAGCGTGCGGAATTAAGATGCGGAATTAAGAGACAACTTAAGACAATTTTAGACAAACAAAAACTATTGATCAAAAACAAATTTATAATTTTGAATCTGAATCAGTATACACCTCTTGTTGTCTTATCTCGTTGTTGTGTCTCTGATTGAGGGAGTTTGAGAGTCTCTTGAGTTTGTTACAACTAGTGGGCACATGTATTTATATTGCTACAGGACAGGTCTTTTGGCCTTTTATTTACAAGTCTTTTGGCCTTTTAATTATGTAATAGTAGATCTAACCATTTACGACAATTGATATTCAAATAAACGCTTTGTTTTCAGGGGCGAATAATTTCTGTTCGCGAATTGTTTGCGACAGTCCATCTCTTTGTCTAGGCTTCGTGTTTCACGAATTGTTCGCGACACTGTCTCTTCGCAACATTTTTGTGTTTCGCAAATTGTTCGCGACAGTAGACAGATTTGAGCTTGAAGAAGAATCCAAAGATTTCTAGAATTATTTTGTGACATCAAAAGTTTGAACAAGAAACAAAATATTTCGCGACAAGGTACTATTCACAAATCTTTCGAGCTTCAACAAGAAACTGTTTCGCGAATCTTTCGAGTTTCAAGCAAGATACATTTCGCGAATCTTTCGAGGTTGATCACAAATAAAAAAAATTTAAGTTCCAGTTGGTTTCTCATCCTTTGTCAAGTAAACTGTGCACTTTGTTAGTAGAATCGAGATCTGTCTGATCAGATCTTCTACAGCTCCCTCTCAAAGTGGGCAATTGGATTAACCCCTATCTTCTTCGCTACTTCTTGAACAAAGCTTTACTGAGTGGCTTTGTAAAGATATCAGTTGTCATTTCCTTTGTGGATATGAAGAGTGTCTTCAATATCTTCTTCTCGACTAAGTCCCGAATAACATGATACTTGGTAGCTATATGCTTCGTTTTCGAATGAAATATAGGATCTTTCGTAAGATAGATTGCTGAAGTGTTATATATTAACAAGACATAAGGTTCAGAAATGGATTTATCAAATCCTTCCAACATTTGCTTAATCCATATCAGCTCATTTGCCATCTTGGCTGCTGTTACATATTCCGCTTCACAAGAAGATTGAGCTACTGCTGTGTTTTATCCACAGCATGGCCACGCCAGATACTACAGTACAACCTCCTAAAATACTTTTGCTATCATCCTTCATGGATGTCCAGCTTGCGTCACTGTAAGATTCGATTTGAAATCCAGCTTCCTTCGAATAACACAGTCCATAGTCTTTTGTGACCTGGAGATATTGTAGCACTCTCTTTGCCAACTTCCAATGTAACGATCTTGGGTTCTGATTAAATTGGCTCAGCCTGTATACTGCAAATGCTATATCAGGTCTGGTGTTGTCTGCAAGATATAATAATAATCCAATCAATCTACGGTAGGGTGTATTGGCCATTCGCTTCTCTTCCTCGAGAGTCTGTGGACAAGCTGCCTTGCTCAGTATTGTTCCAGGTATCATGGGAGTATGCACACCTTTGCATTCGAGTTGAAGTCTTCTTATATTTTAGAATCAGTATACATCTCTTGCTGTCTTATCTCGTTGTTGTATCTCTGATTGAGTGAGTCTGAGAGTCTCTTGAGTTTGTTACAACTAGTAGTGCACATGTATTTATATTGCTACAGAACATGTCTTTTGGCATTTTATTTATAAGTCTTCTAGCCTATTAATTCTGTAACAGTAGATCTAACCGTTTACGATTGATATTCAAATAAATGCTCTGTTTTCAAGGATGAATAATTTCTGTTCGTGAATTGTTTGCGATAGTCCATCTCTTCGTCTAAGCTTTGTGTTTTGCAAATTGTTCACGACACTCTGTCTCTTCACGACATTTTCATGTTTCACGAATCGTTCGCGACAGTAGATAGATTTGAGCTTGAAGAAGAATCAGAAAATTTCGTGAATTGTTTGCGACATCTGAGGTTTCAAGAAGAAACAAATTATTTTACGACAAAATATTGTTCGCAAATCTTTCGAGCTTCAACAGAAAACTGTTTCACGAATCTTTTGAGTGTTGGAGGGTTTGCGGATCCCAATGCAACCCTAACCCTAGTTAATAAGTGAGAGGGATTTGGCACCGCGCGTGTGTAAGTCCAACCCGATGATCACATACTTATTTGATTGATTAATTAGAAAGTCAATAAAAGGACTTTAGGCCTTTTTGCGGGACTTTTAATGTCGCAGGGCCTAAATGTCAAGTTAGTAAATAAAGTTGGGTTTCCCTCCAATTTTGATAGTTCCCACACTTTTTTAAATTTGAATAAAAAGAGAGACAAGACTGGACCAATAGGATTCGGAGGCCAGGGTCCTCCTCTCTACTATAAAAAGGGACCAACTCGAGTTGCTCCTCATGTTCATTTTCTCATTTCAATAAAGCAGATTGGTTCTCTTTAGAAATGGATTGATGAATGTCCTTGCTCTTCCTCTCTTCTCATCCATTTCTCATGCTTTTTTTGGATTTTACTAATTGTTGGATCTGATCATTATTGGGATTGCTATTTCTTATGCTTTTTGTGAGAGAGAAAGGGAGAGAGAGAAGAGTAAGTTTCTATCATTGTTGTGGATTTAGGTTTAATGGAAGTAGGGTTAATGGATGTAGTGTTAACGCTTAGTGTTAATGGATGTTAGTGTTAGATCCTCCATTCATGTTGAAATCTGAACTATCGCTCTCGTGGGAACGAACCTCCGCGTGACAACTAACTCTGTCTCTTTGATGCTAGATTGACTAGATCTTGGATTCAGGTTAGGCAAGGAAAGAAACCCACTACAATTTTGGCATCGTTGCTGGGGAGCTACGCCAATTTTTCAGTTTGCAGCATGTTTGGCTGATGGTTAGCTTGCATTAGGCATCTTGTCGTGGCATGAATAGTGTTAAAAGTGCATTGTAGGGATAGTTTGGGATTGATTTTGCTAGATTTTGAGTGGATTTGCTTGTTTGAAATCTAATCTGATTATTAAACAGGGAAAACTATTAATATCACTAATCTTAAGATCCATTTGGATCTGAGATATCAGAGAAAATAACAAAAATCGGTCAAATCTGCCAAATTTGGTTAAAAAGAGACAAAAAGCATCATTAGAGCCCAGAACTTTTTATCCTCTTTCAAGAAACCTTCACCGAGTTGCAGACACCTTCGGTTTTGTTTACAAAACCTTCAGTTTGAAGGGCGAAGATTAATTCCCAGCAGATTTCTAGTCACCAAACATTATCAAAATCCTAAAAAATACAAAAAAAGAACCTTCGCCCAATTCATTGTGCTTAGATGTGATTCAGATCTATCTACTGCCAGGTTGGCGAAGAATAATACCAAAAATAGAAAGGTTTTCAGAGGATCAGTTGTCATATTGTCATATTTTTGCCAAAAAAAAGTCACTTTTTTGCAAAATTACCAATATTACTCTTGATCCTTCGCTAGAACCTTCGCCGAGTTTCCAAAACATTCTATTTATATAAAAATACTATTTTTGAGTTTAGCGAAGATTTATCTTGATCAGATCACAAAAAATCTTGATTTTTACCCTTGCCAGATCACAAAAACTGTATTTTCTTGTGTCGAAACCTTCGTCCGGTTGTCCATGGTTATATCTGTGTCAGATCTTCTATCTGAGAAATTGGCGAAGGTTATTTTCCAAGAAATTGCCAGAAAAGTGTTCAGAGAGTTTTTATCCCAAAATAGTACTGTTGAACCTTCACCGAGCCAACCTTCACCCAGATAACCTTCGCCAGTCCTATGTTTAGTTTTTGATTTTTCAGATCAAGTCTCTGTCAAAATTTGGATCAGATCTGATATATTCTGAATTGGACTCTGAGAGATTTATCATTTTTGAGAAGTATTGATTGATCGAATTTTGGGTAGTTTTTCATCATATAGAATCAGATTCTTGAAAAGTGGAATAGAGCTAGCAGATTTAATCTGAGATAGTTTTTGGAAAAATCTATATCCAATCACATTATCAATTTGATCTAAATGGCTGCCCCTGGAGCGGATCCTAGAGGTGGTCCATAGGAGGTCAATCCAATTATTGTTAGAAGAGCACCCCGATTGGATCTACCCAAATATAACGGATTAACAGATCCAGTTCGATTTCTTCAGATCTATGCTGAATCCTATGAGGTCTATGGTGAGATTTATCCTCAAAATAAACTTAAGCTGTTTCCTATGGCCTTAACAGGCGCAACACAAGATTGGTAGTATAACCAAGATGAAACTGAACGTACAGATTGGGAGGTTTTTAAACGAGCCCTTATCACACGGTTCAAACCGCGGAAGTTTATGGAAGACCCTTTCCTACTTTTAAGTAAAATTAAAATGGGAAAGCGAGAAATGGTTCGAGATTACATCGAAAGGGTGAAACGTCTTAGATCTGAATGTGAGCCTGAGCTGATTAATGAAAATGCCATGATTATGTGGTTTTTGTCAGGTCTACCTAAATGGATCAGACGTGAACTGAAACGCCATAATGAGTACGCACTTTTGCAAAATGCGATGGACGATGCAATTCGGGAGGAGGATGAAGATTCAGATGATGAGCCGAATGTTAGTATATTGCCTTATACAGCAGGGCAGACTACTACGACATCCACCACTATTGCATCAATGAATGTCAATGCTACTGTAGAAATGATGCTCAATGAGTTCGAGAAACTTGGGAAGACCCAGCAGAAACAGATGGAAAAGTTGCAGTTGCAATTTGATGAGAAGATCAAAGCATTGGAAAATTTCCACGGAGAAGCGAACAAAGAATCTGGAAGTTTGCAAAGACTTTTCCTACCAGGGAAAATGTCTAGTGTTCTATTTGTACAGGAAATCACACAGTGAACGAGTGTCCTCAATTGAAAAAACGAAAGGAAATCAGTGTTTGCCATCTGTGTAATTCACTTGACCATGAGACTGCCTTTTGCAACCTCAACCCTTGGATGATTCAACAACGGTATGCCCAGATGGGATATCAAAATCCACAATATGAAGAAAATCCTTGTATCTTGTGTTGTGAAGGCTGTGCTTTGTCGGCATTGTCGGATACTTCAGTCTCTTCAATCTCGTAACAATCCAAATAATTTGTTTCAATGTCTTTTTCTTCTGAAAAGATATGAAATGCTGTTAGCCGATATTTCCGCACGGAAAATCGGGCTAATATTGAAGTTTAAGTTTGCAATAATTGAAAAAACCGGCATGTAAAACCCGGTTATTAGAGAAAAATCGGCACAAATTTGCCTTAGAACTAGGTCCCAGCCCGCCCTAAAGTGGCTAGACACAGTTTAAAAGTAAGAAACTGACTTTCGAAAAAACCGTCAAAAATATTTTGTGGTCAAGTTTTGTAAGATTGTCTTTATTAAAGTCTATAACTCCATGGAAATACTAGTTTCTGAGTGGTATAGCACAAACATATCTCTATGGCCAAAGCCAATCACATTTTATTAGGCAAATTCCATAAATATTTATGTTCGCCATAAGCACACAGCTGACTGTCAGTTATTCATTATTCACAAGGAGGTCTGGGTGCACTCCTACAGACAAGGGCAAAGATTTTTGAGCCACTGAGCAGAGTACATTGGATCAAAGCAGCGATGGATCAAACTGGCAAGCGATCTACCAGTCAGACAGCTAACTCCAAACCTCACATATAGCCAAAAACAGGGTGATTACAGCTTCTTGAGGGCTGTTTGCAGAGGTGTGCAGCTAGAATCAGTGGTTTGCGGCCTGCCCATCGTTTTTCCATGGGCTCAGAGCTCTGCCTACGACCTGCCTACTCATTTGCCACATGTCTATGGGTTGTTTCCACATTTTTAAGTCTATATCAGACTTTCTAACGAGCTAGAGCTCTGTCTGCGGCCAAAAATAGCCTGAGTGCGACCTTCTAGCTCTATCTATGGCCTGTTCCAAGCCTATTTGTAGTCCCCATAGCTGTCCACGCCTTTCTGAGGACTGTTTGCACAGTTTGTGGGACCCTGCGGCCTGCCACAAAAGTTCCATCACATTCATAGTCAAAAATCAGCATTTTGCGGCCTCTAATCGCTGCCCACAGTCGCATACCAGCTGTTTGCGGACTAGAAAGCCTGTTTGCGGCCTGTCTACATCAATTTTTGCGGTATCAGATCATTTCAATCTATTTCAGACCTGTAACTGTTTTATGGTCTGTGTCCTCTGTTTATAGCCAAAAACTAGACCTACATGCGGCCTACAGGCCCTTTTGCAGCTGCCTACCTCAGGTTTTTGTGTGGCCCTCTCTGTGGTTTCAAATCTTTGTTGTCTATCTACAGCAACCCCCACAGGTCTACGACATGACGATTATTACTGACCTCATATGGCAACCTATTGTGGAAAAGCAAGTGACAAGCAACAAAGGAAAAGCGATTGGGACTTTGAGGCATTCATGACTAGAGTATCCTCGGCATCCGGCTACCTACACGGACATTGAGGTATGATGGTATGGACTCATAATCATTTACTTGAAATGGAAATTTTGTTTGTTTGAGTTCAGTACTCAAATTATCTAACTAGTGAACATGCTGTCATAGACTATGGGTCCATTGTGCATTGTAGTGAATCGTACTAAAAATTTTAGAACCAAAGCTGTAGTATGTCAGTGTGAAGTGTTTCAGGAATCATGCACTCCAAAGATTCCATACTTGCTATTGTTTTGACATGATGAAATTGTTTGTGATTTTGGCCGGATAGGGTAAGTAGCTATTGAGGTTTTCCATTTACTCCATGCGTCATCTAGGGTATCAGTATTTACGCCGTAATTGCTATTTTTAAATGATTTGAACTAGACTGACAATGGAATTGTTTTCCGTTAGGAAAGAGGGAACAACTGGTTCATGAGTTGAATTGTACTTACCATGGAATCGCTTCTTCATTTTAAAGTTAAAACAATGTTCTACTAGTAGATCATACATCGCTAGTAGTGGAGCTTGGTTTTCCTTCATAGTAACTACATGTGGTTGTTGGCCGGTCTATAAACTAGTTGACATATGACATGATTGATAAATTGTGGAAATCGTCACGTTGGAATCGTTTTTTTTCCATTATGAAGTGTATTAATTGGACCCGACCTCTGTGAAACACCAGAGCGGGCCGTCCACCATCTGCGGTTGAAATACACCGCCTTGGTTAGGCATCACACTAGTCACACCCGCCGTCAGTACTGTCTCGCGAAATACCTAGACCTGACGGTTGGCGAAAATACCACCGCTTAGCAAACAAAGCGGTGCGTATAACTTGCACCCCACGAGCACATCATAGACAGTAAATCGGTTTCCAACCCATGTAAGATCTTTACTAACTGTAAGCCGAATTTAATGGGGAAAGAGACATTAGCGAATTAGCGATCAGAAGTTTTTACGGAACCATAATTCTAGAAAGCTAGTGAATCATTGCACCAAAAGTATTAGCATCCCCTCCTTGCAATTGTATCTCTGAGAGCCTAGAAAATTCTCATCGGTTGGGGAGCACGGGGCAATAGAGAGGGCCATCAGGGTTGGAAGTGGCAAATCCTCTGTTGCTCACGTAGGGCCGAACCGCCATTAGAGGTGGGACCCCTTGAGCCCTTTAGGACATTTTGGCTAGACCAACCCCCCGTAAAAAATGGCCCTAACATTGGTGCGTCTGCTGGGAGTCGAAATATTTTCAGAAGATGTTGTTTGAAAGAGTAGTTATCCATATCTTTGGTCTACAAAGAACTAGTTGTCATACTACCAATAGTCTACAAGTTTCGTAGGTCCTAGATTGCGTGTGTTGAAAACAATTCCACTATCTAAACCACCAGCCGCAAGCTAGCATGACCGTACGAGCAGCTATTACCACACGTTAATCACAAGACGAAGTGGTTAGCATCACACAGTGATGTGTGCTGATCCCACACCTAGAACGTACGTTATGAGTTCACAATCCAACCCTAGCTGCATGTGATCCGAGCCAAGGCCATTCTACTTCCAACAGTTTGGAATACAGTTTGGACTGGAGACTGCATACAATTTTCACCAGTAGGGAGTTTAGGCTGTGATGCCAAGTACTACTAAAAATCTGTCATAGAGTGATGAGACAGGTCAAAGAATGGGGTTCTATATGAAGCCTAGGGTGAAAGTGAAGACTAGAGCCCTGAGTCGAAAGTTATTACCCTATGACCCACCAACCCTAGCATCCTGTAGAGATGGCACCTGGTACAAAGAACCATGAAAAACTGTACATGGGTATGGTTGGATTAGGATTCAGCAGAAAAACGACCAAGTAGAGTTAGCTAGGTCGTATGCAGTATTAGTGGACGAAGGATAAATGACCTATGGGATAACATGGAAAAATCACAAAACGCATGTGCAACGACGGTTGATTGCTATCTGTAAGTGAGAAATCTATTATGCAGCAATCATTAGTGTCACCCTAGACAAGACATCATAGGTATACCAAGGAAACCTAGGTCTAAGGGAGCACCGCACAGAGAGACTTCAAATCCCCAGAGAGAGCGTTTAGGGCTTAGAAGAAGCAATCGTGGGTTTCTTATCCTACCAGCCTTAGATGATGAGTCTCACCCACCTATAATGGACTTGGATGATACGTTGGAACCTATAGAAGAAGTACCAGAACTTGAGTCAACCGATGCTACAGAACCACCGTTAGTGAACGTAACACCTACTGCTATAGAACCTGTTGCCAACAGAATGGCACGACGTTTGACTGAACCAATCGTAGTACCCCCGGAGACAGGAGGACTACCGAAGCTCAGTGGATCCACTCATGAGTTTCATGGAGCAACGTATGAAAGTGCCGAAGAGCATATTGATGCTTTTTGGACCGCCTGCTCTACCAGTGCCATCACACACGCCAAGTGGAACCCACTGTGTTACTACCACCCCTATTACTACTGACCTTCTTTCTGCGAGGGCTCAAGAATGACATACAAATGATTGTACGTCAGAGTAACCCCCAGACCTTGGCTGAGGCAGTAGAGAAGGCAATCGTGGTAGAAGACACACAGATTGCGGTTGCCCACGCATCCCACCTATCGCAAGCAGTGAACAACTTGAACCTAAGCCCAGAAACGTGGAGAGGAGGTCCAATCACATCTATAGGAGCACACCCGATAGTGGAACCCCGTCCCATATAGACTATTAAACCTCGACAAGGCAGGAACGTGCAAACACAAGATGCACGAAGGCTCCAGGCACAAATGCCCGATAGAGGCTATGAGAGCACAGGCTCTAATGCAGAACTAGGCGATATGCGAGCCATGCTAAAGGGATACATGGACGTGATGAGTGAGAATATGCAGACCTTAGCAGCAGATGTAAATTTTCTCAAACGGCACCAAAATTTGTTGGGTCAGAGGCACCCCATAGAAGGACCTACAATAGGGAAAGTAGATGCGGATTTGTTAGATCGCTACTGCCCTAAAGTAGACATACTCATAGATAGCCTAGTCATTTCAGGGGCCATAGTTAATGCAAGGTCGACAGTTAACATCATAAGTCTAGAACTTTCAGACCGCCTTGGTTTTACTCTAGAACCCACTACCTTGACAGTCCTAAAGCTAGCCAACAACTTTGTGATCAAACCAGAGGGCGAGCTTAAGAATGTACCCATTACCGTGGTTAACAAGACCATTCAAGTGACCTTTTATGTCATGAGGATGTACGTCGGGAACCGGAAGTACTCTATACTGCTAGGACAGCCATGGCTCAGGCTTAGCAACTGCATAGTTGACATCCATGCAGGAGTATTGATTTTTGGAAGGGGTAGAGAGCGTACCATAGTCGACGGTTATCCCGAGGTGCCTCAGTCAGAAAGAGCACCCATACCTTCGTCTGAGTGGGAGGAGGTCACAATTACTGAGGATGATGGTGAGTTCACTACGAGTGACGATGAACTTGACCTGAGATCAGTACTGGACATAGAGTGGAACACTACAGAAGAGCGGCCTCCCAAAGTTCGAGACGCCGATATTTGCTTCCCAAGAACATCAAAATAGGTGCTTCCCTAGGCATTGGAGAAAAAGAAGAATAAGAACGGATGTGTAGAAAGTACCAACATATTTTTGCCTAGGACTACTCAGATTTGAAGGGGATTCCACCCGATCTAGTGACTCATACAATACCACTGAAGGAGGGAACCAAACCTATACGACAAAAACAACGTCGGCTACCCTACCACCTAAAGGAAGGAGTATACACTGAACTCGAGAGACTTCAAAATGTTGGTATGATATTTCCAGTAGAGAACACTGAGTGGTGCTCCCCAATAGTACCTCGCACCAAGAAGAACTCTACACGCATTCGCATATGTGTGGATTATAAGAGGTTGAACAAACAGACTAAGAAGGACTACTACCCATTGCCGTTCATAAACCAAGTCCTAGAAGAAATGGTGGGAAGAGACCAGTGTTCTTTCATGGACTATTTCGCAATCAGATAGCCATAGCAGAAGAGGATAAATTGAAGACCACCTTTACAACCACGTTTGGGATTTTCACTTACTACATCATGCCCTTTGGATTGACTAATGCCCTTGGAACCTATCAGAGGTTTATGAACAAGCACTTCGAGGATATCTTAGATGAAAACCTCAAAATTTTTATAGATGACCTCTGTGGGGCAACCACTGTCACAGAACATCTCGCCATGCTAGAGAAGTGTTTTCAGAAGTGCGCAACAACCTATATAGCTTTGAATACTAACAAGTGCCTATTCGAAGTTCCTTACGAAGTACTGTTAGGACATGTCATTAGCAAGTACGGCATGGCAACTGATCCAGAAAAAATAGCTATGCTCCTAGCCATGATGGCACCAACTACGGTATCCCAACTTCAAACCTTCTTAGGCTCGAGCGGTCATTACAAAAGATATGCGATGGCCTATGCCACGCGTACTTACCAGATGACTGGCTTATTGAAAACCAACGTGGAGTGGACCTGGGACGAGGCATGTGAGAAGACTTTTTAGGAATTAAAAGTAGCTTTGGCTAACGCTCCAATATTGAAACCACCTATGTACGATAGGGAGTTCTTCGTTTTCACGAGTACCACGGACACGTGCATAAACTGTTGCTTGGCCCAGATTTGGGACAAAAAATATCACCCTATTATTTTTATAGGGAGAAAACTGAACAAAGTCGAACTAAATTATAGTAAATTTGTTTGGGGATAGCTTACGCTGCTGCCAAACTAAGGCATTACCTATTGCATCAGAAAGTGACTTTCTTTACCAAGAGTACTACAGTCACCTTGATGATGAATAAACTAGAACCTCCTGAGCGCTTAATGAAGTGGATAATCTCCCTTCAGGAGTTTGATTACACCCTCCAAAGCAAGCTGCCTAAACTGCAAGGGTTAAACGATTGTATTTGCGAGCTGGGAGGGGTTACTAAGACAGACGATGACTGGGAGACTAATCACTTAAGAGAACTTTTGAGGGTAGACGTTGACACAATTCCTGAGTGGTATACAGCTTTAGCAACCTATCTATCCACACTAGAGACACCCAGCAGTATGATGACTCCAGAAAAACGAAAGCTACGTCTACAAGCCCTAAAGTTTGCCTTAATAGAGGGCACATTGTACATACGAGGTGTAGAAGGGTTGTATCAAAGATGTGTACTAGAGGAGTGTCACGATTCTACCTGTGGGGGCCATTTTGCCGGCCAACTCACAGGGCAGAAAATTCTGAGGGCGGGTTACTGGTGGCCGACACTATTCCAAGATGCCCATTTACATGTCCGAAACTGCGACACCTGTCAACGAGTTGACAAGACGGATAACAAGGTGCGATCGTTAGTTCCAATACAGACTTGTCTCCCTTTTGAAAAATGGGGCATCGACTTTGTTGGCCCAATACACCCAGCTTCATCTAGCCGAAAATATTATATCATAGTGGCCACTGACTATTTCACAAAGTGGGCTAAGGCACGGGCTGTGGCCAAAGACAATGCAAAAGAAACCGCCTGGTTCTTACTAGAACAGGTGATAGGCCGTTTCGGTACACCCAGAGAACTCATCTCTGACAGGGATACCCATTTCCTAAACAAAACTATCAAAGCCTTGACCGATCAGTTGACGATCAAGCACCGGAAAAGCACCCCCTACCACCCGCAAGCCAACGGTCAGGCTGAAAGCACGAACAAACAACTAGTAGGAATCCTAAGGAAAACCATATCAGACCAACAGAGGGATTGGGACAAAAAACTGTACTCGGCATTGTGGGCATATAATGTCACCTATAAGACCGGTACCAACCACACGCCCTTGTTTCTAGTGTATGGCCAAGAATGTGTACTACCAATAGAAATAGAGCTCCCATCCTTGCGGTTTGCCATGAAGCACAAGCTAGGAGAGAAAGAATCAATACAGCACCGACTGGACACTTTACAAGACCTGGACGAGCACCGAATAGCTGCCCTAAATCACCAAGAAACCCACAAAAGATGCATGAAGGAGATTCATGATCGGAACATGCGCAATTACCAGTTCAGACAGGGGCAGTTAGTGTTGTTCTACGATGCTAGACACAAGCTGATGCCTCAAAAGTTGGGGCCACGCTGGAACGGTTCGTATGTAATAGTGAAGCTGTATGAAAATAACACGGTTAAGCTAGCCGAGTTGAACGGTGAAATTTTTAAACACCGAACCAACATAAACAAGATAAAAGCTTACCGTAGTTAAAGAGAAGCTGAAGTCACCTGTACAATATGTAACACCTTTTCATGTTCACCTTTTCAGGTATCGGAGTGAACGACAAGAAGCATCACGAATACTGGGAACACTCAGAGAATCAAAAGTAGCCCTAGTGGCCTTGTACATATACACTGAATGGAAGGGTGCAAAAAACCAAAACAAAAATTCATAAAATCAAGAAAAATACAAAAAGATTATTGTTGTGATATGGAACTCACCCAAGAACTTGGGACATATACGTTGAAGGTAGATAGAGCCTACATACATTTGAATAGAGAAGGTGCCATAGGAGCAGTATTGCAGAATCCCAATGGGACTGAACTAGCTAGTATAGGAGTACTATTAGGAAAAGGATTCACAAACAACACTATCGAATACAAAGCCCTTCTAATCGGTCTACAAATGACCATGCGAGTTGCGCAAACTATAGGCAACCTCCGAATTACGGGGGATTCACAACTCCTAATCCGAGGTATAATTGGCGTATACCGACTCAAAAGTAGGACCTTATAGGCCTATGCAATTGCCATCAACGAATACACTAGAGAGTTTTCCCACATCAAACGGATGCATATTCCACGAGCACAGAACCAACGTGTTGATAGTCTAGCTGCGATAGCCTACGACCATGATCATTACTGGCAATGTGAGCCAGGTAGGGTAGTCATTTCGCCCATAACCATTACTGCGGAGCTATGGACAGTTCTAAAAGCCCAAGCATGGTATGGAGTTTGGTGGATCAGAAGTCTGATAAACCAATTAGGTCTAGAGAATCCCCAACTCCTAGCCCAATTACATCAGTTAATGAGCCATGAACTATCTAGAACTTATTTTACGTCACACCAGAGTAGCATAACCAGTGGGTTAATGCACACGGCCTGAGTACATAGTAAAACCTCTACCCTAGCACGAACCTGACAGATATACGGAGGGGGAGAGGGGTGTAAGGTTTAAAGATTTTTTGTACATTCAACACATTGTATATTCATATATATAAATGCTAAAACACATGTGATGGAACTCACTGCTGAAGAGAGAATGGAAGACCCACAGAGCAGTAATCAGTCCAAGCAACGCCATAGAAAACTGACAAGGTTCGTACTGAAAGAAGGACAAAGGACCGATATAGAAATCCAACGTCTGAAAGAAGAATTGAAAAAACAAAAGAACCTACGACTCAGAGCCACTAACGAGCTGGTTACCATCAATAAGGAGCGAGATACCTGGAAGTAAAAGTACAATAACCTCAAGGAGACTAATGATAGACGACAGATAAGCCATAGGGAGGGGTATAAAGGGCAGGAAAAGATCCTAGCCAACACCAAGTTGGAACTAGCTGCAACCGAAACTACCATAGCCATGCTAGCTAGGTAGTTACATGAGTATCAGAGAAAAGAAGTTGCGAGGACCAATCAGGCCTCAGAGTTCCTGCAACCCTTTACCCGCTTACCTTGTGCACCACAAGGAAATTTTGTCGGACAGTCTGTTCTACAAACATTTCGATGCTTACAGCTTATATCTACCGCCCATGGAGTTTCCGCTAGATATCCAGATTTTTGAGCTATGACCATTTACGAGTTCCGCCCTCAGATTCACATGGCCACTCATCCCAGGTAGTTTTGAAAACTACAAATATTCCTGTGAGAGCTTATGTAGGTTCTCAGTTGTTGCCGCTCACCAGAAAGATGATATCATTAGATTGGTCGGCCACTATGCCTACTGCCTGCAAAATTGGTTACTACAACCTTGGGGCGCTAGGACTAAACCCACCAGGATTCACCTTACCAAATGGTGGTACAACCTCAATGAGTCCATGGAGTCAGGAGCGGACCTAGCGTTGTATCTGCGGATGCGTGACAGAACTTCCAGGGAATGCAAAACCCTAAATGAGATGTTTTATTTTAAGATCCTGGAAGGTGCCGATCCAGCCCTTCTGGATGTGGCAGAAGTGGACCCCAATTACACCGGAGAGTTGAAAAACCAACGGACAGAAATGTGCAAGAATACACTGTAACCCCCCACCTCACTATTATGCATCATACACTAGACACGGTATGGTGAGCATCTGTTGCAAGTCTCAGTTTTCTATGCATATATATTTATTGCATCTCTATAAAAACTCTGAGCTGCATCTGGGCATTTTCTAACTTCTATGGGCATAAATGAATGTCTAGACACAGTTGAGGGGGGGTTGAGAGAGGAAAAAATGGGAACAAAAACAGTGCAGTGGAGTGAGAGAAGAGTCAGTACAGAGAGGAGACTAGATGGTTATTCCCTATTGAATCAGTTCTTAGAGAGTATAAGTTGAGTGTCTAAACAAAACAGAATTGGTAATCACCAGTCTGGACTGGTTTCAGAGTTGGGGCATCAAAGCCTCATTGCGTATACATTCACACACACATCAATGACACGGTGTTAGACACAATACTGATGACTTGCATCCATATCATCCCATCTCCAATCCTGAGATTTGCATTTGCATATCCCTCCATGCACGGGTCCGAAAGTGGGCATTGCCTTACATCTGATAGAATTGGGAGCATTTGCCATTTAGGTCACAGGTGGGTTTTTGCATGTATGAAGACACCAAACTGTTCAAAGATGCTGTGATTAAATCCAATCCGGTTGCAGATGGATCCTAAGGGCTAAATTGATGGCCTTTGGGTAGGAAGCTGTTGAAGACATCTTACCAACTCACTGTGGTTAGCATCACCTAGCAAGGGCGTTGAGCCCACTAAACTTGGTCCAC
The DNA here is from genome assembly GCA_029204225.1 of Diphasiastrum complanatum. Taxonomy (NCBI): domain Eukaryota; kingdom Viridiplantae; phylum Streptophyta; class Lycopodiopsida; order Lycopodiales; family Lycopodiaceae; genus Diphasiastrum; species Diphasiastrum complanatum. The sequence goes on from CM055102.1 coordinate 10,526,917, forward strand.
CACCAGGAGCTGGTCTGCAAAACCAGAGACTCTGGGTCCGCCGTATGTGGACTATACTACCCAGTGGTAGTCGCCAATGTTAGCCAATATTTTTGCACGGAAAATCGGGCTAATATTGAAGTTTAAGTTTGCAATAATTGAAAAAACCGGCATGTAAAACCCGGTTATTAGAGAAAAATCAGCACAAATTTGCCTTAGAACTGGGTCCCAGCCCGTCCTAAAGTGGCTAGACACAATTTAAAAGTAAGAAACTGACTTTCAAAAAAGCCGTCAAAAATATTTTGTGGTCAAGTTTTGTAAGACCGAGCCAAAAGTGCCGGTCCACCTAGAATTGGGTCCCAGCCCGTCCTAAATGTGGCTAGAGAAAAGACTGCAGCGTTAGAAATGGCTTGTGATAAGGTTTTACGGCTTTTTGGCCAGTTGTAAAAATAGCCGGCATAGCCGTGCTAAAATCCTACCATGTACAGAGTTGGTTTTACTAATATATGGTTGCCTAGTGCATTTTCAAGGAAACCGTGTTGTCGTGGGAGCCCTAGTCATGAATGTCAAAAAAGTCAACCCCAGTCAAAGAGCCATCAAAGAAAAATATCTATCGGGCAAAACCCAAGCTGTGAATTATGGGCAACACTGAAAACTGGCAGAAACCCTAACGGGTAAAATTGGACAGATTACGGGAAATGGGCAAAGTACGCAAAAAAGTCGATAATCTTGATAAACCAAAAACCAAAAGTTGGGTTGTGTATACTACAAGGAAAATCAAATGAAAAGCCAAGAAAAATGGAGGACCGAGGGAAATAGAGGACACCTAACAAGAGAGAGAAAGGTTGGCAAGAGTCTTCAACAACCTTTTGGATCATAAATGCAAGAAGGCCTTAGAGGCTAGCAAAGTTTGGTAGATACCTCCTCTAGCTATTGACAAAAGAAGCATCTTGGCTAGTTTTGGAAAGGGGCCTTAAATGGCACCAACCCCTACACCCTCAAGGAGGCCACTTGATGTACTTGCCAATGGGAATTGGATAAATGGAAAGAAGGCTTGAAGGGCATGAAGAATGACAAGATGGCATTTTGAAGGGGGACACTTGGGATTTACTATAAAAGGAGACCACTCTTTGTGTTAAGATATAGTTGATTTGTTAAAATTGGCAAAAGCTAACTTGATCATATCTTGTCAATACCATTATGAGTAGTACATATCATCATAAGACATGTGTGGAGCCTGTTCCCACATGTGAAATAAATGCATTTATCATTTAGATGAGTCATATAGGTTGTACATACCATTTCATTTGAGATCTAGTGGCTAAAATGGCCAAAATCTAGTTTTCTAGCTATATGCCACTTGGCATCATTTTATTGGTAGGAAAAGCTATTTCACATGGATAGGAGTGATCTCACACGTGCCAAGGACTGCTCACATGTGTGAAAACATCAGTAGTAGGTGAGATCCAACTTGTAGTAGATATTTGTGCAAGTCCCTATAAATTAGGAAAATTGCCTAAAATCAAGAGAGGTGGCTATAAGCTAGGAAACTTGGTCCATGTGCCATATTGATGATTATTGGTGAATCCTTTGATGAGCAGGCACTCTCACACGTGCCAAATCAGCTGAGTAAGCATCAGCTCTTGTGTATATATGGTGGCTCATTTGGCCATAATTGACATGGAAGCTAAATCTTGGTTTTGGAGCAATTCTAGTGTTTTCTCTCTATTTGTCTTGTGTTTTTATGCATTGATGGGGTTCTAAGCTTAGTATAATTTATTCTCAGCCTAATGTCCGTACTTAGACAATTTTTCACACGTGTGAAACCAGCAAGTACAAGTTTTGATCAATAATCTTTGTTCTTGTTAGATTTATTCATCTAGATTTGATCTAAATGCTATCTAATCTTGTGTAGATTGATAGGTTGATCTAATCTAACATCCAATCACACTTGTGGATCTGATTTAGATCTATTCTTGGTCCATTTTGCTGTACTTTGACATGGTATCAAAGCCAAGTACAAGTGCATTTAAGGCATTGATCTAAACTATACCCAAATTGGCAGGTTTTTGGAAACAAGCTAATATTGAGGTAGCGAGGTTGAATGGATAGCTAGAACCATCATCTTTGTGCCAAATCTTGCTGTGGGCTGTAGGTGCACTTTACACACGTGTGTGGTAGTACAAGACCTGTTTTGGACAATAAAATTCAGTTTGGTGCATTTTGAGCTTCATACACCCAGTTTTGAGTCAATTTAGTGCATTTTTCAAGCTTTCACTTGTATTGTTTCTATTCCATTGATTTGTTCTCGGTTTAGATCAATCATATAGATGGATTAAAGCTTGTTTACAATACATTGAAGTTGATTCTCTGATTTTTTGAGTGTACATTGAAGTTGAGAGAGAAAGAGTGCTATAAACCAAAGATTAAGGAGTGATTTGCAAGGGGAGAGATTGAAATCCATTATATCTTCATTCTAGATTTGTTCAAAAGTGAAAGAAATGAGTCTAGAAGCATCTGAATGCTAGAAGACACTCTTGGATCAGTCCTCCAAGTGAAATCTTAGTGAATTTCTATAGCACAAACACTCATAAAGGCAAAATCTACCAATACAAGGTGATAAGAATTGTTGGCAAGTACTAGGAGAAAAATTTGAGATCCAAGTCACTTTGTTCACCCCTACTCAAGTGTGTGAGTGTGTTTTTGACTTTAATTAAAGTCATAAATGTGAGTGAGGCATATATGTTGTAGTTGATCCAAAATTTTCAAGAGATCCTTCCTTTGTAGAGGGAAAGAACTAGTAACTCAATTCTTGACTTTGGTGGAAAAATTGTTTTATTCATTGTGATCAAATCTTGCTAAGTGGAATTAGCTCTTTGTAAGCACATAATTTAGTGAGAGAGAAGCATCACATTTCTGAAAATTTGAATTTCATTCCAACTGTAAAGAGGTAGAGTCATTGGTACTTGGTGGAGTCTAATAGGGGTGAATGAATTCAATTTTTTGAGCAAAACTTTGACATTATATGTATGAAACTCAAATAAGTTCTATTCAACTTTCTTTGTGAGAGTGTGAGGGTCAAGTTGTGATTCCATTGGGAGTCTAGAACAGGGAGGAGTCCATATTTGAGTGTTCATACATGATTGGGATTCTTTGTGAATCTCTAGATGTCTAAGCTTGGTGAAAAATTATTGACATAGATTGTTATCAAACCATTTCATGTCCATTCCAAATCTTAAGAGTCAGATTCTTTGAGTCAAGAGGGATTCCAAAAGGGGTGATTGGATCTGATATTTGTGTGTTTGAATCAAGTATACATGTCAAGTTTTTGTGATCTAGTGTAGATCCTTTTTTTGTAAAAATTAGTGGTTTAGTTTGTTGTCAACTCAAATCAAATTCAATCCAAATCTCAAGAGTGAGATTATTTAGGTCAAGAGTGAGTCCAAAAGAAGTGACTAAGTTTTTTTTTCAAGTATTTGAAACAAAACCCATACTTTGTTCAAGAATCTCAAAAGTTGAGTGAACTAGTCAAGAGAAAAGGAAAATCTAGGTATCAAATCTTTTCAAATCCATTCCAACTCTTAAGAGGAAGAGTCATTGGTATTTGTTGAGTCTAATAGGGGTGTTTGGATCTGATTTTTGTGATTTGATAGAGTGCTTTTGTCTTAGTGATCAAAGCAAAGATTAGTTTCCAATTGACTAGGCTGAAAGAGATATGATTCAAAATTTGTGGTCTAGATCTTGTGTAGGTCCTTCTAGATTGTTGAATGTGTTCAAATCTAGTTTCTTGAGGGTCACAAATTACATTTTGAAAAGTCATATCACTAGGTTCTACTTCCTCATCATGGTATCAATAGGTGGCTACCTATTGGAGGCAAGTAAGGATCCTAAATGCAACCTTTGTGGCAAGAGAGATCATTTTGTCTCAAGATGCTACAAAATGAAGATCAATCGATCCAAGGAGAACCAAAGCAAGGGGGCCGAGGTGAAGGATGGAGCTTCAATTTCAAAGTGCAAAGGAAAGAAGGACAAATCCAAGGAAAGGTGTTTCCTTTGTGGAAAGGTGCATGAGACTTGGAGTCTCACAAGGACTTACAAGATTTGTCTTCAAAAGTCCATCATCACACCTTTCAAACCTTTAGAAGTTTTTCATTTGGAAGTGCATTGTTTGGTTCAAGATGCAAAGATAAATGTCACTTTCATTAATGTCACTTAGATTTATTTCATGTCCTTAGAAAGCATTTTGCTTAGAACTTTAGAAAAGTTCAAATTTATTGTTATGATCCAAGGGATACCAAGAAAGACTAAGGAGGAGCAATCACAAAATGAAAATAATCTCATTTATGCTCTCATGACATCTTATGAAGAACTATTTTGCTTTGAAGAGATTTTTGTATCTCAAAGGTGGATTAAGGCAATACTAGTTGAGTGTGATGCCTTAGTAGATAGCAAAGCATGTTTTCTTTGTAAAATTACATTGAATATGAAGTCAAGAAAATGGAAATGTCTTCATAATGTATTTTTTGTTGGTTTCCATAAGATCATGAATGATGTGGTCATTCATAATGTTGAAGATTGTAAATTTTCAATTTTAAAGGCAAGTTGTAAACTACTTATGAGAATAAGTGAAGCATCCAAAGTAGACACTTATATCCATAAGCAAGTAGTTAGCCTTATTGAGATGGAAATACTTCTTGATTTCAATATTAGAAAAATCATGCCAAGTTGTGGTGATTTTTGGACTTATGTTTCTAGCATAAGTAATGTTGATGATCACATGAAGTACACATTATATGATCATGTTTGTTGTGATCATTTTGAGGCATGGAGGTCTCGGATTTCCATCAAGGAGGAGCACCAAGAAGGTGATCTTGAGGAGTCATCTCAAGGTTCAAGTGTGCCAAGGATTGAGGAGGAGAGTACTTCTCAAGTTATGATTCCAAGAAGAATATCAAGCTCATATGGCTCACATTTCAAGGGAAAGAGGAGCACATTTCAAGTAGTATACATCTCATGGTTTCTTCTCTTATGTCATTTGGTGAATCAATCTGCTTTAGTGAGACTTTTGCATTTCAAAGTTGGAGTAAAGCAATACTAGTTGAGTATGGTGTCTCTCTTGAGAACATAGTTGATGTTCTTAATGATATGAAATTGATTTTAGATCAATTAGAAAGCAAATGGTTATTTCATCAAATGTATGCTCTTGAGTCTTGCAAGAGCATGAGTGAGTTGTCCACTCATAGTGTGAAAAATTGTCTTTTTTCATGTATTGAGGCAAATTGTAAACTCTTTATGAGAGAAAGTGAATCATCATCTAAGGGAACTTATCTCCATAATGAAGTATCTAGCCTCATTAGATCTGAGATTATCATGGTAACCAAGCATGAAGATATGATACAAACTCTTTCTTATTATAGCATGCATAGTCTTGCCAATGTTGATGAGCCTAATCCTTGAGATCTTGGTAACATGATGTTGGATCTTTGTGATCCTCATGAGTCAAGAAGGACTCTTTATTTTATCATGGAATTGCAGCTATTTTCAAGGAGGAGGAGCTTTTGGATCAACCATAAGCTTCAAGGATGGAACAAATCAATGAAAGAGGTGCTAGGATGGTGCAAAGCTCTCAAGTTCATAAAAAAAGTCAACATCAAAGAGGCACTATCATGGATATGGTGATTTTGGATCGACATCAAGCTCATTGGCTGATCTTCACACCTTTGAACTAGCAAGGATCCATATTAGAAGACCAATTCAGCCCATGGAGTCAATCTCAATATCATCATGTTTTTATCAAGTAAGTTTTGAGGAGGAGTGTTAAAATTGGCAAAAGCTAACTTGATCATATCTTGTGAATACCAATATGAGTAGTACATATCATCATAAGACATGTGTGAAGCCTGTTCCCACGTGTGAAATAAATGCATTTATCATTTAGATGAGTCATATAGGTTGTAGATACCATTTCATTTGAGATCTAGTGGCTAAAATGACCAAAATCTAGTTTTCTAGCTATATGCCACTTGGCATCATTTTATTGGTAGGAAAAGCTATTTCACATGGATAGGAGTGATCTCACACGTGCAAAGGACTGCTCACATGTGTGAAAACATCAGTAGTAGGTGAGATCCAACTTGTAGTAGATATTTGTGCAAGTCCCTATAAATTAGGAAAATTGCCTAAAATCAAGGGAGGTGGCTATAAGTTAGGAAACTTGGTCCATGTGCCATATTGATGATTATTGGTGGATCCTTTGATGAGCAGGCACTCTCACACGTGCCAAATCAGCTGAGTAAGCATCAGCTCTTGTGTATATATGGTGGCTCATTTGGCCATAATTGACATGGAAGCTAAATCTTGGTTTTGGAGCAATTCTAGTGTTTTCTCTCTATTTGTCTTGTGTTTTTATGCATTGATTGGGTTCTAAGCTTAGTATAATTTATTCTCAGCCTAATGTCCGTACTTAGACAGGTTTTCACACGTGTGAAACCAGCAAGTACAAGTTTTGATCAATAATGTTTGTTCTTGTTAGATTTATTCATCTAGATTTGATCTAAATGCTATCTAATCTTGTGTAGATTGATAGGCTGATCTAATCTAACATCCAATCACACTTGTGGATCTGATTTAGATCTATTCTTGGTCCATTTTGCTGTACTTTGACATGATTGATAGTTGATTGATAGTCGGGTGAGTTAGATGATGATGTGATAGTTTGATGTGATGTTGGTTGAGAGTTTTTTAGGGTTGAAAGTTTTTGGAAGATGGGTGCTTGCTTGAGAGATCTTTGTTGATGAGTAGGTTTGATTCCTTGTAAGTTTGGTTTGATGGATGGTTAAATGTGGCTCTTGCCTTGTAGTATGCTTATGCATTGGTACAAGTATTGTATTGCGTAGTTGCTTGTGGAGTGATGGATGTTTAGGGTTGAATACTTGTTAGTGGAATAAGAGTAGACTCACTTATAGTTGATACTAATGGATAGTTTGGGTGCTTGTCGTTTGGTGTGAAAATTGTGTTTCCTCCCAATTATGGAAAGAGCTCATTGTCGGATGCATGTCATGGTTGGTGAATGAGCTTGCTAGGTTCTTCACTAAGTACTTGATTTAGAATTGGTGGGTGTCATGTTTGAGGATGAGGAGTGCTTTGAGGAAGTTATGTGCTGAGATTTTGAGGGAAAAAAAATGGTGTTTGAGTTGGAGAGTTAGGTTTATGATAAGATCTTGAGGGTGAGTAATGGTAGTGATTGTTTGAATGGATGGATGTTTTTATGGGGAATGTATGGAACTCTTGCTATTGAATGATCATCCTCTCTTTTGTATATGTATCATTCTTCCATCATGATTAAGCTACTTGAATGAGGGGTTGTGTTTGTGTAAACCCCCTTCATTCAATGGGGGTGTTTTTTTTTTTTCGTAGGAGCTTGTATGTTGTGTATTAATTTCCCTTCTCCGGTTGGGAAGAATTATTAAGAGTTAGAATGTTTGATTTGATCAAAACTCACTTGTGATGACCATCCTATTTAGAATCCGGTTCTAGAACGGACATTCTCGAGTCTCTTCATTCTTGCTGGCATGACATTGTCTTTATTAAAGTCTATAACTCCATGGAAATACTAGTTTCTGAGTGGTATAACACAAACATATCTCTATGGCCAAAGCCAATCACATTTTAGTAGGCAAATTCCATAAATATTTATGTTTGCCATAAGCACACAGCTGACTATCAGTTATTCATTATTCATAAGGAGGCCTGGGTGCACTCCTACAAACAAGGGCAAAGATTTTTGAGCCACTGAGCAGAGTACATTGGATCAAAGCAACGATGGATCAAACTGGCAAGCGATCTACCAGTCAGACAGCTAACTCCAAACCCCACATACAGCCAAAAATAGGGTGATTACAGCTTCTTGAGGGCTGTTTGCAGAGGTGTGCAGCTAGAATCAGTGGTTTGCGGCCTGCCCATCGTTTTTCCATGGGCTCAGAGCTCTGCCTACGACCTGCCTACTCATTTGCCACATGTCTATGGGTTGTTTCCACATTTTTAAGTCTGTATCAGACTTTCTAACGAGCTAGAGCTCTGTCTGCGGCCAAAAATAGCCTGAGTGCGACCTACTAGCTCTATCTATGGCCTGTTCCAAGCCTATTTGTAGTCCCCATAGCCTGCCCACGCCTTTCTGAGGACTGTTTGCACAGTTTGTGGGACTCTGCGGCCTGCCACAAAAGTTCCATCACATTCATAGTCGAAAATCAGCATTTTGCGGCCTCTAATCGCTTCCCATAGTCGCATACCAGCTGTTTGCGGACTAGAAAGTCTGTCTGCAGCCTGTCTACATCAATTTTTGCGGTATCAGATCATTTCAATCTATTTCAGGCCTGTAACTGTTTTATGGTCTGTGTCCTCTGTCTATAGCCAAAAACCAGACCTACATGCGGCCTACAGGCCCTTTTGCAGCTGCCTACCTCAGGTTTTTGTGTGGCCCTCTCTGTGGTTTCAAATCTTTGTTGTCTATCTACAGCAACCCCCACAGGTCTACGACATGACGGTTTTTACTGACCTCATGTGGCAACCTATTGTGGAAAAGCAAGTGACAAGCAACAAAGGAAAAGCGATTGGGACTTTGAGACATTCATGGCTAGAGTATTCCCGGCATCCGGCTACCTACATGGACATTGAGGTATGACGGTTTAAATGTTTGACCTCGTATTTATTGGTTTTTTGTTAGTATGGACTCATAATCATTTACTTGAAATGGAAATTTTGTTTGTTTGAGTTTAGTACTCAAATTATCTAACTAGTGAACACGTTGTCATAGACTATGGGTCCATTGTGCATTGTAGTGAATCGTACTAAAAATTTTAGAACCAAAGCTGTAGTATGTCGGTGTGAAGTGTTTCAGGAACCATGCACTCCAAAGATTCCGTACTTGCTATTGTTTTGACATGATGAAATTGTTTGTGATTTTGGCCGGATAGGGTAAGTAGCTATTGAGGTTTTCCATTTACTCCATGCGACATCTAGGGTATCAGTATTTACGCCGTGATTGCTATTTTTAAATGATTTGAACTAGACTGACAATGAAATTGTTTTCCATTAGGAAAGAGGGGACAACCGGTTCATGAGTTAAATTGTACTTACCATGGAATCGCTTCGTAGATCATACATTGCTAGTAGTGGAGCCTGGTTTTCCTTCATAGTAACTACATGTGGTTGTTGGCCGGTCTATAAACTAGTTGACATATGGCATGATTGATAAATTGTGGAAATCGTCAAGTTGGAATCGTTTGTTTTCCATTATGAAGCGTATTAATTGGACCCGACCTCTGTGAAACACCAGAACGGGCCATCCACCATCCGCGGTTGAAATACACCGCCTTGGTTAAGCGTCACACTAGTCACACCCGCCGTCAGTACTATCTAGCGAAATACCTAGACCCGACGGTCGGCGAAAATACCGCCGCTTAGCAAACAAAGCGGTGCGTATAACTTGCACCCCACGAGCACATCATAAATAGTAAATCGGTTTTCAGCCCATGTAAGATCTTTACTTACTGTAAGCCGAATTCAATGGAGAAAGAGACATTAGCGAATTAGCGATCAGAAGTTTTTACGAAACCATAATTCTAGAAAGCTAGTGAATCATTGCACCCAAAGTATTAGCACCCCCTCCTTGCAACCGTATCTTTGAGAGCCTGGAAAACTCTCATCGGTTGGGGAGCACGGGGCAATAGAGAGGGCCATCAGGGTTAGAAGTGGCAAATCCTCTGTTGCTCACGTAGGGCCGAACCGCCATTAGAGGTGGGACCCCTTGACCCTTTTAGGACGTTTTGGCTAGACCAACCCCCCGTCAAAAATGGCCCTAACAAGTGCATAAGACGAGTGCTCGAATGTAAAGCTCGTATTTGATTGTGCAGATTCTCCTTCATATAGCTCACGTTGTCATGTGATAGCTTTCCTTGTTTATCATTGTCTCCAGTACGAAATCACAACTCCTTTTTCTTCCAATGAACGTTGGCATTTGCTTGATATAGCCAAGGTCTTCCGATAAGGACGAAGTAGTTGCCCATTTTGACTGGTCAGATCACAATAAATTTCATGATAAACGATATATCTTGGATATATACTGTGACTTCTTTTAACTCGCCTACAGGCTTCCTCCTTGCCGAGTCGGCCTGTTTGATCTTTCTCTGAGTAGGTTGGATATTAGTAAGTCCAGGAGCATGCATAATATCTTCCTCATAATATTGACACTTGACCTGGAGTCAATTGGTATTTTTTCAATTAAACATCCTGAGATGGAGACGTCAATCTTTGGCAATCCCAGGTCTCCAAGGTCAACGGCAAGAAGGGATATCTCAAGTAGAGAAATCTTCTTCTTCCTCCTTGTCTGCGATAGACTCTTTAGTTGCTTTCGATAATAATTGTTGTCCGATAGGAGCTGCTCAAATGTGATATTTGGCCTTAAGGAGCCAATATCAAAAACGATATTATACTGCTTCTTTGTCTGCAATCTGAAGTCTACGACAACATCAGATAACTTTGAACTTAGTGGAACTTCCTCTTCCTCTTCAAAGTGACATTCTTTTGAAGTGGTTTGGATTTAAGTTCTTCTTTGATTAGAGTTTTTGCTTCCTCAGCAACATCCTTCTTAAATAGTTTGGCAACATTTCTGTCATAATCAAAGTCGTCCTTCAAGTCTTTTTGTGTAAGAGACTTGTTCTTCAACTTCTTTGTCGGATGCTTCCTCTTATTCTTCCGAGTCTTAGTTAAACTCTCTTTTGTTGGTTTGGGTAATTTTTAAGGGCTCCGAGTGAAAACTTTACAACATCTTCCAAATCACTTGGCCAATTGGTATCAATAACCAACAGAGTGCCTTTGTCAGAGCATTTAATCCTCTAGACGACTACATCTTCTTGCTTCTTCTTTATCTCTGGTTCTGCACCTGGAGACAGAACATATTTGTACAACACCTTCAGCTTTTGAGGCTTTGGGCAATCTGCAACAAGATGTTCTTCTCCCGAGCAGTTTGAACGTAACGGAACATAGCCAATTGGTCGGCGAGGCTCCGGACAATCGGGTGAATAATGGCCTTGCGCTCCACAGTTATAACAGTTGTCTGCCAGCTTCTTCGGTGGTAAATTGATTGGTGCATAAACAGTCTTCTGATTTGAATTCATTGTCTGTGCAAGTACAAAGTGCTTTGGTCCAAATTTGGGTTTGGGCTGCAACGCTGGTGTAGATGATCCTTGAACATAACATCCGTGCTCCTCCGGATCTATTTCATAAATATACAGAACATCTCCATCTGCACTCTTAACATAAAAAACTTGTTTAACTTTACATTCATGGTTAAAGTGAACTGGAGCTCCACATCTTGTACACCAAATATTCGGATCAAAAGAAGGTGCCTTCTGCTGCTTATCTGATACTTCAGATATCTATACTTTTAAATCTTCCATTTGCTTCGATAGATATGAGATATTCTTCTTCCAAACTTTGTCAGTCTTTGAAGATGGTTCTTTGGAAGGCTTGGTCTTCTTTTTCATCTTTTTCTCCTTCATGTGGTTCTTATTATCTTCGAAAGAATTTGAGCTCTCTGTGTCAGAATCAGTACTGGAACTTGATGACTCCGAGCTATCGAATGAATCCTCTTTCGAGCTTGAATCATCAGACAAAGATGATGACTTTTTCTTTGTCTTCTTGCTGGAACGACGCTTCCGAGCAATCTTTGACGTTTCATAATTCTCTGTTGTTGCAATAACTTCGTCCAAGGTATTCATGGATCCTTGTCAGCAGTACTTGTCAATCTTACTTGGCAGCCCTACAAGGTACTATTCTATCTGCATTGCGACAGGACAAACAACCCACCAATTTTCCAATTGAGTTTTTTACCTTTTGGGTGTACCTTCTCAATGACTCTTTTTCTTTCTTTTGAACAGAGTTCAGTCATGCAAGCACTCGAATAGAGTAACCAATCTCACGAAACTGGATGAGAAAGGCTTCTCTCAGTAGATCCCAAGTGTTAACGGCTGAATGATCTATTTGGCTGTACCAAATATGGGCTTGTTTCGACAGCAGAACAGGGAATATACATAATTTGTCTACATTCATTCCCTCACTATTGGAAACAACGATGGATTCAAACTAGGCGATATAGCTATCAGCGTCATCTGAAGAGGTTCCTTTAAAGTAATCATACTTAATTTTAAACTGGAATTGAATCGTGATTGAGGTAGGTCCATTTCTAGCTCAAGGTTGGGTTCAAGATCAGGATCGGGATCTGAATTTGGATTTGGATTTGGATCGATATCTTATTCAGGATCAGGTTCTATTTCAAGATTAGCAACAGTCTTAGAAAGTTTAGGTTCAGGTTCTGTTTTGGGTTTATTGAGTAAGTTATTGAAATAAACTTCAGCTTCCTAATAATTGGCAATAGGTGATGTGCCGCATTGAAAGGCTTGTTGAAGGCTTTTGAAAAGGTTCTCACGATGGCTTCGGTATCTTTCCAAACATTCACAACAACACCCGCCGTGATTTGCGATGTGATTTGCGATGTGAATCGCGAATTTAATTTTTTCAATTCGTCGCAATGTCGAAAAAACACATCACTATAAGGTTTTCGGAATCCGACATCCTTAAAATGCGTTGGTCGCAATCCGACACACATAAGTTGCCAGAATATGGAGCGACACTTCACAGTTGATGGAAATGAATCCGACGTGGATGTCGGATTGCGACATCCGACGTGGATGTCAGATTGCGACGTCCAAAGACGTCGCTTGTGATCCGACATGGATGTCGCATTGCGACGTCCAAAAGAGCCATCGGATTCCGACGTCTATAAATCCAGAATGATCCATAAAATTGTCCGACGTCCATCCAACGTCTACTTGAATGTCAGAATCTGACGTCTCAAATACACGTCGGAATCCGACGTCTGTTAACAGAATGATAAAAAATAAGGTCCGATGTATATCCATCGACGTGTGTCTGACGTGTTTGGATGTCGGATTCCGACGTCCCAAATTAGGTATAGAAAATAAAAAATGCGTAAAAAACAGCGCACACATTTTTATCAGGCTGTTCTTGGAGTTGGGTTCTTGGAGAAGCGATGTTCATGAATTGTTTTTGAAACAAAAATTTTGAGTTGCATTCAACATTTGGATCAAACAACAAGCTAAGCATGAGGTACTTTTCATTCTATATTTTATTGCATTACTTCATGTGCTTTATGAATGACAATACTTTATTGCATTGCTTTATGCACATCTTAAATTTCATTTAGATTTCTATATATGATATTGATTCTTGTTTTGAAATCCGACATTGCACATGGTTTTCAATTCTTAGTTGGTTATTACATCAATCCACATCTCAAAATTCGATATTGCAATTTTTGAAAAAAGAATATTGCACATATAAAAGCAATGGCAATATAGCACGATCATTTGCAATAATAATATTTTCATAATATCAACCAATATATTACAAAATTGGTGCTTTAATGTCGCATGAGTCTTTTTAGATCTAACATCAACTAAAACTTATTGACCTAATCTACTCGTCGTCGTCATGACATTCAGTCTGCATGAACACAAGCAAACAAACTACATTAATATTTAACACTTGATCGTATTAAATCAAATAAAATTGACGTCAAAATACAAACCACATTAGTATGAATACAAAAACTAGTACTTACATTTGGAGGATGACCCTCGCTCTTTAGTTTGTTGACTAATGCGTCGTATGGTTCCCTGAAGGCAAATTCGTACTCCTCCTTAGTTGGCAGACGTCCATAGTCCGCCAACTATCCATGCATCCAATTTAAGTTGAAATTAATTTAGGGCTACGTTGGAGCAGCTAGTCATAATGCATATTAAAAAATAAAAGCATATGAAATCAAAGATAAACTATAAGAGTAGTGTAGATTCACTTACCATGCTTGCTTGCAATCTCGCCTTTCGCTCGAGCCCAGCCTAGGATTGTCTATCCCATGTATGCTATCAGCTGCGACATCTTTATGAATCTTGTTTTTATTTGGTGTTCATTCATCCACTTTTACACGGTTCCAATCACTTCTTGAACATCGAGATGGCTTGGATTGCCCATCCCTATAAGCTCGTCGTGCCATATCACGACGATTCCTAATCCATAAGCTCATATTCTTATGAATTTCCTTCTCTTCAAATTTCTCTTCTTGTTGGAATTCGGCATGAAGGGTACCAATAACCTGTCATTTATTGGCGGCAGGTTGTTCAGACCATAAAACAATCTATCGCCAAAATGGGGTTGGCATAAAAAATAGAGCTGATCCAAAATCACCCTCTCTAATCTGTTGGCAATTATATTACCTTGAGGATCCACGTCATAATAAGGATTTGTGGATGAAACTTTGGTGGGGGCGGGAGCCGCACTGCTTGTGAGGGACCACCCTCATCTCGGCTAAGCATACTTTGCAGTTCTGCTTTTTGCTCATGAGTTAATGATTCATATAAATTTTTAACATCATCTCCCGAGCTTTCACCACTGCTTGACCCCGACATGATTACTACAATCATAAACATATAATACATTATAATAAACCCTAATATATTGAAATAAAGTTGAAAAGAAAATTGACTACAAAACTTTAATGTATATTGGAGTGGGACTTTTATACCTGTGATAACAATAGAAGAGATAGATATGCGTTTAGAGCCTGAAAAAACACAATTGGAAAAAAGAATAATTAACTTGATTCTAAATGATGATGAGATGCAACATGATGAAGCAATGCACAACATGTTTGAATTTACTTTGAAATAAATGAGCATGATGATATGCATGCATCTTCTAATGAAAACGGAGATCACGAACAATTTGAGATGGATGAAGACGAGATTCTATTTTGCAAGGAGGCAGACACTCCTTCATATCTTGGAGCATCCATTTCGAGACTAGCTCCGTCAATTCTTATTCTAAACCTTCAAGCAACATACAAATGGAGTGATCGTAGCGTGACATCTTTATTCAGGTACCTAACGTATAACACAACTATTGTGGTTTATAACATATTTACATTAAGTTAATTTTTTTTCTTTTCTAACAACTCACATTGCTCTTTTTTTAGGTTGTTGCATCGAATACGAAAGAAAATGTGATACCTAAAACACGAAAAGAAGCACGAAAGATGACGACTGTGCTTGGAATGGATTATGACACAATACATGCATGTCCAGAAGACTATGCTCTATATAGAGGTGGCTTCAATGTCCAATGTGTAACGCTCCACATTTTTGAGATGACGTACAAGGGTATAAAGTGCCACAAAAAATGTTACGACATTTTTCAATTATCCCATGATTGCAACGTTTATTTCGATGTAAATCTTTGGCACAACTAATGGATTGGCATGTCAAAAATCGATCTACGAATGATGTGATGTGAGTACCAAGTGATTCACCTGCATGGAAACATATTGAAGACCAATGGCCCAAGTTTAAAAATGAACATCGTAATTTGGCTTTGCTATGGATGGCGTAAATCCTTTTAGCGTTCAAGAGTCAACTTGGTCCACATGGCCAGTTGTGCTCGTTAATTATAACATACCTCCATGGTTAAGTATTAAAACGGGACACTTGTTATTGGCTTTATTGATTTCAGTAAAGTACAAGGCTAAGAACATGGATGTGTTTCTTGCACCTTTGGTTGATGAATTGTGCATTCTTTGGAATGGTATTCACGCTTACGACATCACGAGACCTTTACAACAAAGGAACTTCGTTGTTTGTGGAATTCTAATGTGCACGATGCATGACCACCCCAGTTTAACGTGAATGTTCAGGTATCTATATAATGAATCTAATTTGTTTTAGGGTTTAACGTTTGAGTATATTTAACTAAGCTTACGTTCAATTTGGTTTATGAACTATGCAGGTTTAACCACATCGGGTTACAATGCATGTTATATTTGTGGACCATTTTTGGAGGGTCAATATAGCACAAATATGTTGAAAAAAGTGATGTACAAAAATCATCACAAATACTTGTCGCCTGATCATCCTTTTCGAAGGTCGAATAGGTGATTTTTTGGAGGGCGAGGAGATAATCCTCTAACTACACCACCACCCCCACGCATGGGAGTAGCAGAATGGCATGGTGAATGGCTTAAACATCATGACGTTAATTCTTCATGGAATGAATCCATTGATGGTATGAAACGGTTTTCTATTTTTCATAAATTACCCTATTGGAGGAATTTATTGATAAACCATCTATTGGATCCTATGCACATATTCAAAAACATCAATGAATCCTTATGGAACCACATCATTGGCATAAAAGATAACTTCGTAGCTCATAAAGATATACAAGCGGGTGATGTGAAAAGACCCTATTGGATTCAATACACCGAAGGTGGAGATGAGATTCTACCTAGCGTGCCATGGATTCTTACAAAAGAGCAACTCTCATATGTTAAACATGTCATAAAACAAATGAGAACTCCAACAGGCTATGCACATTCTTTATGCAAATCATTTACCAAAGATGGTAAATTAAGTGGATTGAAGGCCCGGATGCCGTGGACAGGCTTTCGGATTGCTAGCATGGACGTCGGATTTCGTCGTCTGTCGAATTCTAACGTCCACGTCGGATTACACATATTTTTTGTTTTTGAAAAAACATGCTAGGTCATATCCACTTGAATGTCAAAATTCGACATGTCGAATTTCTACGTGCCTTTTAAAAATAATTGGATGCCGCCCATATTTCTCGATCGTCGGACTCTGTTTTTCGGATTTTTTACTTGGACGTCGTATTTCGACGTGTCGGATTGCGACGAATTATGAAATTTTCGAAAATACGTCGGATGTCCACGTCGGAATGTGGGCGATATGTTATTGTGACTCGGCTCTAGAATTGCTTGAAGTTCTTTCTGCAGTTGGCATTTATCTTTAACTAACAAACATCTAAATCCAGCAGATTAGCAATCTCCGACAACGACGCCAAAAATAAGCATATGTCATGTTATACTTATCTTAATTGTAAGGATATGTAGTATAAAAGATTGTTGTTCCCCAAAGAGACTGCTTAGTGTTGTGATTTTAGATGTTTTTAACTCATTTATTGTTCTTGGAATAAAAGCTGGTTGTCAACGGACATTTAAGAGTATTGACGACCAGTATCACCGATTAGGACGTGTATTAAACATACAAAAGTGAAAGATATTGATGCCGAATAATCTCATATCGTACGTGTTATATTACTGATTAGTGCCAGACGAATATATCGGTCTGTGCACCTAATAAAGTAATTTGTCACCAGACAAGAGAGGTCTGTCGCATCAGATAAACCAAGGCAGAGTAACATGCAAATGTCTCAGTACAATCCAAATGTAGTCCAACAATCTGTCCTCAACAACAAAAAGGCTCATTCACAAGAACGACTGACTACTGAATAAACTGCACAAGTATCCATATGCAAATTTCAGAGCATTGATTTACAACAACACAGAGCAAGCTTTAGGATGTGCAAGTCTGGATATATGTCAGTGTAATATAACAGTGATTCCAAATGTTAACATCACAATTAAGTTCCAAGAAATCAATTATTCGATCACATAGGCAATCAAATAATAAGACAGTATCAAGGCTAAGGAAGTGTCTAACCAGAGTTACAATCATAAGCACATCTGACAAGGTGAGACTTACCAACTGTCAAAAACAGAAGTACTCAACAAACAAAAGGGTTATGAAAGTAGAGAGAAGGGAAAACTTGAAGACTTAAACTCTCTCTGTGATCTCCTGAAAAACTCAGTGGTTGTATTGAAGCGTAAGTGGTGTACATATAGGGAACGAGCGCGAAAGTACACAGTTCTCTAATAACCAATATGTCGCTTCATATATAGTTTAATTAACTAATTACATCCAATATTAAAATTACAAGTGTACAATTTCCTAGGTGGCATCCTTGTCACGCGGCTTTGCTCCAATGAGAAACAAGTACGTGGAAGGTTACAACATTTGATTGAGGCGCAATAAATGAGTCTTCTGGAAAGTTCTTCTCTTAGGGCTGGCCTTCATATTAAGGTTCATGTCATTTCATATCTGCCCTTCGGGATATAGACCTTCCTTCAGTAACATTTATTGAGGCCTCTTTATCTTCAATATAACTTTGGATAACTTGTCATTGTCGGATCCATTAGATATTTCTTCATATTTGGTGATTATTTTCATCAGTTGAGTAGGTTGATTGGGATTTTGCATCACAAAATAGTAATTCAAAGAAAATATGCATGTAATAGGGTATTACACAAATGGATATTCAAGGCGAAGTATGACGCTGAAGGAAGACACAATTGATATAAAGCCAAACTTGTCACCAAAGGCTTCTCCCAGATTCCAAATCTGGATTATTCGGAGACCTTCAGCCCAATTGTCAAACATGCTTCGATCAGACTACTACTCTCCTTTGCATCTGCAACCGATCTCGAAGTCCACCAAATGGATGTCCAGACTGCCTTCCTAAATGAAATTATCGAAGATGAAATCTATATATTGCATCCAGAGGGATACGAACTAAAGGGCAAGCAGCACCTTGTATGCAAAATCCACAAGGCTCTCTATGGGTTGAAACCGTCACCCAAAGCCTGGTTCTAGAAAATCAATGCATATGGTTTTATTCCAAACTTGGGAGACTGGAATGTTTATTTCAAGTCTGTTTCTACTTTTTTCATTATCATCAGTCTTTATGTAGATGATACACTACTATTCAGTAACAATCTGAATTTGATCAAGGAAACAAAATGCATGTTGGCCCAGGAGTACAATATGACTGATATGGGTCCAACCCATTATTGTCTCGAAATCAAAAAATTTCGAATGCGACCAAGCAAAGTGATTTTTATCAGTCAACAAAGATATCTCTCCAACGTGCTGGAAAAGTATGGAATGGCCAACTGCAAATTGAGTCACTTTCCACTTGACCCTGATCTATAGCTTTCAAAGGAATAATCTCCTTAAACAGAGGCAAAAAATGAGGAAATGAAGCAATATCCATTTCACTCCATCATCGGCTCACTGATGTATGCAATGCTCTGCACACGACTAGACCTTGCATACTCGACCTGTTCACTCAATCAGTTCCTATCGAATCCAGGTCTAACCTATTGGAAAGTGCTCATGGAAGTCATGAAATACGTCCAAGCAATTAAACATCTCAACATCTATTATTGAGGCATCCAATCTGCCAATATTCTCGAAGGATACACATATGCAGATTGGGAAGGATATATTGATACCAGAAGATCAACTTCTGGATTTGTATTTTTATGCAATCAAGGCTCAATCTCTCGGAACAACCGAAAGCAAACCGCATAACTGATTCAGAATACATAGCTGCCAGGAATGCTACGAAAGGGGCAATTTGGCTAAGGCATTTGTTTGTAGATATCAAATTAGAGCTCATTTCTAAGGACCTTCTCAATTTTTGACAATGTGGAGGAGCAGTAACATTACCTATGAGGATATTGTTATAGAAGGCCGTTAGAAGTGTGTAGTATGCCTTTGACTTTCGAGGCACGACAGGTTGGACAATTCCTCCAAGCACATCTTTTTATTGTGCCTTATGTTTTTTCTCAAATATCGATTTCGAGCATGTTTTTTCTGCTATGCTCTCGTCCTAGCACTTTGTGTGCGCTTGAGTCTGATATCAAGTGTACAAAAGTCTTTACTTGATATTACTTCCATAACTTTCTTGCTTGAGTTTGGATTGAGAGTCGGGTAAGAACAAAAAGTGATCAAAACGAGAAGACGGACTCAACGAAGCTATTCAAACTCGTGCTGTAACACTTCAAAATGGGTGGTCGACAAACTATGGATAAAAATAATGCACCTCAAGACAACTCGCCTACTAAAGAGATGGTGATCATCACGACAATAGATCTAGTTTGCATTTGCTTTGATTTCAATGATATAATGGATGTGGTGGTGAGACAGACTCCTTGGTGGGAGGCCTATATGTTAGTCAAATCAGAGTTAGCAACATCAAGCATGGAAAAGTTGAGCCTATATGGGATGTAGGAGAAGCAAATCACCATTAGTATCTCAGGGAGATGGGTGACCTACTCAGCCTATGGTGAGGTTTGTACATATTCATTCATTGAATCCTTGGTAGACTCTTGTGCTTGCAGCATGGGGAATGGATGGAGATCAGCTTTCATAACTTATTGGACAAGATGTCAGGTCAAAACAGCTTGGAGCAGTGCTTTTTCTGGGAGATACATCAGGGATGAGGCTTGGAGCTAGTTTAGTCAAGTTTAGTCATATTTTGGTTAATTGTCAATATTAGGCCAAAATGCATTTTATACTTAGAGATAAACTTTATGAAAGTTATTTTAGTCAAAGTTCATTTGAATTATCACTTTTGGAAAGTGTGAAATAGTTAGGAGGTCAAGTTTGGACACATTCAAATTTGAATGTTAGATGTAATGAATCTAGTGACATTGTTGACAGGGTTTTCATTATGGAGGGAAACCAAAGATTCATTAATGAGACATAAATATGCTATAAAAGGTTGTAAATTCATGGGAAGAGATGACTCTCTCTCTCTCTCTCTCTCTCTCTCTCTCTCTCTCTCTCTCTCTCTCTCTCTCTCTCTCTCTCTCTCTCTCTCTCTCTCTCTCTCATTTCATGCTTATACATGAGTTCTCTTGGGTTCATCTATCCATTGGTGCACAATCTTGATGATATCTTGCAATCTTGTAAGTAGAATGATCATATTTTGCTATTTTTGGATCCACATGTCAGAAATACAGTAGGACACTGTTATTCTATAGACAACAACTTCATTTTATCATATATATGATGTTTTGATCAAGTTCTTATTGAGTTTGCATTGAGTAGATGTTGATTTTTCTACATTGGCAATGTTGTATATTGTGTTGATTTTCTAACCAAAGATTAAGGGATTTGGATCTTAATGATTGAAATTCTTCACAAGAAGGGGCACTTTGCATCAGAATGCTTCAAGAAGAAGAGGGCACAAGAAGACAATCAAAGCAACATTGCACATCAAGAGGAGTAGGATGAAGAAGAATCATCCTTAATGGAATCCATCTCAACACCATCATCCAAATCCAACACAAGTGAAGCTTGGTGGATTGATATTGGGGCTAGCTCCCACATGACTTTCCAAAAGAACTACTTTTCCACTCTACTCTCTTATGATGTTAAAAAGTTTATTTTCACAACTATTGATCAAGAATGTAGGATAAGTGGTATAGGTACTATTCCGTTGTACTTGGGATCATCCAAAAGGATGAATCTTGAAAATGTCCTTTATGTGCCATTTATCACTAAGAATTTTTTAGTGCTGGCCAATCAATGGATAATGGCCTTGATGTAAAATTTAAGCATGGAGTTTGTTCCATCTTTAAGAATGATGATTGCATAGCTAAAGGATTTAAACAAGGTAGATTGAGAGGAAAAATGGATCTCTTTGTGAGTGTGCTAAAGCCTCAAGGCTAGATGCTTCTCTACCAAAACCATTTTGGGGTGAGGCAATTACTTGTGCTAACTTTGTGTGCAATAGATTGCCCAACCAAGCCATTGGAGAAATCACACCATTTGAGGCTCTATTTGAAGAAAAGCCCAATCTCAAAGATCTAAGAATTTTTGAATGTGTGATTGCTATCATAATAGGATATTATGATGGATGATTATAGGTCTTCATTCCTACATCATCTAATGTTTTTTGATACATCATCTACCAAGTGTATAAAAAAGCATCGATCACTAGGTACAATATTCTCTGCCTTCAATTCAATATCAATTTAAGATCGACCTAGAAAGACATCTAACAATTTTCTCCTGAACCCACATAACAAGGACACAATTTAAGTATCTTACACATGGACTACAATAGGGTTCCATTATACGAAGCATATCCTCCACCCAAACCTCGATTATGGGCTGACAAAAAGCACTTGAGCATTTTGTAGTTGTGCTTCAAAGCATCAATTCTGTACATAAGCGCCAAAATAAATATCATAGTCATATTAAAGGAACAATAAATATCAAAATAAATATCATAGTTAATCTATTGTAAAGAAGCAACAAGAAGCTTATTAAAGAGCTCTTATAGCTATAGTAGTTTGCTTGAAAATCAAGAACCATGTAAAAAAAAAAAAAAAAACAAGTTATTTGGGCTTTTCAAATTTATAAGTGGCCCATAGTCTTATGCCACCTCAACACAATAGACTACACATCTATAAATTCACGATAGTTTTTGTCTTTTGAATTGACTAGTATATCTATAGTTATGTTTGCATGGATATTTTTATATCATGACATTGATTGATGGAGCTAACAACTAGTTCATGAATGAAACAAGATCCATCTCCAAGCAACAATAGTGAGATGCTACAAGCCAACACCCATTTCCAACACTTAAGAGGACACACAATGGGAATGCAATGCACACAACAAAAAGGCAATGACCACCACTCACGAGTTAAAGTGACTTTCTATTGATTTTCTTTAAGGCTTCTCACAAAGGAAGAGTAAATCTTTTGGGAAAATGGTTTGGAGTGTCTGCTATATGTAAAAATCTATCAAACTTTTCTATGAAAGGCTTGAACCCCTTTCTTTCTTGATCAGATTTTTTGATGACCATCATAAGATAAGAGTGTCAATGGAGTCAAATATGTTAAATCCTAATATGAAGCATTATACTTCATCTCTAAGATTGATAGTTGATGATGTTCCTGTTGTTTTGATGCTTTTGAATTGGTTGTCTTTTTGAGTTGTAGTTGCATTCAAGCATTAGCTTCCTCCATTACTCATTCAACAAAAGCTACTTGGACCAAGCATTTCAAAAATATCAAGAAAATACTCCAAACAAATCTCAAGGCTTTTGCCTTTGGCCTCGTTTGTCAATCCCGAGCAAAACAGTCCTTTGAGTGATGACCAACTTTGATCTTAGAGAGCTTTTGCTCCCAATGGCTTCTTCCTTTTTCTTAAACCCATAAACCATGTGTTCATGCATTAAAAAAGACTTTCAAAATTTCTCATGTCTTGAACTTTAGAAAGTTGGTTGCCCTATCTCTATATGTATGATATGTGTGTGTGTGTGTGTGTGTGTGTGTGTGTGTGTGTATAGATCCACATCAAAAAAGCTTAATCCCAATTAAAGAGTTTGCCCTCATTGCCTCTCATTTCCCCCTCCTCAATCTAGCCCTTCCTTCATTTGACCTCTAAAACTCAAAACATTCAAGGTTCATGTCTCCTACCCACCGTCTATAGCAAATCCCACTCCCCTCCACACTTTTTAAAAATGTGTAGTGGTCTCGATCAATTTCAGAAGCTACTTGGACCAAACGTTTAAACAACATCACCATAAAATCCCAAGCAAATATTTAGCATATTTGCCTTTCACTTCAACTACTCTTCTCTTTGTAGATAATTGTCCTACGACAATAACCAACTTTGCAATTGTTGCGATGAGATAAACTTAGCCTCTTTTACACTACAACATTTTCTAATGGCTCTTCCTATCACAAGGGGCAAGATTAAAACTTAGAAAGTGCCACCATTGTATTTTAAGGGCATTTATTGTAATCATGATGTCACCCCCTTTATCTTTTGTGTAGGATGAGCTCTCTATGGACCATTTAGCTTGCCAGGGACACACATATTTTCCCCAAAAAACAACTTCAACATATCTAGAATAGTTTTAGTTAAGGATGCACGTTATATTTTTGCAAATTGTAACCAAGGAGTCGAATGTTGCCGGCCTGCCTGCAAGACCCCATAAGTTTACGAAATGGCTTTGGGACTTTGATGCTTACCCACATGTGTTGTGCACGTTTAAAATTGTGTATCAAGTTGTGTTGATTCCAAATTGTTTTTAATGGTCACAAACTATGAACCATTTGGCTAACAGAATATTTATATTGCAAGAACAACAAAGCTAAACACAATTTATTTGCAACCATACCAATGGCATTGACAAACCAATGCAAGGGAAACAAGCCTACCCCTCATAAAACCATGAGTGTGAAGTTTTTTCTTTCAGAAAGTGGCAGATATGCATGCGGCAGCCAGTCATGCGACACTGTCTGCTGCATAATAGTGCATGCACATTGATATGGCGGCCAGGTCATTGGCTGTCCACATGAGTCTGGCTGAATGTTTCATTGCAAATTTGAATCTCTCATTGGCTGTCCACATAAGAGTTTTGGTGGAAGGATAAAATCTTTGGAAAGCCCATGCAAATCATGTTTCTAGAAGTGGCTCCAATATACAAAGAAAAAATGAGCATTTGCCATTGCTAGTCCTCGACAAATAAAATGCGCAGTTTCAAAACATCCCACTAAAACTAATCATAAAGTCAATATGACACTTTCAAGGCGACAACTGGTCATAGAACAAGAGTCAATTTACTTGATAATTGCACCTGCCATTTAACTTGTGCAGACCCAAGGAGCAGCATGGTAACATAAACATTACACATCAGAAGAAAAAGTAAAATCATTTTAAAAAAAACCTTTTGTTTAAGCTTCTTGGTTTTTTGAAGAGTATTACCCATAAAAGGGTTCATATGCCTATATGAAAAACCTTCAACAGTATCCAGATACCCGTTTTTGAGAAATAATGTCGGTTCCATTCCTATGTTTTGCCGATTTCCTGAGCACTGTTTCAAACTTATATTTAAAGACGTGGCATTCCCACGTGCTCAAAAACGTTCACGTTCCCATTTCGACATCTGCAATACATGTGGTGTGAAAGAGATTCTCTATACCTGGTTGCAATGCAAAACTAGGCCAGTGTCAATTGCTTCACATGGTAAGTGGTCAGCACCTTGCAAATTCTGTGAATGCTTCTTGCTGGTAAGGAGGGTGTCTTGTGCAGCAAACATTACCATACAGTAGGAGATCAATAATGCAAACAATGCCATGGAGCTCTCCAAGGAACAGTAGGTACTCATTTAGTCAACATTCTCCATAAGTGGTGGCCTTTGCCTTCCTTTGAACATAGCTTACTTAAGTGGAATATTTGGAAACAAATTATCAACTCCCTATGTGATTTAATTTGCAGTTTTGCAAAAATTTACAAGGCCAATGCTGCTGTTTTGACTAGTGAAAAGGAGTGATAATTTTGTCACTAGTGAACCAGAATGATCAATTGTCAGTCAAGACCATGGTAAGACACTAAACCTCCATAGTCATGATGAGAACAAGGAGGGGAGACTTGTTCCTATTAGTGAACCATGCAGTAAACTGAGCCGAATTCCATAGCTGAATGCCTGAAATTTGCATGAATCTGCATCTCTGGAACTCTGGGCATCACTCATATACCTCGAGAATATCAATCTGATAGGAAATGCCAAAGGTGCTCCAAAAGCCTCAGAGGACCCCTTCGTGCTCTTTGTAACAGGGTTTTATGCAAGAAGCAAACATGAGGTCCAAACAGGAAATTCAAACAATGCCTTCTTGTAGCCTTTTACAGACGTCAATCATGTAGGATGCTTTCTTTTGAGTAAAAACCTTAGTACTCACGGGTAACTACTGATGTCTGCAAGCTCCTCATATACACTCCTGATGTTAGGTCTTGCTCTATGTGGGGAGAGACATTTGAGAGCAATTTTCAACACTTGATGTAATCCTTTTGAATGGTCTCTATCTTCCTCGACATTCGCAAAGGCCTGGTCAAAGCAATCTGAAGAATGTTCGTCATTCACCAGTAATCTCACCCAACCTGGTAGATCAACTGCTCCAGAGCTCTCAGGCATTATGTCACCAGCTCCTCTACCAGTCAAAAGCTCGAGCAAAAGTATTCCAAAAGCATACACATCTGCTTTAAATGATGGCTTAGTGATCCTAGCATTTGCAAGCTCAGGTGCCTGATATCCCAGAGCACCAGCACTAATTATAAGGTTAGCAGTTCCGGATCTTGTCATCAGGCTATGAAGACCATAATCTGAAATACACCCATCAGGATCTTGCCCATGTAGCAACACATTGGTGGCTTTCAGATTACCATGTGGTAAACGATGCTGCAAATGGAGATAACTCATCCCTCGAGCTACATCAATGGCTATACGAAGGCGTTGCAACCAATTCAACGGTGAAAATCTTCGCCCAGCTCTTTCTGCAATGTGAAATAGACAAACACAGTATGTTAATATGCTAATGAGAAGGATTTCCTGATCATGAATTCTTTTAAGACATAAAATTGTTACATACACTCAATAGTGTTATGATATTTTCATCCCAAGTTGAAATACTCTCTATGGATCTTAGACAAACTTTTTACAGGTACCGACCTGACGAGTAGTGCAAGGTTAAAGATTGACGCAGATGCAACTTGCTTCATAATTGAAAATTACAAAGGATGAAAGAAAAAGTAGTCTTCTGGTTTGATGTCACATTATAAGAAAAATAAGATAGTATCACATTTTAAATGCCAGATTCTTATTTGTACCTTATTACACATACTAAGTATATAATCTGAAACCAAACATTTTCAGAATACAGATGGTGCTCATGTGGATTGATATCAATATATTACTGCAATAATATATCACATTCAAACATCTTCAACTTCATGAAATCCAATATGCAAAGCACTGCCTCTATATTGGTCTTACTAATATTGGTGCAGATAAAATGCAACCACATCAAATTTGGAGCTTATTAGGCAGGCCTATATGCAGAGCCTGGAGCAAATGGCAACTCATAGGCTAGCATTTGAAACATCCAATCAACTGTAAGCCCTACATTGTCACTAAAATAATAACCATAAAAACACTAGGTTTCATCACTATACGAGCTTCGAGTAAATTTCTGCCCATATGAGTACTTGCTATGCCTACCATAAAGTTCAATAAGAGAAAGAGCTTAAATGGTTTCTTTATGCCACAATCCAATCAAGTCTCAAGAACTTAATGGCACTGACAAGAAAAACTTCAAGCTGTCGAGGTTTCAAATACTAGATGATATTGTAGGCATTCAAACTGGATGTGCCATATAATTTAAACTTTTATTATCTCCTCACTGAAGATTTCTAGATTCTGCTATTGATCGCAAGGAAGAATGTGATGAGCTTGGCTGTAATCTGGATGTGCAGATAATAAATAGGCCTTCGTGCCTCAGTATCAATGGTTGATTTATTTAGGCTAGCTCCTGGTTTAATTAGATTAGTAGAGCAAAGATCGATGCTCCACCATTGATATGCCTGATTTTGTTGTCTTGACGCGATATTTTCCCCACCATGCAGCATCAGTCTGTATCTTCCAATTCAATTTATCCTCTTATGTATTCTGCACGTATTCCTTCTATCCCACCTAAGGGTATCCTATTTGTAGCTCATACTCATCTTGAACTTTCCTATATATCCTCTTCTACCACATTTGTCAGTCTTATATCACCCATTTCACTATGACACAGCATGTCTGAACAATTCTTGCACCTGGTATCGAATCTTCCTTGACTTCCAACATCGTATAAGCACTTGTGATGTTATGTGTGTGCAACCTATAATTCTAGCATGGTATGAAAGCCAATACTGTTTTTGTGAGCCTGGGAGAGTCTAGGGCACTCAATTACTTATCCTGAGCTGAGAAATTCTTTCAATCTCCTATGTTTTGAGATGAGATAACCCCTTTGTCTGATTATGTGCTCTGAGGCCCATCACTCATTATTTGAAAACCAGTAGAGTAATTTACGAATCACATGGTCATTTTTAGGCCTCCTCGCTCCAACACTAACTCGCTGACTGCAGTGCTTGATACATTCATTTAGTAGGCCCAAGAGCCTCATTATGGATGGTTGGTTGATTCAATGCTTGGCTTTTAGTTCAATTAGCCTACATAGCTCCGTTAGCAGTAGTTAACATGCTTGGATCAGCTTAGGAAGCTTGCAATGTATTTGCATTCTCCTCTACAATGTGTTTTATACGTGATATTTTGCATGTGACTTGGTATTAGAGCACAGAGGGATTGGATCTTAGCCTTCATAACATTCAGATCCATCTCTATTGAGAACACTTAATTTGATTTTATTGGTTTTGAGAAGCTTGGTCAGAAAGCCCTTACAGACTTCAGCTTTTCTCACTTTGATTTCTTGGTGATAGCCACTCCTATAAGCTCAATCTTTAAAAATTACTTCTCTTTAGAAAACCTATTAAAGATATCATTAATGCTAGGCAGATACTTGATACTCACTTTGATCAAGGCACGATAACCTATGCTCATCTTCATAGATCCATCCTTCTCTACAAGAAGAACGGGTGCTCCCTAAGGTGATTTAATAGGTCTAATTATTTTTTTATTTAAGAGCTCTTTAATCTAGATACTACTTCCTCTTGCTCCAACAAACTCAACATTTATAGACTACAAACAGCTTTGAGGTCCAACTCAATCTCATACTCAACAAACATCAACCAATTCAAATAAACGCTAGACATATCAAGTCCAGAGCTGACTCTTTTGAGAGTTAAGCAGCTTCATGAACAAAGATAACAAAAGCATGACCCTTCCTAGGCTTTAGTAGCTTTTTGACTTGGAATGCAGACACCTGCTATGTTGGTGCAACATGTAGACTTCCTTGAAACAAATATCCTTTTGCTTTTGTCAAAAGGTACTTGTAATACATCCTTCAATCCACAATAAGACTCGCATGCTAAAACCTCTTGATTCCAAGCAACATGTCGTATCTTTGAAGATTCATCAAGTCAAAAATAAGACATCCCAATGATCCCCAATGCTAAACTTGAGTCTTGATAGGCATGCTTCTTCATATTGGCTATCTTGATGTGAGGCATCTTCAACAATGAACCTTGAAAGATGAATAGTAGGCAACCCGAGTCGCTCCACAAAAGGATTAGGAACAAAGTTATATGACAATATGCAATCAAGTAAACTTCAAAAAAAAATGATTAGCTTTACCCAAGAACCAAATCACTTTCCTCTTAATTACCCTTTTCCAATGCTATCCACTCCTGTCGCGTGGTGATAGCCAAGATCACCTTTCTCTCCTTTGAAATCTCCTCTTTGTCCAAGGCCTTTGCTTCCTTTCTTCATTTCTCAATGCATGTTGAAGCAAAGTGTCCTAGCTTGCCACATTTGAAATAGACGAAGCTATCCACGTTGACTTGCTTTTTAGCTTTGCCCTTGCCTTTTCTTGAATGTTTAGTCTCCTTTTGCTTTTTATCTTTGTCTTTGTAAAACTTGTTATTTCCTAGGAACTTCCACTTGTGCAAGCACCCTCCAATAATAAAAGAGGTAATGCTGGTAGAAATATTCTTGGAGTGGAATCGAAACTCAATCTCCCCATTTCTTGCTCCAGACACATGTCTTATTAGTGCTCTTCATATCCTGAAATTTGTCGGAAATCACGTCCTCCAAGCAATCAACTCTTGTTGTTTGGTCATGTTGCTTCATAATCACACCTTTCACTTTATCCCATAGATAAGTGAGCTCGAGCTTGTCTTCCCACATATCTAGTCAAATTTGAACATCATCATTGGTTGGAGATTGAGAAGGTGAAAGTCAATGACTCCATAATCCAAGAATTGACAACACAAAGCTTTGATACCTTGTAAACTTCCAATAATCGATTATTCAAAAAATCATAAAAAAAAAAAACTCTAGGTATATACGCAAGTATGAACTAGCAATCATGATGCTTCCCATTTACCAACCAACCATCGATGCAGTTATAATATGGAAATCATCAATAATCCCAAGGCATACTAATTTTTGTGCATGCATAGCCTTGCATACAAAGGAAAGTGCAATTCCACCATACATGCAATCATTCTCATTACGAGAACCCAATCGAGAGCAAGCAGACAGTTGGCTCCCTAGCATAGTATCCTCAACATGCTACAAATGGGAATTGAGGACATCTTGCCAGAGACTTCAAACTTGCATCCAGAAAGACCACATGTGCACAATTATGGAATTGAACATCAACATATCTTACGCCTACATCGCAAGATTGACATGCACTTCAAACAAAAGACGTCGAGGAGAGAAAAGTATGAAGCAAAATACCACACTATATAGTACATTGACAAACCTACAAGATTAAATCCATCAAATCTTGATCATGTTACATCTACATGTGGGAACCTCCAACTAGGAGAGGAAGAGAATCCTCATGCCATAGTTCCTACAGTCCCACAATTAGCAACTAAATCTCACAAAGATGGAAGGGAAAGCAAGAAAAATTACATGCACCCTACTAGAGGAAGGTGTTGAGCTTCAAGCCTTGTCGAACGCCAACCAATGAAGAAATGGGCCTTTCTCCATAGTTGCAAGGACATAAGTGTGAGAACATTGTTATGACTTCCTTTTGGCATTCTTGGTCCAATCAAGTTGCAATGTGATTGATAAGCTAGCACGTAATCCTTGATCATGCCAGTTTTCCGACTCCTTTGTCAACAGATACATTTCTGCACCTTCTTCTCCAGTATATGCATTCTGAGGCATAGCCTTTGTTTTGCTGTGTTGATACCTTTCTTCTAAAGACTTGATAGCACTAGCACTATAATTTGCTGCTTTGGTATTTTCTTAATAATATAGACAGTGCGGGCACTATAATGTGAGCAGAGGAAGCGTTATAAGAGACATCCATATGGACCACTGGTCCACACTTAATTCAAATGTCATTTGAAGCATATAGTTTCAAATATAGGAATTGGGGCCTGTCATTTTTTCTTTGGCATTTACTATTAGGCCTGGCCTCCATTACAACTAATAAACCTATCTCTATTCCGAGCCCTCACATAGTATAGATAGGCCTAAGTATCAATGATTGTTTGATTATAAACTGGCTCTTAGTTCAGTTGGACTAGTTTAGCAAGCTTAGGCTTGGACTCAGCTTAGATACAGATACATCATACAGCAGATTGCTACAGATTGCTGGTGGAGACCATGCTCCACCATTGATTATAATTTTGTTTGATTGCTAGAATTATCTGTTTGCAATCTTCTGTTCACACGTTTCTGATCACATGTTGTGCTCATACCTGAGTTGCTGAATTTGATTATATGTCAACTCGTACTCACAAAGAGCTGAAGTCTAGTTCAAGGATATTTTGAGGTCAACACTTAAAACAAGATGCATCTTTAAGCTTCTACTGAACATTTACCAAAGCATGACCCAAGAATTTCTCGAATTTCTAACTATCTCAGTATAGGATGCATACTTCTCCTTCAAAGGTTCTCAATAAGTTTCCATATCTACAAAGCTCAAGCTAACATATTTGAGTGTATAAATGACATAGTATATTTCACTAACAAGTTTAGTAGATAGGGGCATTTGCAATGTAGAACACCCTAAGTAAATAACATGCAGCTAAAAAAATGGAGATTTGCCACCTTGCAAAGAAAACTAAAGCCAAATGATACGAGTCCAGTTTCTTTCACTAATCCATTACGTAAAAGTAACGATCTGGTAGTAGTGAACAAAAGAAGGCATATAGTTATACCAAAGAGACGACCAGCAAGACTTCCTGAGCTCATAAAGTCTGACACAATAAGCTTTTCATGTTCTCTCGGACCCCAATAGTAACCTCTCAAAGGCATCACATTACTGTGTCTGATAGTGCTGTAATTTCTTGCTTCCTTTGTGAAATCCTTTTTGCTTTTCACTAGCCCCTCCCTCAGCCATTTAACTACAAGCACATGGCCGTTGTCCAAGGTTGCCTTGTAAGAGGTTCCAAAGCCACTCCTTCCAAGAACTGCAGCAGGTGCCCTTGACAATTCTTCAGCAGTAAAAATGATGCTGTTATCTAGTAGAAAAAGGTCCCCAGCTAACTTGTCTGGTGATCGAACCTTCAAGTTAGCAGTAGTTTCTGAGAACGTTACATTTTCTAGACAAAAGAGTTGCTCTTTAGAAAAATCCATTGTGGCTCCGGGTATAACAACCACATCATTCTGACCAACATGATCAGGCCTATGCAGACTGCCTGCTGTCTTGCCTGATTGTTGATCAGACTCTTTGTTAATGACACAAAACTCGGATGTTCTTGCTTTTTTATGAGTCCTGAAAGTTCTCTTGTGATATGCAAACAGTCCAACAAGAAAAATGAGAACTGCCACTGCAATGCAACCTCCAATGAGACCAGCTTTCGCTGATAAGGAATTTCTTTCCCTCTTACCCTGTGTGATACTAACAGGTCCATTCATGTCTGGAGGAAAGCTCAAAGGGTCATTTTCCAAACTAAGACCTGAATTGCCAGGAAAAAAAGATGACATAGGAAACTTGTGTTGTAGAATAGGAGGAATATGTCCAGAAAAATGATTGTTTGACACATTTAAAGCCTGTAAGCCGACGGGCAAGCTAGAAGGAAGCTCTCCCACTAGCTGATTGAAGGAAAGATCCAGAGATTGCAGATTAGCCAGCCGAGAAAACTGTTCAGATATACTACCTATGAGCTCATTTTTACTTAGGTCAACTACTTCCAATGTAGTAAGGGAGCCAAATCTTAAGGGAATACATCCGTTAAGATAGTTCCAAGAAAGATCCAAAACAACCAGAGGAGAGTACGCAAATGACGATAATGGACTAAAATCAGAACGGGGATTAATCTGCTGACTGGGAACTGAATCAACACTATGAACACTGTCCAAGACAATACTGCCGTAGAGCAAGTTGTGCGCCAATCGAAGCTCGGTCAGGGAACTAGAATGAAAAAAGGACATAGGTACTAGACCAGTCAGCTGATTGAAAGTCAAATCCAGGAAGGTCAACTTCTGATACAATCCGAAGGAAAAAGGGATAGATCCTGAAATACTGTTATGGGACAGGTTTAAGAAAATCAACTGCGCAAGCTGTGCCGTCTGGTTTGGTAAATTTCCAGTCAAAAAATTATGACTCAGATCTAGAATCATCAAGCTGTCTGACCAGATTTTCATTCCAGATAAGTCACCTGAAAACAAGTTCTTACTTAAGTCAACGGCGCTACAAATTCCCAGACTCTTTGGTAGCATGCCAGAGAGTAAGTTGAAGGATAGGTTTAGTGATAGTAGGTTTTTCGCTGTGACACTACCAAGCTTACCTGCAAACCACCAACAAGCAGAACCAAATCTCAAAAATATCTAAACGCAATAACATTTTTTGATTCCTCTGAAACATCATTTGTTACTTTGAACTGGAAAAAATTCGAAGAAGCAATGAACTGCTCTATCGTTCTGCAAGGTAATCTATCACTGTAACATTGATTCCAAAGTCGATACAAATACTAGTATTTGAATATTATAGGCTATATATCCAGCCAGCTGTTGTTTGTCAGCATTGTGCTAATCTACCAGAAGAAAAAGAGGCAAAACTTAATAAATTCCATAAAACAGTACAATTAAACTGCATACAATATTCTAGTGTGAAGCTTCAAAAACAGGTCACATACCTGACAGCTTGTTCATGCTAAGATCTATGTCCTCCAAAATAGAAGAGTCTGCAGTCAAGAGAGCAGGAGGAACACCGCCAGTAAACGAATTGTTTTGTAACTTTAAAACCTTTAATGCAAAGACAAATTGGAATGATGGAAGCTCCCCTGAAAGCCGATTGCTGCTGACGTCCAATGTCTGCAACTGATTTGCAAAGAGATTGCCAGCATTTGCAGGTGCCAATGGACCAGAAAACTGATTATAACTTAGATTCAAATGCACAATGCCTAAAGAAACGGGCAGAATTTGCTGCCATGGTAGAGGACCGGAGAAACTATTTTCGCTGAGATCTACATATATAAGTTTGTCAAGGCTCGTCAAAGATCGATCAATTGAACCAGAGAGTTTGTTGTGGCTGAGTTCTAAGATCCTTAGCTGTTGAAGCACTCCCAGATTTGTGGGAAGACTACCGGTCAATTCATTATAAGAAAGATTGAGGGTGGATAACTGTGGCAACAGAGTCAATGTCTTGGGAATCTCACCAGACAAAGAGTTGTTGCTGAGATCAGCTAGCACCAAGGATGTCATTTTATGAAACATATCAGGAATTATGCCATCAAGTTTATTTCCAGCAAAGATGAGGTTGACCAGATTTTGAAGACTACCAAGAGATGGTGGTATTGAGCCATTGAAAAGATTATTTGACAAATCCAGTTCTTTCAAGGCAGATAGACCTCCAAGATCATTGGGCAAAGATCCCCAGAAAAAATTTGAAGACAAAATCAAGGAAGAAAGCTGTGATAGAGCTCCCAATGTCCCTTCTGTGATCACTCCCGACAATTTAAGGCCGCCCAAATGGAGGCCAGTGATCCTCCCATTTGAGCACGTTACACCATACCATTCAGAAGGGCACCCATTAGGGTTTAAGGTGTTCTTATGCCATGTACTTAAGTTGGAAACTGAGGCCCCTTTCACTCCTTTCAGAAAACTTAGTAGAGCAGTAGCATCATTCCCTAGGACATAAGCTGTAGAAAGGATCGGTGAGGTTAAAGACAGCAGCCAAAGCATATGCAGTATCTTCAAGGAAGCACAAAAAGTAAGCATCGCTGACCGTCTTTGTCTTGGATTCGATGCAATGTGAATGGAGTTCATCTGCAATGCATGCTTATCTTTAGATGGACGTTCTAGGCTTGCATAGGAATGGTCCGGTTAGTCCTCAGAGCATGTGTTTGTGTGATGGGTAGAAGGCCAAAAAATGCACTCTTAACTCCAGCAATTGAGACCCAATCCATACAACAGACAGTCACACTCTCATTACGGAACTTAGTTAGGACAGAGTTTCTATCTGCAGTTTTTCTCAGCATCTCCTGGGATACAGAAACACTTGCTGGCTTTCAGCTGTTGCCATGTGGATTTTGCCCCAAAACTGAGCTATTCAAGCTGCAATGAAGCTACAAGCATTGAGCACTACTCTCAAGCTAATACCACACACTGATCAGTATAGCAGTTCTCTCTGCTGCGGCTCAAATTCGTATAACCATGGAATGCAAAAGTGCAATCCTTGTGGGTCTATGTATTTTCTATCACACTCCTGTTGTTGGGATGATGATGAAAGATAGGAAAGGTCCTTTGAAGTAGTAGCATACTCACTCAATGCTCCACCATTTTCTGAAAAAAAAAATTCTACCAGCTCTTCCTGCAAAGATGGGCTTGTTTTCACTCCCCTTCTTCTTGTGCATCATCCCAACCCACTACCTGCCTCCTCCTCCTCCTCTCCCTCCTCTCCTATCCTTCAGCTGCTGGAAGCTCTTTCTTCCCCTTTTTTCTGTTCTATTTTCCGAACAAATGCAAAACCTGCTCTCGTTTTGTTTTTTTTCTTATTGAGCAACTGCCCTCGACCTCTTGTCTCAATGGCACGCAATGAATGAAAGCCCTCCACCATTCGATCTTCGAGCGACTGTTCAGATTTTGCCACGTCTCTTTTAAGCAGCCGTTCACAGAGCTCCAGATGGCAATCAGCCACGTGGCAGCAATCCAAGTGGCTAAGCATAAGATGGCACCTTGGCCCCGCCACCGTTGAGCTCTCGCATAAACGTTCAGATTCTGCCACGTTTCAAATAATAACTTTATTTTTAAACTAATGACACGTGTTCGACATCGAATGGTCTGACTTAAAGTATATCCGGCCATGGGCCAGCAGCCACCCAGCCGTACAAGACAACGAGAACTAGACAAGAGACGTACAAAAGGGGCCCTAAAGACGCAATGCAATATACGCCGCGCCCCATTGGATGCTAAACCCCCTAAACTCAGATCAATTTGCCACGTGTAGTCTGTCATTTTTGGAACGTGGCAGCATCGAATGCTTTTGAGAATATCCAATGGCGGCGAGCTTGGTGAAGGGAGCCAAAGCCAAGTCGGCCAAAACAAAGCGACGACTCCAAAACGGCTCGAGGAGAGAGAGCGCGGCGCGAGTCGAATCTTACACACACGACACCATCCTAGGTCTCACACCGTTGGATGTCATCACAAGCAGGCAAATTCTGCCACGCATTCCTGGCATCAACCGTCGATTCGAGTCCAAGTGGCGCTGTGAATCGTGGCCACCATCCAATCGAAGGCGCGTCCGTATGAAAGAGAAAACTCGAATGGAAAATACAATTTCTTAAGAAGATCCGCGACAATCGGACGCGTGGAGCTGATCCAACGGTGGGCTCCAAGAGTATATGGTGTAGGATAGGGCTCACTTAGCAGGCCTTTTTGGGCCCTGGCCCCAAGGCTTATTTATTTTGTGATTAAAAGTCAAAATACGGTACAACAAAAATTAAGATTTGTCCTTTCTAATAAAAACAATATATTTTGTTTAGACAAATTTCAACATTTGTCCTTTAGAATAAAAACAATATATATTATTTTGCATACTAAATCTCAAATTTATTATATTTTGAATTGTAATGTACTCATAGTCTCATAGAAAAGCCCAAAGCCAATAAGGATGGAGCTTCAAACCACATAATCTAATTCACATTCAAATGTGAATTGGGATTTGAGCCTAACTCATCATTGCCACTAGTATACCTTGTAAATACTTATAGTTGATAATCCATGCTACATGGCCTTGTGACTTTCAAGAGAAAAAAGAAATTGTAATAAGTTGTTAATAGCAGCACCATATGAGTGATAAATGCCGCTTCTACTGTCGACCTGATTGGTTTTTAGCCATTACCTCACCTTCCTCCCTTTTGGATTGATTCTAGACCTCCATATACTACAACGGAGTCGGTCCTTCCTTTTTCCTTGTTCATAGCACTCTTAGCAGTAGTAGGACCTACTAGACAGGTGGTAAAATAAGGGTAACATAAACATCTGAAAAAAGATCAAAACACAAGTAATAGATACGCCTCTTGCACCTAGATTTGAGTGCAATTATGATATGAAAAAAGAGTTGTGAGGTTCTTACCTCCAAAATCTATAGCATCAATCGGATCTAGTGTGTTAGAAATTGTGGACCCAGCACAACCAATTCCAACATTGCTTGTTTCCATCATGACAATCGCTTGAATGCATTGGCTCACAACAAGGGTTTGCCTAGGATAGAGCTACCAAAGTTTAATGGCCAAGGTGAACCAAATAGGTTCCTCCAAATGTTGTATGCAAAAGCCTACAAAATATGTGGGATGAACGACGACCAATCGATGATAAATTATTTCAATATATGCCTCACCAATTCTGCCAATGATTTGTATTTCAATCTTGAGGCCACAAAAAAGAAAGACTGGACCACACAATGAAATGTGTTCATCTTGCATTTCAAGACCACTAGATTCACGAAAGATCTTTTATTTTAGCTCGAGCAAGTGTGTATTAAGATCTGCGAGTCTGTTAGAAAGTTTATCAAAAGGGTTAAGAAGTTAAAGGGCCAATGCCTTCGCAATAGAATTGGCCACCCCAGATTTTCTTAGAAAGTGCCAAGATGAACCTCAAACAAGTAATACCACCAACGTAGCAGTAAGGGGAGAGTAGAATTGCACGATCTCCTAGCCTCCATGATAGATATACCTCTAGGAACGATGTTGCGTAGCAGTCCAAATCTTTAAAACGATCTAAAGAGATGGATTGAAACTTCAAAAGAGACAAATTTATCTTAGATCTTGCTCTATACCTTGGACCTGGATCTCTAAAACCAATTCATATTGGTGGAGTGGAAGATGAGAACAAAATCCAACAAGTCCATATTATAGACATTAGATGAGAGATTAATGTCTCAAACATCACATTACCGATCGAACACAAGGATTTTGTTAAGGAATCTGCTATTATTGATGTTGGGTCCGGAGTGAATATAATCTTATTTACATTGTATCAAACTTAAAACCTACAAGGTATGGATCTGTATCCTTCACAATCAAACTAGCCGATCAATCAAGTATGTGACCAGTTGGCATGACGAGAGATGTTCACGTGAAAGTTGTAGATGTTGTTGAAAAATGAAAAATCATCTATCTTGACTTTAGGCTTTTGACAAAGTTTTTCCTATGTGTATATGATGTTCCATATTGTAAATGCCAAATTTGTCCTAGAAGAAACTCGAGCTACATGGGTTCTTCAAGTCTAGTTGGTAATACACAACTTGCATATATAATGTAGACATAGAAATGTCAATAATAGGCTTGTAGAAACTCGTGGCATATCACATGCAATAGTTGAAAGTGTTCCATAGTGACATGCAAGGCATGTACAAAGTAAATTGGACACATGCATGACGATTTGTACAATTCTAGTTGAAAACTTGACACTTGGTAAAAGTAGGTAGAAATGCATGCATGTAAAGTGACAAATGTCATTAGTTCTCTAGTTCTCACTTTTAGATGTGGATGAAAGTTGGAGAGAGATGGTTCTACCTCGAGCTACTCCGAACTCCATAAATATGTGTAGACTCTCTCATAATTTTTTATGAAGAACCAAGCTTTGAAGCTATTTCATGTAATTTTGGATCTACACCATTGTTTGCTTGAATTTTGCTCTCTCTTTCTCTCTCTAACTCGAGTGGAGGCTTATGCTAATGCATTAAATTCTTGTACTTCATCACTCTTGTTTTTCAAAGAAATCATTCTTTGATTCTTAGCATGCTAGATTGTGATTTAGCCATAAAATCTTGTACTAGATCTTGGCATTCAATCTAGAATCAATTTATGTGCTAAACACAAAGCTTAACAAGATCATTCACACTTGAGGATCATTCCCCACACGTGTGAGCTTGCTGGAATTTTATCATGGTATCAGAGCCAAATTAAGCTTTGCATGCTATTATCTCTGTTTGTGCAAGAATTTGTGAGCCCAATTCAAGCAAAAACGTTGTTTATCACTTTTCTTTACCTTTTCTTGAAAAGTGTTTGGATCAAAGAGGATTGAAATTAGATTTTCAAATCAAAATTGACATTGTATGGAATTCTGGAATTCTGCATATGTGAAAATCAGAGATTTTCAGACCTCTTTATTTCCTTCATAATAAATTAAGGAATTAAGCTCTTGGCTAGTTTTAAAAAAGAGCCTTGAATGCACCACTCCCCCACTCTCCTATGGAGGCCACTAGGTGTACTATCAAATGGGTTGAGGACAAATGGCAAAGAGGGCTTAAAGGGCATGAAAACTGGCAAAGCCTCATTTTGAAGGGGAACACTTGAGATTTACTATAAAAGGAGGCCACTCTTTGTGTTAAGATATAGTTGGAATTTGGATAATGAGATGATGACGGCCATGGCTCAGGCTTAGCAACTGCATAGTCGACATCCCCGTAGGAGTACTGATTTTTGGAATGGGTAAAGAATGAACGGTAGTTGACGATTATCCCGAGGTGCCTCAGTCAGAAAGAGCACCCATACCTCCATCTGAATGGAAGTATCTAGCAGTGAGGATGATTCTGAATTTACTACCAGTAAAGACGAACCAGATTTTAGGTTAGTACTAGGGGTACAAGAAACGACTCTCTCAGAAGGTAGTACAAGGTCATATCCCTTGAAACTGATCAGAACCAATAGGGTTGTACTTAGAAGAAAAGTTGTCAAGAGGCGATTGTCTTCTAGGACTACGAAGAGTAAGATTCAGATGCATGATCTTACAAAAGGAGAAAATGTGGGTGAAAGGCCAAAGGTTACAAGCATACAAAGTCATGAACGGAGGGATGGGTTAGATCTATGTAGCTATGGGCTAGTCAATCGTGAAATTTTGAACAGAAAGACTGAAGATTCATAGATTCATACAGTGAGATAACAAGCTTGAAACATCACTACTTCTTTGAGTAGTGAACCATTTGAGACAGTTGTTGAAGGAAATTTATGTTTTGTACATAAAGCTGGATCAGATGGGATGGATGATATGCAACGAATGTATACATTTAAATCAATACCACCTACTGATATCAGACAACTAAGAAGATTATTCTTCATATCTACTGATTGAAAACCATCTTTCATGAGGTCCCTACTAGGACAGAAAAAGTAAGGAAAAAGTAAAAAGAAGAAAAAGAAAACGTGAAAAGAGAGAGAAAAGTAAAAGACTGAGAGAGAGAAAAAAAAAGACTTTAACCATCTCTATCAGATCTCAAACCAATTTGTGAGGATGAGTGACGTCTCGCCATCCATAGGAGGTGAGGATAATTTTCCTAATTGATTCCATAGACTAGCGAGAAACCAATACTTCCTACCATCTTGTGTATTGGATCTTAGGACAGTAAGTTGTCCTACATGGACTACTGTCAGAATATAGGGCTTGAGAGAAGAGTCAGTACAGAGAGGAGAAATGGTTATTCCCCTTCGAATTAGTTCTTAGAGAGTATAAGTTTCTAAACAGAAATTTTTTTTTTGATAATCACCAGTCTGGACCAGTTGGGCCATCAAAGCCTCATCGTGTATGCATTCACACACACATCAATGACACGGTGTTAGACACAATACTGTTGACTTGCATCCATATCATCCTATCTCCAATCTTGAGATTTGCATTTGCATATCCCTCCATGCATGGGTCCAAAAGTGGGCATTGCCTTACATCTAATAGAATTGGGAGCATTTGCCATGTAGGTTACAGGTGGGTTTTTGCAGGTATGAAGACACCAAATTGTTCAGAGATGTTGTGGTTAAATCCAATCCGGTTGCAGGTGGATCCTAACGGCTAAATCGATGGCCTTTGGGTAGGAAGTTGTTGAAGACATCTTACCTACTCACTGTCGTTAGCATCACCTAGCAAGGGTGCTGAGCCCACTAAACTTGATCCACCACCAGGGGCTGGTCTGCGAAATCAGAGACTCTGGGTCCGCCGTATAGGGACCATACTACCCAGTGGTAGTTGCCAATATTAGTCGATATTTCCGCACGAAAAATCGGACTAATATTGAAGTTTAAGTTTGCAATAATTGAAAAAACTGGCATGTAAAACCCAGTTATTAGAGAAAAATCGGCACAAATTTGCCTTAGAATTGGGTCCCAGCCTGTCCTAAAGTGGCTAGACATAGTTTAAAAGTAAGAAACTGACTTTCCAAAAACATCATCAAAAATATTTTGTGGTCAATTTTTGTAAAGATCGAGCAAGAGTGTCGGTCCACCTAGAATTGGGTCCCAGCCCGCCCTAAATGAGGCTAGAGTGCGGCCTTAGAAATGGCCGATAAATATTTTATGGCTTTTCAAAAAAATGGCCAGTTGTAAAAAAATAGCCGGTATGACTGTGCTAAAATGTCACCATGTATTGAGTCCACTTTTACTAATATATGATCACTCAGTGTATTTTTTAGGGACACCGTGTTGTCGTGGGAGCCCTAGTCATAAATGCCGAAAAAGTCCATCACAGAAGAAAAAACCGAGAAAGAAAAGTTTCGGGTAAAAACAGGACCGGGAAATATGGATTCAGTGTCAAGAAGTCACAGAAACCCTAACGGCAAAGGTTGGGCAATTTACGGACAATTAATGAAATGTGTGGGCCAAGTGGTTACCCAACAGGCCAAAAATCCAGCCAAATGAGCAGTAGGCGCACGACCCTTGAAAAAACGAAGAAAGGCCAAAAACAAAGGTACCCAAAGAAAAATGAAGGCCACTTACTAAAAATAGGGGTTGAAAAAGGGCCTCACCCAAAAATTGGATAATAAATGCCAAAACACCTTAGAGGCTATAAAAATTGGGAGGTACACCCACTAGCCATTGACATTTTGGGCTTCTAGGGTGTACAAAAGGGGAAACTTGAATGGTCTCCTTAGCCTTTGACAAAAATGGCATCTTGGCTAGTTTTGGAAGAGAGCCTTGAATGCACCACTCCCCCACTCTCTTATGGAGGCCACTAGGTGTACTATCAAATGGGTTGAGGACAAATGGCAAAGAGGGCTTGAAGGGCATAAAAATTGGCAAAGCCTCATTTTGAAGGGGAACACTTGGGATTTACTATAAAAGGAGGCCACCCTTTGTGTTAAGATATAGTTTAATGATAGTTGGAATTTTGGATAATGAGATGATGTTGATAGTTGCTAAGTTGAGAGTGGAGAGTTTGATGAGTTTGATGTGATGTTGGTTGAGAGTCTTTTTGATGAGAACTTGCTTGCTTGAGGATGCTTGGAAGTTAGTTCCATTTCGGTGTAAGTGATTGTGAATGGTGGTGCTTTATGTTAGGGTTGTTATGATTGTAGTAAGCTTGGATGTTAGTGCCTTATGTGGTGATGCTTGAGGGTGTTGCCAATTCATAGGTAATTACTTAAGGTTTAGTCACACTATGGTTGTATGGACATCATAGTTTGGGTGTGTAGGCTCTCTTCCGTTCATTGGATGCTCATTGGGAGATTGCAATGCTTGTTTTATAATGTTGGAGAGTGTTGAAGGTTGAGTATGCATGAAGTGGACATCAAGTGAGTGTTTGAGATTGTTTCTTGCCCTTACTTTTGTATGTGATTGCTTGTTGGTTAAATACCATTATTGCATTGTACAATGTGTTGAGGTTAGTAACTTCGTACTTAGCAAGGGTTGTTCTTAGTAAGTAGTTGGTTGTTCGTATACTTATCAGGAGTTGATGATAATGATTAGGATGAGTGTTTGTGGTTTGGATTGGAGTGTGTTTTCTGTCCAATTAAGGATCAAGCATAGTATTGCTAGAATGTTAGTATGCTTGCCTTTATGATTTGGTGCTTTTTGTCGTACTTATGTCTTGTCCTTCTCGTTGAGTGGTGTGATGATCATACATCGTATGATGGTCGAATGTTTGGAGTAACTCTAATACTTGTTGTCCCATGTGAAGGAGAAGTGTTCATGTCTTGTTGACTGAATGTGGTGAAATAGATTGCATGTTGCAACATACGTCGGTGTTTAAAGTTTGGAATGTATGTATGAATTGTTTTAAACACATAGAGTGAAGTGTCTCTGTATCAGCCATCAACAAATCATTATCCTAGTGATGCATTCAAAGGTTCTCCACCGCAACAACACCCAGTTCACACGAGGTTTCATTCAGCAATGGGCACAATCTACTCCACAGGCACAGTGATTGATGACATTCCGAACACTACCCACAGATGGAAATCGAGTTTTGAGACCTGTCATAGACTACTGCGGCTTCACAGAGAGAAAAACTAGACTCTGAGCGGACAATTTGTCTGCCTCGGCCTGCTTGCGCACTGTTTGCTCGCTCGTTACCCTACAACTTCTCGCTACTCTTCTCTCTGTGGCCCTCGCTGCTTGCTTCCT
This sequence comes from Diphasiastrum complanatum, assembly GCA_029204225.1. Classification (NCBI taxonomy): domain Eukaryota; kingdom Viridiplantae; phylum Streptophyta; class Lycopodiopsida; order Lycopodiales; family Lycopodiaceae; genus Diphasiastrum; species Diphasiastrum complanatum. Next base: position 10,569,987 of record CM055102.1, read on the forward strand.
GCCTCATCAGTTGCGAATTGCTGCCAAATAGTCCCTCATTATCTGTTATTGCCCGCCATCCCTCTGCCTACTATCTGCTGCGACCTTCTGTGGCCCTGTCTGCGGCCCTACACTACCTCCTGCCTGCGACTACTTGGGCATGCCTACCTACTACGACCCTGCCAGGCTCAGCCAGCCCTCGCTGGAGCCCTCTCAGGCCTGTTTGCAATCTGCCTTTGTTCACTGAGTTGCCGATTCTTCCAACAATCTGAGACAAAGTTTGGTTGACTACATATTCTCTGATCTAATCCGCATGTTGGTTTGAATGGCAAATTTTCAAGTAGCTTTTTGAAGGACGAAGGCAAGGCTACCTCAAACCAAAAGCGACATTCATGACTAGTGCCTCTACAATTTTCGGTTTATTTCTCACACTGAGGTATGGGTTTACCTCACATCGATTTTTATTCTCGTGTTTACTTGCTTCCAATTGGAATGTGGGTGTTTGACGTCCGTACTTGCTTTCGGTCATTGAATGAATGATAGGATACTAAGAATTCATTGTGTAACTATATGAGAACCTAATCATTTCAATAGTTCCACATTTGCCATGTCCCTATTGGGACCTAAATGATTGTGATTCTTTTCTTGAACAAGTAGACATTGAAGTATCAGGTCTATGCGTATTTGTGGGTTTACCGGTAGTATGAACTCAAAATCGCTTGCTTGCAATGAGAATGTTGTTTGTTTGAGTTCAGTAATTGCAATTAGCTAACTAGTGAATGGATTGTCGTAGAGTATGGGTACGATTGTGCATTATAGTGAATCGTTTTTAGCACAAATTCAAATTTAGTCCGGAATCGTAATATTTTATAAACAGATGCGGCCTGACTAATAAGAGCGATGATTGCCTATTTTCAACTCGTTAGGGAAAGTGTTAAGTAAATAACTTTGTTTCGTACTGATTTAGAATGTGTTGTACGAAGAGAACCATAGGCTGGGTAGTTAACATCTTGCTGAGTTAGATTTATTAAACGACTATATGGAATCGTCAAGTTTTTGAAGTGTTTCTTACGTTTTTTCCATTATGAAGCGTATTAATTGGACCTGACCTCTGTGAAACACCAGAGCGGGCCATCCACCATCTGCGGTTGAAATACACCGCCTTGGTTAAGCGTCACACTAGTCACAACCGCCGTCGGTACTGTCTAGCAAAATACCTAGACCCGACGGCCGACGAAAATACCGCCGCTTATCAAACAAAGCAGTGCGTATAACTTGCACCCCACGAGTAATCATAGGCAATAAATCGGTTTCAAGCCCATGTAAGATTTTTACTAACTGTAAGCCGAATTAAAAGGGGAAAGAGACATTAGCAAGATCCTAATGTGAGTTAGTCATCAGAAGTTTTACGGAATCATAACCCTAGAAAGCTAGTGAATCATTGCACCAAAAGTGCTAGCATCCCCTCCTTGCAACCGTATCTCTGAGAGCCTGAAAAACTCTCATCGGTTGGAGAGCACGGGGCAATAGAGAGGGCCATCAGGGTTGGAAGTGGCAAATCCTCTGTTGCTCACATAGGGCCGAACCGCCAGTACAGGTGTGACTCCTTGGCCCTTTTAGGACGTTTTGGCTGGACCAACCCCCCATAAAAAATGGCCCTAACACCCATCTCAATATAGATATATCTGAAGTGGATGTACAATTTGAAAGCTCAGCAAAGGTTTCCAATACTGTATAGGCAACTTATGACCGAAACAATGATTGTATAAGTTATTTCCCATCTAAAATTTTCTTTTGAAAATACTTTCCTTCCTCTTTTTCCATTCTGATGACTTTTCTGACTTTTGCTCATCAATCTTTCTTCATTTTTTTTCTGTCTTTTTCAAACAAAACTTAACAATTAAATATTGAAAACAAAAAAATTGAAAAACAATTAAAAATAAAAAATCATTTAGATCATGCTTGCTGAACTGTGGAACAGGTTGCCAGTACTTGCGTAATCGGCTGTCATTCACAGGAGTATCGAATTGTTTCTCTTCCAAGTGCTCAAGAATCACTGCTCCATAGTTCAAGATTTCCTTCACTTTATATGGGCCTTCACCGGTAAACTTCAATTTTGCCTTGATTAGCTTGGGTTGGTACATTAGTGCGAGATCTCCTGCTTTCAGATCCTTTTTGTGCAATCGACGATCGTGCCATGCCTTGCGGTGGACTTTCTCTGCTGCTAATGCATGAACTGCCATCAATCATGTTTCACATAATTTGTGCAATGTTTCATGACGTAGTTGTAAAGACTTATCATCATTTAATCGTTCTGTTGTCGCTATGCATAAAGATGGAATTAAAAATTCAATCGGGATGATAGCATCTTGACCATAAACCAGTTGAAAAGGTGTTTGATTTGTACTACTTTTGTAAGCGGTTTGAATGCCCATAAGGCTGCATACAGTTTATGTTCCCAATCAGACTGACTTGCTTCAATTGTTTTCATCATAATAGTGCATAAAATCTTATTGGAAGATTCAGCGTGGCCATTTCCTCTGGGATAGTAAGGAGTACTAAATCCGTGTATAACAAAAAAATCTTCATGTAAACACTTTATCATTTGATTAACAAAGTGTGTACCCCAGTCACTGACAATCTCGATCACATCCAAATATGATAATGATATTTTCGTAGAGAAACTTGGCCATAGATTTCGCATCAGCAACTTTGACAGCTTTGGCTTCAACCCACTTGGTCATATAATCAGTTGCTACGATAATGTATCGGGCTTGAGATCCTTGCGCAGCAGGATGAATAGGACCAACATATTTTAGTCCACATTTTTCAAACAACGCTTGCAATAAAATTGGATGCAAGGGTTCATAGTTCTATCTAGTAGGCCGTCGTGCTCGTTGGCAAACATCACATGTCTGAATATAATTTTTTGTGTCCTTATGAAACATAGGCCATCAACAATCTGATTGCAAAAGTTTGTGAATCGTAATATCGATAGAGAAGTGTCCTCCGCCCATGCCATCATGTGAAAACATGATTAAATCTGGTATTTCATGCGGGAAAACACATCTACATATAATATTGTCTGATCCACGATGATATAATTGTCCTACAATCAATTGATAAGGTTGAGCCTTATGAATCAATTGTCTCTTCTGTACTTTTGTCAAAAAGTCATTTGGTTGTCCTAGCATCAGGTACTCAACAATATCCGCTGCCCACTCAGGTATTGCTTCTACATAGAACAATGCAGCATCTGGTAATTCATCATCCACTTCAGTATCAACTGGTGCAGATTCAAATCGTGAAACGTGGTCGGCTGATGATGTTTCTTCCCCTTTCGAACCACAATTCAAAAGTCAAATTCAGTCAATAACAATTTCCATCTTGCAATACGTCCAATATTGCACGTCTTGTTTACCAAGTAAAGTAATGGCTGGTGATCCGTATAAAATGCAAAGTGCGTTTCCATGAGGTAATGACAAAATTTTCAAACAGAAAAAATCATGGCTAATGCTTCACGTTCTGTTGTTGAATAGTTCTTCTCCAAATCTATAAGTTGTTTGCTTGCAAATCATACAGGATAGTCCTTCTTATAGTCACCTGGATGCATCAAAACTGATCCAATGGCATATTTCAAGACATCTCCGAAAAAAATCATGGCTAACGCTTCACGTTCTGTTGTTGAATAGTTCTTCTCCATATCTATAAGCTGTCTGCTTGCAAATCGTATAGGATAGTCCTTCTTATAATAACCTGGCTGCATCAAAACTGATCCAATGGCATATTTCGAGGCATCCGTGTGAACATGAAATTCAACCGTCCAATCTGGAGAACGTAGTATCGGTGCTGAAGTTAATATTTTTTTTAATTTCTCAAAGGCTTCTAACGCCTCTACTGTCCAAATAGGAACAATAGTCAGTTTGTATATAGGTCGTGCTAAATCCGCAAAAAAGATAATAAAAATTTGATAGTAGTTTGCATGACCCATAAACACATAAACTCCACGAATCGTTGTTGGTGGTGGCAATTCCACAATAACCTTGATTTTAGAATAATCTGTGGCAATTCCACAATAACCTTGATTTTAGGATAATCTGTGGAGTGGTAGATTACTCAAATATTGTCTACTCACAAAGGTAAAAACAAGCAATTGATTAGATATTTCCAAAAGAATATATTGCCATGTCTCGATATCACATCCCAAGCACAACTCCATGTGAGACCTATATCTGACATTTTTCTGGATTCAGAGAAATTTGATACTTGCGACATATTTCAAATACTTTCTCCAATCGATCCAGGTGGTCTGTATCTGAACTATGGACTCCCAGGTCATCCAAGTAAATTTCAAGAAATTTCTGTAGATAATCTTTAAAAGCAAATTGCATTATTCTTTGGAACGAACTTGGTGCATTATAGAGTCCAAACAACATTACTTTGTAAGCATATGTGCCGCATTCTATTGCAAAAGCGGTTTTGTGACGATCTGCAGTTGCAATCTTGACCTGGTTGTAACCACTAAATCCATCCAGGAAACTATAAGCTTCCGCTCCAACAAGGCGATCCAGAATGCTTTCACTAAAAGGTAACGGAAAGTGATCCTCCGCGTCACTTTGTTCAAAGCCTTGAGATTCACACAAACTTTCAATTTCCCATTCTTCTTAGGAATAATGACAATCGGTGAAACCCATTCGGTATGCTCTATCTCATAAATGAAATCGGTGTCAAGCAGTCTCTGAAGCTCTTCTGTTGGCTTGCTACACAAGCCTATGGTAGGTCGACATGGCTTGCCATGTGGCAAACCCCAAGCTTGCATGATCTGCCATGTGACAGGCCTACTTGGCTTGCCATGTGGCAACCTATGATAGGCTTGCTAGATAGTAGGCCTATGTGGCCTACTACAGAGCCTATGGTAGGCCATGTGTCAAGCCACACAAGCCTATGGTAGGCCTACGTGGCTCTGGCTCTCTCTCTCTCTCTCTCTCTCTCTCTCTCTCTCTCTCTCTATGTCTACAGAGGCCTACGTGATAGAGCTTGGTTGGCTTGCCACGCAAGCCTATGTTAGAACTACGTGGTTTGCCATGTGGCAAACCCCAATCTTGCATGACTTGCCATGGGGTAGGCCTACATGGCTTGCCACAGGGTAGGACTACATGGCTTGCCACGTGCAGTCTACGACAGACTTGGTAGATATCAGACCTATGACATGCCTATATGGCCTGCTACACAAGCCCATCGAGCCGAAAATTGGTCGAATTTCGTAAAAAATGGTCAGAATTTCAAACGGGTGGTGTCCACAGATTCGTGGGCTCAACACAAACCCACAAGTTTATTCACAGCTCAATTCTGACGCCGTTTGGCGAGGGGAATGTCACTAAATGGACTACTTTCCAACATTCATGAGAACTGGCCCAGTGTCGCCGAACAAAGTCCATTTTTTTGGACCCTCTGTTATGTCCTATGCTGCACGCCGAGACGAACCTGCAGGACTAAACCGGGCTCCAAATGATTCATTACTCACACAAAAACCTGCGTCCGAACCAGAAACCCTATATGCATTCTTGGGATTCTAGGCCCGTCAAAATTGGTCGGATTTAGTAAAAAATGGCGAGAACTTTAGATTTTCTTAAGACTCAAATTTTTTCGAAGACTCAAATTTTTTTGAAGATTTAAATTTTTCCAATGACTTGAATTTTTCCAAAGGACTGAATTTTTCCAAAGACTCGAATTTTTCCAAAGGATTGAATTTTTCCAAAGACTCGAATTTTTCCAAAGGATCGAAGGACCCTTTGTACTATCAAGTCAAATTTTTCAAAAGACTAGAATTTTTTGAAAGACTCAATTTTATCAAAAGACTCGATTTTATTTTTCAAAAACTCGAATTTTTTAGAAAACTAGAATTTTTCCAAAGACTCAAATATTTTTAAAGGCTCGAATTTTTCCAAAGACTCGAATGCTAAATATTCGAGATGCAAGATGTGCGAGATCGGCCATGATCCAAATCATCGGCCGCCACCTAGATCGGCCTCCATTGCCCGTCAACAACGGACACTCTTTACTGTATATATATATATATATATATATATATATATATATATATATATATATATATATATATATATATATATATCTTGCTTTGATTTTAATAGACTTGCTTCACTCTCCTCTATCTTGCAGTTTGATAATGGAAGCGATAACTTGGAATGTAAGAGGGCTCAATTCTCCTGTTCGTCGCTCCCTCCTTTTCAATTGCCTCCTCACGCTTCGTCACTCCAATATTGTGATTTGCCTTCAAGAGACCAAACTGAGTGGTTTCCTTCTGGATGTTCTCATCAAATCTTTTGCCTGAAACACTCTTGTTCTCTTGCCAATGGCACTCGGGGTGGGCTGGTTACCCTTGTCTCACACTTTTCTCTCCCTGGTGGTCACGATAATGTTTGCACTATTTCTAAGTGTGGCTTTGCTTTCAATAATTTTAATATCTATGCCCCTAACTCCTCTCTTTTTCGCATCGATTTTTGGAATGATTTATCCCCTCAAAATAACTTCCTTCTATCATCTTGGGTGACTTTGATATGTACCTTCATTCTAATGATGGCCCCGACCGCATCTCTTATGCTGAGAGACAAGCTTGGGATGTTTTGATGAACAATTTTAGTTTATCTGATGTGCTCTCTCTCTGTAACTCACCTCGTCTTCACATGTGGAATAATAGTCGTTCTCCCCCCTTCTATACTTCTGCAAGACTTAATAGGTTTTACCTCTCTAATAGAGAAAATTGGGCTAGCCGCATTTCGTGGCTGTACCATTCCCACTCTTTCCCTCTCTGATCACCTTTCTATGGTTTACATCTCACAACCTTTACCCGGTCAAGCCTTCCAAGCACCAATTGATAATAAGTCCCTTTCCCTACTCTTTCTTCTACAATCTCCTCTCTTTTGAGCCATATCATTGATTGCTCTAGATAATTTATTTGGCATCATGGTAAATTTTTGAGTGCCTCCTCCTCCTTCGTTGAAATCTCTCTTAACCAAACTCTATTGTCTATCTCTTTCAATAGAGCCCAGACAATTGATCCTACTCTAAGAGCTGATGAGTTTATTGAAGCCTTCAACTCTCTTAGAATATTTGACCAGTCCAAAGCTGCTATTCTTCGCAAAAGAACCCACTTAAACTGGCTTAGAGAAACAGACCTCCCTTCAACTTTTTTCTTCGAAAAACTCAAAGTTCAGTAAAGGAGGAAAGACTCGTGCGACATTTCTATTAATGGTTCTCCACTCCTCTCTTCTGAAGCCATTTGTCTTTCCTTCTTCAACTATTACTCCTCCTTTTTCAACCCATTCCCCCTCTCTAAAGCCCCGACCATGAAATTTTTAGTTTTTGCTCTTTCCACTCTCCGTTGACTCTGGTTGAATCTGCCTTTCTCTCCTCCCCTTTGTCGCTAGAAGAATTGCACTTTGCCCTTAAATATAAAAACAATGACAAATCTCCAGGCCCTGATGGCGTTACTCCCAATTTCTTCCAAGATCACTGAGATATTGTTGGTCTCTCCCTCCTTCTAACCATAAATAATTTTTATCCAAGGGCTGCTTTCACTCTTCCCTCTCTCATGGCTTGATTAAACTCATCCCCAAAACTGTTTCGCCCTCCAGAATTTCTGAATACTGCCCGCTTACCATGCTGAACACTTCCTACAAAATCATAGCTAAAGCCATTGCTAGGAGACTTGCCCCTCTCCTTCCCTCCCACATATCCAACTCCCAGGCTGGTTTCAATAAAGACAGGTCTCTGTTCGATAATATTCTTAACGTTTGGTCTGCCATAAAAACTTTCCTCTGGTTCAATTATCCGGCTCTTCTTCTTAAAATTGACTTTGATAAGGCCTTTGATCGGGTTAGCTGGAATTACCTTTTTGCTTGCTGCCATTCATTTGGAATTCCTAATTATCTTATTAAACTCATCTATGTTTTCTTTACCTCTGCCTCTTCTTCCATTCTCTTTCAGGGAGTCCTATCTCCTTCATTTTCTATTGCTTGCGGGATGTCAATGCTACAGAACCTCTTATTTATCATATCCTCAAGCTCAACTCTTCTCCCTCATTCCATCCTTTCTCTTTTTTAAATGTTCCTATTGGACTTTACCATTAGAGGAGTTTCAAGCACCAAAAGGGCCTTTTGTCAATATGCTGTTTTTGACTTTTCAACTATTTAACGTACACTTGGCCCAGTTATATATTTAAACTGTGAAAGACCGTAACGTTTGTTTGCCGATCGAATTTCTTTTGGAACTTTTTGGTCATATTTTTATTGATTCAAAACTCTCGCGGGGTAGGGTCCTAACTTGTGATTGGACTGTAATTGCTACACGTGAGTTTCTTGAGTTCCCGGGACCTAACACTTGTGGTTAAAGTAAGTCTATTTTGATCTAACCGTAGTTAGAGTAACATATATGATTTATGAAAGACCGCCAACATTTATTACAAATTTGGTTTTTTATTTTCATATTGATTCATCTACTTTTAGTTTCAAACTCTATTGTTCATCTTCTTTTAGATTTGCAATGGCTTCCGGAAGTCGTAGACCATGAAGCAATATTGTCTCAGTTTCTGTTTGTAATGAAAAAAACTCTAATGGCTCTTGGATACCACGTATCTATAGAAAATTTCAGTGGGTTCTCATACATCCCTCATCAAGAGGTGCTTTTGGTAAAAAGAGAAAATCAAATATGGATTATAGGAGCTGTTGGAAAGGTAGAATTCAGACTTCAAAGTTTCACCTGGTGGTTGATCCATTTTAGAGGTCTTGGTTCAACATGTCTACATGCATAAGGAAATTAGAGTGGAAGGCATATGTTCAAGTGATAGACTCAAATGCAATTGTAAGTTTTGGAGAGTTTTTTGCTTTGAGCTTTTCATCAATCTTTTAGACATGTATCTGAGTATTTAAACGATATATAGTTTTATGGGTTTGTGCAGATTTGTATCCATCAAGCATAATCGAATGACAATCTATACAATCCCTTGTCGGCATCATGGATATTATTCATTCTGATATTGGTCTACAATACAAGAACCGCTCCACGAGATCACTTTTGGATTCTTGTATTTTCTTCTATGATTCATTTTACACACCATCCAGTTTAGGTGGAAGATTAGAGGCGACATCACTACCCTCTTTCTCAAGTGAAGAATGGATTCCTCTGGATTCCACTATAGTAGAGAGCTTCCAATAAGATTTTTTTATGGACATTCAAAATTGTATGAAATGTAGCACAGGTTCAAAAAACAATAGACTGCACTGGTTTCTACCTTTTGCAATGTTTGTAGATTCTTTTGTTGCATGTAATATTCATAGAACAGCGACAATATTTATTTGTAGTGATTTAACAAATGATATGTTATCAAGCCTCCTTGATGATCAATGGGATAAAAAGAGTAATGGCAATATCGAGTGCATAATTAATAGATCGTCAATGAAATTTAGATATCTTATAGAAAAACAAGTGCTTTCTTTAACATTTTATTATAGAGGATGGTCCAAAGTTGCCAATGAATGGAAAGCATTGGATAAGGATTATACAGTGAATCATCAAGATCAAATAGAAATCCAAGTGAAGCAAAATAATTCTACTATTACAACAATTGAGGTGGAGATTGGGCACTCGATCACATTCAATCAGAGCTTACCTTGTTGCAATATGATATTCCTGAACACTTCTGTTTTCAAGTCAATGAGAGATTGGTAGGTGTATGTGTGTTTTCTTTAATACACATTTGAAATGACTTTCAATGATTTTATTTAAACTTATTTCAGTGTTTTCGGTATTGCAATATTGCATTTAAAATAATCTCAATGTATTGTTTAACAAGTTTCTTTGATGTACAAGTAAGACCAAGACAAGAAAATCACATACAGTGCAAGGATTTAAATAGAAGTGTAGAAATTGTCAAAACCGCATAAACATTGGGATGGTAGACGTGCAACAACAATATACCTTTCAAAAAAAAAATACAAAGTTGTCTCAAATAACTTCAAGATTTCATCGAACAAATAATATTTAGTATTTTGAAAAATGTACATTGTTCTTAAAATTGAAATAAAATATTTGTGGCTTTCATAATAGCCCACTTTCTGTGCCTATCTGTTCTATGCATCATCATGTGGAAATATGCTTGTCATCCCATAATGACAATTTCAACTGATAAATGGCTTCATATTTCCATCAATCCCACTCTTATACCATCACATCTTCTAGTTTAGAATTAGAGGGCCCAGACTAGCCTCTATTGTATCAACCTCGGTTGTGGGAGATGGGGTCCTTGGTGTAGTGGATTGATGATATCTCTCGGGATCTATATACCATAGGACTTTGTCATCTGTATATTGTCATTCTTCGTCAAACATTAGTACTTGATAAAGCTCAATAGCTTGTGAGTCACTAATTTAGAAAAATGGTCTTTGAGGTAGCATTTGGACTTGAATCATCAAGCTTGAAAATTTGAGGATAAGATCCTCTGGACGGCTTCCCAATTTTCCAATAATGGAATCTAGAATTTCGTCTCTCTTGGCTATGTTTGATTGTAAAAGAACCATCACTTGAATGATCTATCAGAGAGTTTAAGCAATCTACAATGGGTAAGGCCTCCATCCAATCACCCACTTCATTTTGGGTGTCGTCCTTAATCATTATTTTTCTCCAACATCTCAAGTGTTTCGATTCCATTTCTTCTTTCTCAATTTGCTCAATAGTGGTTGAACTAGCTATCATCCTTCATTGATCTACTAGTTTTATCTCCCAAGTAGTCAGATCAACCTTCACCACTTGTTTCTGATTTTGCAAGATAAATTTTTTTTTTTTCCCAATCATAAAGAACATGTGAAGCTTGTAGCCAAGGTCTTCTAAGTAGGACCTTTTAAGATTTCACTGTGTTAGATAAATCTCAAATAACAAAGTCGATCACAATACATTTAATAAAATTCCAGCAAGCTCACATGTGTGGGGAATGATCCTCAAGTGTGAACGATTGATCTTGTTAAGCTTTGTGTTTAGCACATAAATTGATTCTAGATTGAATGCCAAGATCTAGTACAAGATTTTATGGCTAAATCACAATCTAGCATGCTAAGAATCAAAGAATGATTGCTTTGAAAAACAAGAGAGAAGAAGTACAAGAATTTAATGCATTAGCATAAGCCTCTACTCATGATAGAGAGAGAAAGAGAGCAAAATTCAAGCAAACAATGGTGTAGATCCAAAATGACATGAAATAGCTTCAAAGCTTGGTTCTTCATAAAAAATTATGAGAGAGTCTACACATATTTAGGGAGTTTGGAGTAGCTCGAGGTAGACCCATCTCTCTCCGACTTTCATCCACATCTAAAAGTGAGAACTAGAGAACTAATGACATTGGTCACTTTACATGCATGCATTTCTACCTACTTTTACCAAGTGTCAAATTTTCAACTAGAATTGTACAAATCAGCCTGCATGTGTCCAATTTACTTTGTGCATGCCTTGCATATCACTATGGAACACTTACAACCATTGCATGTGATATGCCACAAGTTTCTACAAGCCTATTATTGACATTTCTATGTCTACATTCTATATGCATGTTGGAGGGTTTGCGGATTCCAAGGCAACCCTAACCCTAGTTAATAAGAGAGAGGGATTCGGGACCCTACGTGTGTAAGTCCAACCCGATGATCACATAGTTATTTGATTAGAAAGTCAATAAAAAGACTTTAGGCCTTTTTGCGGGACTTTTATTGTCATAGGGCCTAAATGTCAAGTTAGTGAATAAAGTTGGGTTTCCCTCCAATTTGGATGGTTCTCACTCTTTTTTAAATTTGAATAATTAGGGAGGCAAAAATGGACCAATAGGATTCAGAGGCCAGGGTCCTCCTCTCTACTATAGAAAGGGACCAACTCAAGTTCCTACACATGTTTCATTTCTTCATTTCAATAAAGCAGATTGGTTCTCTTGTGAAATGGATTGATGAATGTCTTTGCTCTCTATCACTTTTCCTCCATCTCATATGCTTTATTTGTGTTTTGCTAATTGTTGGATTTGATTGTTATTGGGATTGCATGTTATTATACTTTCTATGAGGCAGAAAGGGAGAGAGAGAGAAAGAGTAAGCTATCTTGTTGTGGATCTAGTGTTAGTGGATGTAGTGTTAATGCTTAGGGTTAATGGATGTTAGAGTTAGATGTGAATCTTCCATTCATGCTGAGATCTGAACTATACTATCGCTCTCATGGGAACGAATCTATGCGTGACAACTAACTTCATCTCTTTGATGCCAGATTAATTAGATCTTGGGTTGAGATTAGGCAAGAAAAGAAACCCACTACAATTTTGGCGCTGTTGCCAGGGAGCTACGCCAATTTTTCAGTTTGTAGCATGTTTGTTGGATGGTTAGCTTGTATTAGGCATCTTGTCGTTGCCTGAATAGTGTTAGATATGCATTTAGGGTTAGTTTGGGAGTGATTTTGCTTGATTTGAGTGGATTTGCCTGTTTGAAATCTAATCTATTCAGATCACCAATCTTAAGATCCATTTGGATCTGTGATATAAAAAAAAAAAACAAAAATTGGTCAAATCTATCAGATTTTGGTCAAAAGGAGACAAAAATCATCATCAAAGCTGATAACTTTATGCTCTCTTTCAGCAAACCTTCACCGAGTTGCAAAAACCTTCGGTTTTGATCACAAAACCTTCAATTTGAAGGGCGAACAATCCTTCCCAACAGATTTCCAGAAACATCAGAAAAACCATAAAAAAAACACCAAAAAATCATCAAAACTAAAAAAAACCTTTGTCTGATTCATTGTGCATAGGTGTGATTCAGATCTATCTACTGCCAGGTCGGCGAAGAATAATATAAAAAATAGAAGATTTTCTCAGAGGATCAGTTGCCATATTGTTATATTTTTGTCAAAAAAGTCTTTTTTTTGCAAAAATACCAGTATTATTCTTGATTCTTCACCAAAATCTTTGTCGAGTTTCTAGATCATTCTATTTATAGTAAGATACTATTTTTGAGTTCGACGAACATTCATCTTATCCAGATCATAGAAAATCTTATTTTTTACCTCGCCAAACTACATAAACTATGTTTTTGTGTGCCAGAAACCTTCGCCGGATTTATTCTAGTTTTATCTGTGTCAGATTTCTAGTCTAAGAGTTTGGCAAAGGTTATTTCCATAGAAATTGTTCAAAAAGACCTGATCAGAGAGTTTTTTTTTCAAAAATAGCACTGTTGAACCTTTGTCGAGTCAATCTTCGTCTAGGGAACCTTCGCCAATTCTATTTTTAGGTTTTGATTTTCCAGATCAAGTCTCTGTCAAAATTTGGGTCAAATCTGATACATTCTGATTTTGATTCTGAATTTTTTTTCATTTTTGAGAAGTATTGATTAATTGAATTTCGAAATCTTTTTCACGATATAGAAATCTAATTCTTGTCAAGTGGCATAGATCTAGCAGATCTGATCTGAGATAGTTTTGATTGAAAATCTAGATCCAATCTCATTATCTGCTTTAATTGAATCTGTGAAGATGGCTGCTCCTGGAGGTGCTCCTCAGGAAGTCAATCCAATTATTGTTAGAAGAGCACCCCATTTGGATCTACCCAAATACAATGGATTAATAGATCCAGTTAGATTTTTTCATATCTATACTGAATCTTGTGAAGTCTATAGCGAAATTTTTCTCCAAGATAAACTTAAGCTTTTTCCTATGGCCTTAACAGACGTAGCACAAGATTGGTACTATAATCAAGATGAAATTGAGTGTACGAATTGGGAGATTGTTAAACGAGACCTTATCACACAGTTCAAACCTCGAAAGTTTATGGAAGACCCTTTCCTACTTTTAGGTATAATTAAATGGTTCGAGATTACATTGAATGGGTAAAACGCCTCAGATCTAAGTGCGAACCTGAACTGATTAACGAAAATGCCATGATTATGTGGTTTTTGTTAGATTTACCTAAAAGGATCAGACGTGAGCTGAAATGCCATAATGAGTATGCAGTTTTGCAAAATGCCATGGATGATGCAATTCGGGAGGAGGATGAAGATTCAGATGATAAGCCGAATATCAGTATGTTGCCTTATACAGTAGGGTAGACCACTACGACATCCACCACTATTACATCAACAAATGTCAACGCTACTGTAGAAATGATACTCAATGAGTTCGAAAAACTCAGGAAGAACCAACAAAAATAGATGGAAAAGTTGCAGTCGCAATTTGATGAGATCAAGACATTTGAAGATTTCCATGGACAAGCAAACAAGAAACCTGAGAAGTTTGCAAAAACTTTTCCTACTAGGGAAAATGTCTGGTGTTCTATTTGTACAGGAAATCACACAGTGAATGAATATCCTCAATTGAAAAAATGAATGAAAATTAGTATATGCCATTTGTGTAATTTGCTTGATCATGAGACTGCTTTTTGCAACTTCAATCCTCGGATGATTCAACAACAGTATGCGCGAATGGGATATCGAGAACCACATTATGGAGGAAATCCAGCAGCTAGACCTCGACAATCTACTGTTGGATATCCGAAACATTTAGCCTTACCTGCCCCACCAAAGCACCCCGCTCCTCCTGCCAATTTGATGGAACTAGAACCGTACATAAGTGCCGAGCAATGGAACTATGGTACTGATCAAAAAGGTGGATCTTCATAACAGTATGCTATTTATGCTGCCGCGCAACAACAAGCATCTAGAAACTGGACCAGAGCACCACTTGGATGCTTTGCATGTGGAGAAAATCGTAGAGTTGCAGAATGTCCAAATAAAGGAAAATTTGTACCATTATGTCGTGACTGTGGTTATGGGCATTGCTATAAAGACTGTCCAGCAAGACCGAAGCCACCACCAACTACAGTTGTCTGTAAATTTGATAGCAATCAAGCGAAGACCAGTAGCTCAGAATAAACCAAGTGTACCCTTGATGGTGGTCACCAGAGCATAGAAGCAGAAAGAACCGGTAGCAGATCCAGTACCTGCTGATTTTATACCAATAATTGATATACCAACAGCATCTGGAGTCTATCCAAATCTTCATGCAAAAAAAGAAGATATCAGGATATGAGACAATGGATTAAACATCTGCAAGAAGAAGAGAAGCTTGAAGCTACTAAAGCAACAACCAAAGTTCGTTCTTCACCATTGCAGCCACCAAGAAATTCACGTATAGATATGAATGATCAGTTGCATCATTATGAAGAACCCTTCAAGATGACTGAACCGAAAGCACCACAAACAAAACTGCTCATGAAGATTTTGTCTAGTAAGATCAATATTCCATTGAGTGAGTTTTTGAAGTTGGTGCCAAAAGCAAAAGAAGTCTTAGCGCAAAAGTTAGCTCAAGCAGAACCAAAAGTCCATCAGGAGCCACTTGTTTGTGCTGGATTTGAAGAATCTAATGAAGCTCTCAATGTCGGAGTAGCTTGGAAAAGTGAACAAAAGAATATCACCCTGTCGATACAGCATAGACAATTTTTTGATGAAAAAGCTGTAATAGATGGCAGTTCGAAAGTTAACCTGATTTCTACAAAGCTATGTGCAAAATGGGGCCTTACAAAGATCAAGCCTGTGACTTTTGCCATTAAGCTAATTGATCAGACTACAATTCGTCCATGAGGAATGGTTGAAGATATACTTGTCAAAATTGTGGGAGTACAGTTCGTCATTACTTTCGTAGTAATGGACTTACTAGAAGAACCAAATGTCTACCGAGTCCTATTGGGATGTCCATGGTTATGAGTTGTGCAAGTAATTCATAACTGGGGTACCGGGAAAATCACTTTTGAAAATCGTGAATGTGCAGTCAATGTTGATCCTGCAACTTGGACTATCAAACCAGTGGTTCAAAAAGAGGATGATGATTCATCAACAACGGATCATACTTGTGACTGATCAGAGAAAAATTTGGGAGTTTATTATGATTCTCAAATGGATACTGTCAACTAGAATGAAGCTCTTGCAACGATCAATATTGTACAGCAGGATATATGTGTCAGAAAGATAATCAGTCAGATTTGAACGAGATTTCATTATTGGATCGAACCTTGGATACACCGATCACTTTTTCATTGAATGTGCTGAATGTAGCTTGGATATCAACGGAATCTATATCAGATCTGATTGAAGATGATCTCATTCATGTGAGTCATGCCTTGACTTATGATGACAATGCAGAACTTACTGATGAGCAGATTCTAAATCATATGGATCTGACCAGATTTGGAGTGCGTAATGTTCCTGATGAAGCAACAATAAAACCGTCCAAAGCAGTTATATTGAAAGGAGACAAGATCATAGGGTCAATGACAAAGAAACAAGCCAAGCAACATTATAATACAGTCTTGAAATGGGAAACTCCTCCTCAAAAGATTGATTCAAAGAATGTGCCACCCTTACTGGATAAAGACAAAGAAAAAGTTAAGGATGACTCTACAAGTCATAGTTCTAGCAAGACGTCATCGTCTCGGAAATCATCACCTCCACGATCAATTCCTACTAAGAAGACTAAGCGCAGATCCAAGACAAGTCCTTTCGACAAAGAACAAGCAGATGTAGTCCAGTATGATATGCCCGAATATTTTAAATGTTATACACTGGATGGTGTGGCTATCATGTTACCCAAAGCACATTGTGAACCCGAAGAACAGGTGCCAGAATTGAAAGATGTTTACGATGGCCCAGCTAGGACACATCCAATGAATCTTGTTGAACCAAGAGAACCAGAAAATATTCTACAAGTTGGATCACAACTTAATCCTGAATAGTATCAAGCACTCCGAACGTTACTTATTAACTATCAAGATTGCTTTGCATGGACTCATCAAGATCTGAAGGGTATTTCGACATCAGTTATTGAACATACCATACCTCTAGTACTTGATGCAGTTCCAAAGGTTACAAAGTTCTATCGATGTAATCCTAATGTTGCGGATCTGATACCATATAGGCCTGAGTGGACCCAGAGAGAGATATAGAGAGGTGGGCTCGAAAGCTGATACATGGCAAGCCAGGTAGGCCTACCATAGGCTTGCATGGCAGACCACATAGGCATGGCATAGGCCTCATGTCTACCATGCAAGCATGTTGTAGGTTGCCACATAGGCTTGCCATAGGCTTGTGTGGCAAGCCAACCAGGCTCTGTCACATAGGCTTGAGTGGACATAGAGAGAGAAAGAGGTGGGGCTCGCAAGCTACCACGTGGCAAGCCACGTAGGTACTATCTGCCAATCTTGTCGTAGGCTGTCACATGGAAAGCCACGTAGGTCTATCACATGGCAAGTCTTGCAAGCTAAGGGTTTGCCATGTGGCAAACCATGTAGGTCTAACATAGGCTTGTGTGGCAAGCCAACCAGACTTTGCCATGTAGGCCTAAGAGAATCTAGAGAGAGAAAGAGGTGGGGCTCAAAAGCTGCCACGTGGCAAGCCACGTATGCCTTCCATAGGCTTGTGTGGCTTGCCACATGGCCTACCATAGGCTTGTGTAATAGGCCACATAGGCCTGCTATCTAGCAAGTCTGTCATAGGCTGCCATGTGGCAATCACGTATGACTGCCACATGGAAAATCATGCAAGCTTGGGGTTATCCATGTGGCAAGCCACGTAGGCCCATCATAGGTTGGCAAGCCAACCAGGCTCTGCCTACGTGGTCTGCTATCTGCTAAGCCTATCGCACACTGCCATGGGGAAAGCCATGTAGGCAAATCATGCAAGCTTGAGGTTTGCCATGTGGCAAACACGTAGGCCTACCATAGACTTGTATGGCAAGCAAAGCAGGCTCTGCTACGTAGGTCCGAGTGGATCTAGAGAGAGATATATAGGTGGGCTCAAAAGTTGCCATGCAGGCCTACCATAGGCTTGCGTGGCAGGCCACATAGGCATGATATAGGTATGATGTCTGCCATGCAAGCATGTCGCAAGCTACCACATAGGCTTCCCATAGGCTTGTGTGGCAAGCCAACCAAGCTCTGCCATATAGGCTTGAGTGGACCTAGAGAGAGAGAGAGAGAGAGAGAGAGAGAGAGAGAGAGAGAGAGAGAGAGAGAGAGAGAGAGAGAGAGAGAGAGAGAGAGAGAGAGAGAGAGAGAGAGAGAGAGAGAGAGAGAGAGAGAGAGAGAGAGAGAGAGAGTTGGGGCTCACAAGTTGCCATGTGGCAAGCCACATAGGCATGTCATGAGACAACCATGCAAGCTTGGGACTTGCCATGTGCCAAGCCACGTAGGCCTAATGATAGACTTGTGTAGCAGGTCATATAGGCATGACATAGGCTTGATGTCTGCCATGCAGGCATGTTGCAGTCTGTTACATAGGCTTGACATAGGCTTGTGTGGCAAGCTAACTAAGCTATGCACCACGTAGGTCTGCCATGCAAGCTTGAGTGCAACTTGAGAGAGAGAGAGAGAGAGAGAGAGAGAGAGAGAGAGAGAGAGAGAGAGAGAGAGGGGGGGGGGGGGGGGGGGGGGGGGGGGCACCAAGCCTGTGTTTTGAAGCCTTCCCAGCCCTTAATAGCCAATTTTGCCTTCATAGAAATACATTTTTATTTCAACCTTTTGTTTGATAATTCTGCAAATGATTTGTATTTCAATCTTGAGGCCACAAAAAAGAAAGACTGGACCACATTATGAAATGTGTTCATCTTGCATTTCAAGACCACTAGATTCACGAAAGATCTTTTATTTTAGCTCGGGAAAGTGTGCATTAAGATCCATGAGTCTGTTAGAGAGTTTATCAAAAGAGTTAAAAAGTTAAAAGGTCAATGCACCCCCGCTGGTGTACCCCACGAAAATGTGCTCTCATGGTTCAAGGATGGACCATTGAAAGCATCATGTGTCATATGAGACATAGAAGTGAACACAATGTGCCAACATAATACGAGAGGCGGATGAAAGCTCAAGAAGTGGTTCCAATCGCTCTATCGATTGATCTAAGGGGCACCATAAGGACAAAAGGAAAGAAAAGAGCAAAGAAATTGTCCTCTAGCAGAACCTTTGCTGACAGGATCTACATAAACTTACAAACAAAAAGGAAAGAGCACCAAGACTTCCCATCTGGTGCTCGGAAACTAAAAACAATCTAACTAGGCTTGTTAAGGCTTACCCAACTAACAAGCAATTTAACTAAACTAGGGCTTGCCCAACTAACAAGAAACCGTTAAAGTATGAGAAATAGAATTGCGGCTACTCTAAAGCATAAGAACATTCATAAAACATGCCACAATATAAAAGCCTATTAAAGGAGGAAAGAGGCTTCCCTCAAGCTATTCACCTTCCATAAGTTTCCACTAACTTATGGAATTATTCTTCTAACTTGTTATTCTAAGTCTCACAACTTCTAAACCTAGAAACTTGAGTTTCTAAACTTAGAACTCAAGTTAAACTTAGAATCTTTTATTTCTATACTCAAGTTTTCTAACTTAAGTTTCCTAAGTTTAGAAGTTTAGTAAAACTTATTAAGCAAAAGAAAGCTTCTACTCATGGTCTTATAACACACATGCCATGGTAGAAGTTTATTAACAATTACTCACACGTGGACTTACAATACACATGCCACGATGTTTTATTTCTTTTTTATATATTTTCTGGCTAACATTATCCCCCTCATTATTGGATTAGTGGTCCCACACCAATCGAAGCTTTTTTGTTTTGGATCTTTTGAGTATCCTGGAGTGAGATTGTTG
The DNA here is from genome assembly GCA_029204225.1 of Diphasiastrum complanatum. Classification (NCBI taxonomy): domain Eukaryota; kingdom Viridiplantae; phylum Streptophyta; class Lycopodiopsida; order Lycopodiales; family Lycopodiaceae; genus Diphasiastrum; species Diphasiastrum complanatum. The sequence continues at coordinate 10,589,691 of CM055102.1, forward strand.
TTGACATGTTTGGTAAATCTTATTGTTGATCCCCTCTATCATCTGTCAGTGTAATTTGGTAAGGAAGGGCCTTGGGGCATAGTAGTGTAGCATACCTTGCAGAAATCCATGGGTTTTCCATAGCTCGACCAATCAACATGAAGCGCCGAAATGAGGGTTGTCCAGTAATAAAGCCACACTACATCGATGTGGTCGGCTTCAGTTTTTAAGGGCTGATTGATATCGATGGCAATTGATGGTAGTCCCCGATCCCAATAGCCTTTTAATTCTGCCAAAAATGCCACTAGGCCGCAATTATCTACAAAATATCAAACGTCACAATCGGGGTTGCCATGGTGTTGTTGGTAGAAGATGCGACAATTTGTGATCATGTCGTCAGTCGGGTTGCCGGTATTCACAACTATCAACGTGGGCCAATAAATCTTATTTTTAACCTTTGTGGGAGAGAATGGCTCTCAACGACCTATTGGATAATAGTATGGATCATGCGCATATAGACGGGTGCATCAAGATATCGTGTCATTAAGGTTTTATTGTTCAGAAACAGTTGATGGCACCATGTTGGCTGTGGAGCAAGGAGTTTGACTGCTTCTCAATGGGTTGTGCAGACATTGAGGTTCGAAAGAACGTATCCACCTTGCTCCTTGGGTTTAAATTTAATTTTGGAAACTCTTGAGACACCAGTAGGTCCTAGCTAGATGCATTTGGAGTGATCCTATGCCATATTGTAGGTGCTTCAGCTGTCAAGGTGTGTTCCTGCTATGGATCGGATTGAGGGGAGAGAGGTGCTGAGGGATTGGATTCAGCAATGTGTTGGGTATCAGGAGAAAATTGGATTGGGGTTGGATGGAAGGAATGTTAGTGGTGTCAATGGGACTAGAAGCAAAAGAGGGGAGAGGGTGTTGGGAGGAAGTACCACCAACGTCCTGTGGATTGGTTGGTGGGGGAGCTGCCGACACTTGAGTTGGGCCTTGAGTGATGACACCTGATTTGTTGGTAGAGGCTGCTGGAAACCTGCCCCATTGCCACCATCTAACCCATCGTAGTGTGGCCCCGGTTGGTGAAATTGGGCATGTTCCCCATGGATAGAAGGTGCCGATTGGGTAGCTACCTTGTTTCTCTTCCAGGGTGGCAATGTGTTTGTTGAGAGCCACAACACAAGTAGTATAAGATTGTTGCATTTTGTTGTGTTGCTCATGGCCTTTAGCTTCTACGCCAATTGCTAATATGCCACCACTAGGATCTGTGTTCCCTCGGAAATAGTTGGAGGTGCAAAATCTGTGAATATTACATGTTCCAGCTGATCCTTCATAGCGGAACATGTTGTTGTTGCTGCTGCCAATGCGTTGTCTCGCTCCGTAGTAAGGTCTATCGTGGTATTTTGCAGGTTGGAGACATTTTGATCTTTAAGTTGGATCTAACCTTGGAGGTGGCCAATCATCTGCTGTTGTTGTTGGATTTGTGCATTGAGGGTCTGGATCTGCAGCTGCTATTGATTGAGATCAGCCACCAACTTTGTCTGATCTTGCTGAAGTTGTGAAATGGCTCCATCTTCTACCTGCCTTTGTGTGAGATGCCCTAACAACATGCCGAATTTGATGGGGCAAAGGAGGATAGAGAACGCGAGTGGAGAAGAGAGCAGAAATATTTGCAGAATAACTCTCCCACTACAATGGGCTGCTAGATGCAAAAACAGTCTAATGAAATGTTTATGCTAATTATAATGACAACTTAAGTGTTCTATTGCCCACCAACAGGATCTTATAAATTAGTTCATACTCACAAAAACAAAAATGAGTATAGTCCACTGAAGATATTAGAAATGATTTGTGTGTGGTATTACTGAAAAATCGATTTTGTCAGAAAATTAGTTCTGAAATAGATTGAAAGAGCAATATGACAGTGCAAGTTCCTCAGGCGTCAAAGACAACCATCGTCTGATCAGAAATTGAGGAGTCGTAGACGTCCGTGTTGATCAGAGTGAGTGAGCAAATGTTATCAAATAGCAATGAAGCGCATTCAAATCACAATAAGCATTCATTTACATTATACACAGATAGAAAAGCATATTGCTATTATATTACACTGAATCACAACAAATAACAGTTACAACGAGAATGACGGCATAATTGGGAGGCTCAAAATCATTCGTCTCTTGGACGGAGCATCACATAGAGTGTGCCTGGATGATCCATTTATAGAATTCATCCATGTATTAATTAAAGTAAATACTTGTCACCTAATTAGGTAAGCCATTGTACTTGGAAGTATTTGGCTTGTGTGACAATTGTACATGGTATATATGGTCAATGAATAAGAGAATGTTGACGCGGATGAGGACGTTGCAAATTCTCTTTACGTGAAGTGACTTTATCTCACTTTGCAAATTTTGGAAAGTGCCTGGAATGTTCCTCGTTGAAAATAGACAACCTTCGAGAGTTTTCTCTCTCTTCAGGATTTCACGAAAAAGCCGACAATGCCTTTAAAAATGTGAAGGTGCCCTTAAAAACCCGACAATGCCCTTAAAAATGCAAAGGTGTCTTTAAAACAGTTTAACTTTTGACTTTTGAACTGCACATAAGTTAACTTCTTCAAAATAGTTGAAAGGAAGAAGCCGAAGGTAAGTGTCGCATTTTTCGGAAAAGTGCGAAAAAGCCGACACTAATGAAAAATAGTTAAATTGTTGAACTATGATGAAGTGTCGCATTTCGGGAAAAGCCAACACTGTCGCATTTCGGGAAAAGCAGACACTGCGAAAAACATAGCTCATTTCTGCATACTGTTGCAACACTTAGTGTATTTCTGCAGATTTGTTCTAAATGCTAATTCGTGGAAGTTCTTCAATGATCTTCAAATTACTGAACTTAACATTTGAACTTGAAATATGATAGGATTGGTTACCCTTGGAGATCAGCCGGAAGCCCGTTATAGATGTTCTTCAAATAATTTGGCTGTCTAAGTTATGATTCCTGCAAGTATCAGATGAGCAGACATACAACCAAAGTTGGTTTCACCTGACCCTAGATCAACGATCAATAAACGTGCAGGAAGAATCTTGAAATAGAAATGAGTCATTCACCAAAGAGACAACTGTGGGCTTGATTTCCAATAGTATTGTAGCTTATTGACCAACCACACTGTCTTTTGGGCCGCTAGTGGTGACTGGTCCCAAAACCCAATGTCAGGGAGGGGTCGTCCATATATAGTTTGGGTAAGGCATAGGGTTATATGCAAGAAGATCCAAAATTTGGAGAAGATGGATTTTGAGGAAATGAAGGTGGAGGTGATTGGAGTTTTGGAGAAATATGTGGAAGAGAATTGGCCATTGGAGGAGAAGAGTGGAGTGGAAGAGTTGTCACAGTGGTGAATGGGGTTTGTTTTAGTAAAGTTAATGCAAAATCATCTACGTTGACTGAGTCAATAGGGTGGAAGTATGTACGGGGATGGCTTTGTTGGAATAGTACTATCAAAGCCCGTGTTAAATGTGATAAATGGTGTGGATGTGATAGTAGTGGTGGAGGCAATGGTGGGATGGTGGCTGGGTTAGGCGGAGGAGATACCTGAGCAGCTGAAGTTGTTGTAGTTGGTAGGACCATGTCAGATGGACCCGACCCAGAAGTGCCTTTGTCCAAAGAGCTTTCTGATGCAACTACTGCTTGACGTCTTTGTTGGGCCTATTGGAGTAAGGCCACTTATTGTGCCAAAACTTCCTTTGTAACCTTGGAGGATTTAAGGCTCCCTCCGAATTCAAGGTATTCTGCCCCTATATCACTTGATAAGATATCAGGGGAGATATCTTCTTCTGTGCTTTGAACTATTGCCTTGTCCTTTTGCATTTTTGGAGGGATGGCAGAACCTTTGAAAGCTTGAGAACTGGTCCACTTCTTGTTGTTAGGAGACAATTCCTCGAGCTCTTTGATTATTGCGGTCATACTTTGCCCCAAGTGTTGCTGAACCATCATCTGTAATAAATAACCACTCTTGGTGGTAGCTTTTCGTGCCTTGAGGGCCAAGCACAATTTGTTTGAAATCTTCTCGGCCCACTTATAAATCATCCAACATCATGGTCAAGGATAAGAGTTCGATCTACTCGTGCGATGTGAACTTCGACCAAAATAATAAGAAATTCTGTTGCAGCACATAGCTTGGGATCCTTGATCAACTTTGTGGCAATACCATCATTTGTGTGAGCTATGGTTTTGCTGTCATCCATCCAAAATTTCTTGAAATAGTTATGATCATAGCTAGTGCCCTTGCCATGGATTGTTTCACCATTGTCTGGAAAACCAACCAATTGAAGCTGTAATGTCAATGCTCAATTAACTACCATCCTTGGAGGAAATCCGAAAGGATCGGAATTCCTCCAAATAGGAAGAGTAGGTAGCACGTACCAAGCTCTCGCTCTACTGCTTATCAAAACCAAGACGTGTGAGGATGTCATTGGCTAATTGCAAATTCGCCAAATAGTCTTGATTTCCACCAAAAAAATATCGCTCGTGTAAGGTTTTGGCACCTTACGGCGATGCAATGAGAGTGATGAGTTTCGGGAGGCCATGATAGGAGATTGTGTGGGAAAGTATTGTGAGAGTTCTAGAAAGTTAAAAATTTCAGCATAATGTCTCCAGCAGAATCTCGAATGAACTTGTGGAAGGAGTGGGTGAGGCCTACATATAGAATTTTTTTAACAAGAAATCGCAATTTACCTAGTAACCATCGTTAGTGCCCCCGCTTTCTCAGTGAGGTTCTGTCTGGTATCATTTTTCATCAAAAATTCTAAAATAAGAATGAAATCTGGTGGTTGCATAGAAAAAGACTGAGTGAACCACTAAGCTGATGATATCTTGATGTTCTAAACAAAGAAACATACCAAACTTGCAAAATGACAAGCAACCAATAAGCAAAAAGTAACAATAGAAAAACAATAAATAGGAAATTAAACAAGTTAGTACATATCTTGTAATATTTCCTAAGTCTGCTTCCATTAATCACAATGTCTAAAGTTTTGCCTTGTAAGGTTTGGAGTTGTACATATCCAAAGGCAAACATTTTTTGAAATACATATGGCCCTTGACTGGAAAACTTCGGTTTGCCCTTATGTGCTTTGGCTTGGTATAGGAGGACCTTATCTCCAATCTAGAACTCCTTGAGTTTCAAAAATCGATCATGCCATGCCTTCTGTCGACGTTTGTGGATATGTTGAGCATGAATGTTGATCCGTCGTGTCTCACAAAGTTGTTCTAGATAGAATAATCTATTAGCTAGAATCTATCGATTATCCACCTCCAGATTATATGATACTCGTAAAGATGAAACATGGAATTCCGCAGGCATGACTGCTTTCTGGCCATATACGAACTGGAAAGGAGTTAAACTTATAGCCTTCTTTAGGGTAGTATGATATGCCCAAGGAGCAGCGTGGAGTTTTAATTCCAGAATCGGTACGACTAGACTCGACGGTCTTGGTTAGAATGCCAAACAAGATTTTGTTGGTGGAATCTGCCTAGCCATTGCATCGCGAATAATACGAAGAACTTTTGCAATGTACAACAAGAAATTTCGAAAGTAGATTGGCTATGACAGATTTAAGAATTGCTTATAAGCTCTACAGGACATTCGAAACGAACAATAACCATTCATAGAGAAATCTTGCAGTAGAACGAGCGTTAGCATTGCGAATGACTCTAGCTTCAGCCCATTTGGTATAGTAATTTGTAGCCATGACGATATATCTGGCTTGAATGTGCCTAGTAGCGGGACTAATAGGGCCAACATAATCAATTCCCCATTTTTGGAAGGCTTGATCAGTCATAACAAGGTGTAAAGGCATTAAGTTGAATTTATGACATGCCTATGTGGCTTGCTACACAAGCCTATGGTAGTCCTACGTGGCTTATGACATGGGAAGTATCATGGGCGTTTCGCTCTTTGACAAACATCACAGACCTTTACGTAGTTGTGGGTATCTTTGAAGAGGGTTGGCCACCAAAATCCGGCTAAGAGGAATAGCCTAGCGGTTGTTTCAGAAGAGAAATGACCAGCTCCAACACCTTCATGTGTTAAGGATATAATGGAGGTTATTTCACCTTCAGTAAAACATCGTCGGATGATCCCATCTTAGCCTTGCTTGTAAAGTTGTCATCAATGTATAAGGTGTTGTTTTGAGGGTCAACGCACGTTGTTCGGATTTAGATAAGGATGGATCCATCTATCTTGAAGTCAAATATTCAGTAATATCCTTTGCCCAAATGGAGGTGTAGTCAACTTGAAACAAGATGGCATCAGATAAATCATCGTTGGCCCCTTGGTCATGAGTTGTTAGATTAGGGATTTGGGATAGATGATCTACTTAAAATGTTGAATGCACTTTCGAACAACAATCTGAAACTCAAATTCTTGCAATAACAAGATCCAACAAGTAATTCGACGAAGTTTTGTTGATAAGGTAGAGAAGTGCTTGATGATCAGTGAAGAAAACAAAAAGTTTTTCTAGGACATAATGGCGAAACTTCTGGACCGCATAAACCATTGCCAAAGCTTCACTCTCAGTAGTGGTGTAATTGACTTCAGTGGGTATCAATTGCTTACTAAGAAATCAGATTGGATAATTCTTTTTTAATTCTCCCGGTTGGGTGAGCACTGTTCTGATGGCATACTTGGATGCATCGGTATGCAGATGGATTCCATTTGGGAACAACAACCACCTTATAAACTAATCATGCTTTATTAGCAAAATCGAGAATAAAGCAATGATAATAATTGGCGTGGCCTAGGAATGAATATACTTCTCTACTAGTGTGTGGTTCTGGCAGATTTTGGATGATCTTGACCTTTTCAGGGTCAATTGCAATACCATTTTTTGAAATGGTATGTCCTAAAACAGTGTTGTGTGTTACCCAAATCTGGCATTCTTCAGGATTCAAAGAGATTCCGAAGCGTTGACATTGGATAAAAAATTTCTCAAGCACAAGCAGATGGCATATTTCCTCTGAATGTGCTCCCAAATCATCCAAGTAAACCTCTAGGGTCTCTCCCATTTGTAGAGAAAATGCAGCTTGCATAATATGTTGGAATGTGCTAGGAGCATTACAGAGGCCGAAAGGCATGACTTTCCAACAGAAGGTTCCCCATTCTATGGCAAAAGCGGTTTTATGCTGATCTTCTTCAGCAATTTGGATCATGTTGTAGCCACTAAAGCCATCTAAGAACGAGTAGGCCTCATCTCTTGCTAGGTTTTCTAAAATGGATTCTCTAAAAGGTAATGGAAAATGATCACGTTCTGTGACTACATTAAGTTTCTTAAAGTCGACACATGTACAAATTTTTCCATTTTTCTTAGAAATGATCACAATTGGAGAAACCCGTTCAGTATGTTTGATCTCGTAGATGAATCCTGCATCTAGTAAGCATTGTAACTCTTCTTTTATTTTGGCCTTGTAGATCGGATTACATCGGTAAGGACGGCTAGCAATTGGTGAAGGGGAATGTGATGCACGTCTACTTGTGGTGAGACTCCTTGCATGTCTTTATAGGACCGAGCAAAGACATGTCTATACTTCCACAGAAGTTTTTCAAGCTTCCTATGTTGCTCTCAATTGAGGTGATCTCCGATGTGAACGATGTATTCGTTATCCTCATTGGGCTCACTCGAGAATATGGTGATGGTTCATGCAGGACCTGTTGGAAGAGAGGGAAAGAATAAATGACGAACACGAACAAGAAACGAACGAGAAGCGAACTCGAACGGAAAATGGTCGTGTGCAGTGGAATGAATTATTTGACTCTCTCTGTAAGCATGACTATGCCTATCAGTATGAACAGAACTTTAGTGATAGAAATCACAGTCATTCTAGATTACGTAGCCAAACATTTAATGGATGAAGCGCTAGATGAATAATTTGTCGCGAATTGCAAGACAAATTATCTGTCGCGAATGATTCGCGAAGAGCTAGACTATGCTCGACTGATAATTAGTCGCAAAAGACAAGACTAAAAGTTGATCATCTATTACCAGAACAAGCAACTAGAAAGATCAGACAAAATGAAAAACAAGCATAGGAATATTAACACAGATCTGAATGCAAAACAATGAACTGTATCATTAAGTATATCATGTATACAAGTTAATAATGTGGCAGAGCACAATACAATAGCGGATGAAACCGCATGCCCTACGAAGCTTATTTTGTCTGTAATGAGGAATGAAAACCTCTTCTCTTTGTCTGTTCGTATCTCGCTTCTTGTCTCTCTCTTGGAATACGCAGACGGTATCCAATATATACATAATATTATAGGTGTGCAGATGTGAAAGTGTAGAGTGGATGTGTTGTCTGTAAGAGATCATGGATGACTGCAATAGTTGTCCAATCTGTTAGCGCAGCTGCATGGGGTGAGCGTGAGAAGGGTGCGACGTCAGTCATTACTGAGGTGAACAATGGTAATGATGCGAAAAGTGCGTCACTTCTTACGAGTAGCCTTAGGATTAGATTTACAGGGTGCCTTTGCTTTTAGGGCACCTTCGGCATTCAGTAAGATAGTGTCACCTTTTCGCCTATCACCATACACTGTGTAAGAACAGTGTCGCAATTCATTCGCGGCCCGATGTGGGTCCTCGCGCCAATGGTCCTGCGGTGCCGGCGCCCTGATCCGAACGACAGTGTGGTGGCAGGCGCCCGAACGCCCTTGTTTCGGCTAGACCTTGCGCGCGCCCCATGCGGCGGGACTTCTTGTCCCCTGTCTGGACTCCACATGTCAGTTGCTTATTGGTACGGGGCCAAAGCTGTCCCCGTGCCAATAAGGGACAACGATCAACAATGTGGATAAACTCTTATGAGTCCTCAATGGGAATGGTTAGTAATGAAAGCAGTTGGCCAATTCATTCAACACAGCCAATGACTAAATTACCTTGGGTTTTGGGAATATGAAAATATATCAAGTAGTTAGAGTTTACAACTTCTACTCCAAATTTAGTGATAAACTATGCAAATTTGGTAGGCGCATCATCAGTATTACCTATATACAAAGTCAACTACTCTTTGCTAAAAATGCATTGAGTTTGCTTGCACCATAGACAACCAATATAACCCCAAATTATAGGTAATTGCCTTTAGAAAATTGGCATAAGAGAATTAACACAAACTCCAACATTTGAGTAGCCCAATTATAATGATTTTGATTTTCTTCAATAAGTGGTAAATTGGCTATTATTGTGCTTGTGTCACTATCATTCTAGACATGATCATGTCTTTGCATCAATAGGCAAATTTTGTGAGTCAATCACTCTAGGATTATAAAATGGTAAGCTACTAGCTACTACTATTATTGGTGAAATTGCTTTTATCACTTGCCTAATAATACTCAACCATTGATCCAAGCTTTTTTTTTTAAAATATGGTCTTCCTTTATATTAGGGTGTGGGATTTTCTTCATCCACCTTCAGACCCTATTTTCAAGATTCATGCAAAGACAAAGCCAATACGTTAAGAAGGGAGTCCTCCAATCATATCACGTGGGAGTTCATTCCCAAGGGAGTAATGTCTATTCACAAAGTATTAAACAAGCTTAAGATGAAACCTTACCCTCCAACAAGCATTAATTCTAAATCTTCAAAGTTACCTTAGCGAAAAGTCGAGATTTATATCGTCCAACACTTCCATCTAATCTCAGCGTCGTTTTGTATACCCATTTGTCCTCGCTCCACTTTTGTCGATGAATTTGTCAAGGGGTCCTTTTATTCTCGTAGAGCTTCTTGATTCAATTTGTCATTGCTGGTGTGTATGCTCTTCAAATTCTTTGATGGTTCGGCATTCTGGTTCGTTGTCTAGCCTTGAACTCCCTCTTCAATTGACAGTATTGAGAAGATTTCATGGCCTCTTGATTCTTTGACTCCTAGAAACGTCGATTCGTCGGACTTCACATCTCTAGTCATTACCACCTTCTTTGAGGTTGGATTGTAGAGTTGAGAGATCTGTGAGCTATTAGAGTATTCGACCATCATTGTTTTTGGCAATCTGCACCGACATTTCGTCAAGTTTGCTTCTCTTTTCTTTTGGTATGTGCATGTATATTGCACATCCAAACACTCGTACGTATGATAGATCGGGCTTCTCACCCGTCCACACTTGGTACGACGTTTTGTTCTCTAGTGTTGTCGTTATCGATCTGTTTTGCAGGTGTACAGCAACTGCAATTGCTTTAGCCCAAAACTGACTTGGCAATTGTGCTTGAGCCATCATGCATTTGGCTCCTTCGAAAAGAGTCCTTTTTCGTTGTTTCGCTACACCATTATATTGTGGTGTATAGTGAACTGATGCTCGATTCCTCTGTCTTGGTAGAAGATTGAAATATCCTTGCTCAAATACTCGTCTCCATTGTCGAACTTGAGAGTCTTCAATTTCTTGGAGGTATGTCGTTCTGCAAATGCCATGAACTTCTTGAATCCATCGAACACTTTGGACTTTTTTTTTCAAGTAGTATATTGTTGTCATCCTATTGTAATCATCTATAAATGTCAGGTGAAATGGTGTTTGATTCATGCTAACTTTATAAGCTATTCTGAATGCCCATAATACTGCATGAAGTTTATGTTCCCAATCAGAATGACTTGCTTCAACTGTTTTTGTCATAAATCAAGTTCCCATTTTTCAAACGATGCTTGTGATAGAACCGGATGCAAAGGTTCATAGTTCTGTTTCGTAGGACGACATGCTCGTTGACATACATCACATGACTGAATAAAGTTTTCTGTATTCTTATGAAGTGTAGGCCACCAACACCCTGATTGTAAAAGCTTTCGAACAGTGATATCAATTAAAAAATGTCCACCTCCCAGCCTATCATGTGAAAACATGATTAGACCAGGTCCTTCGTGTGACAAAACACATCTTCTTAGAATATCATCCATTCCGCGATGATACAATTGGCTTGCGATCAATTGATAAGGTTGTGCCTTAACAATCAATTGTTTCTTTTGAACTTTTGTCAAAGAGTCGTTAGGTTGGCCTAACATCAGATATTCAACAATACCTGATGCCCACTCAGGTACTGCTTCAACATAAAATAATGTAGCATATGGTAGTTCATCATCCACTTCAATGTTGACTAGTGCTATCTGGATTCTTGAGACATGATCGGCAAGATAATTTTGTTCACCTTTTCGAACCACAACTCGAAAATCGAATTCAGTTAGTAATAGTAGCCATCTTGCAATGTGTTCCGTATTACATGTCTTGTTTACTAAATAAAGCAATGGCTGATGGTCGGTATAAAATGCAAAATGTGTCGCCATTAAATAATGTCGAACTTTCTTCATGAAAAATACCATGGCCAACGCTTCTCGTTCTGTTGTAGAGTAATTCTTCTCAGGATCAGTAAATTGTCTACTAGCAAATATGATAGGATAGTTTTTATTATATTCTCCTAGCTGCATCAAAATTGATCAAATAGCATATTTGATGCATCAGTATGAGCGTGAAATTCAATTATCCAGTTTGGAACTCATAGAATTGGTGCAGAAGCTAATGCTTTCTTCAATTTCTCAAATGCTTCTAACACCTCAATCTTCCAAATAGGTACAATGGTCAACTTATATATAGGTCGTGCTAAGTATGCAAAGAACAAAATAAATATCTGATAATAGTTCACATGACCCATAAGAATATAGACTCCTCGAAGTGTTCAGGGTGTCAGTAGCTCCACAATGACTTTGATTTTGGAATAATCCTTAGCAATGCCATGTCTCGATATCACATGTCCAAGAACAACTCCATGAGTAACCCTAATCTGACACTTTTCTAGATTTAAGGAGATTTGGAACTTGCGGCAACGTTCAAATACTTTTTCTAAACGATCCATATGGTCTATATCGACACTATGGACTCCAAGATCATCCAAGTAAATTTCAAGGAATTTATGCAAATAGTCTTTGAAGGAAAACTGCATCACTCTCTAAAATGAACTAGGTGCATTACAAAGTCCAAATGGCATAACTTTATAAGCATATGTTCCCCATTTTGTTGCAAAAACCGTTTTATGTTGATCCGCTGGTGCGATTTTAACTTGGTTATAGCCACTGAGTCCATCCAAAAAATTGTAGACTTCCGCTCCAACAAGGCGATCATGCTTTCTGTGAAGGGTAATGGAAAGTGATCCTTTCACGTCACTTTGTTCAAAGCTTTGAGATTTATCCAAATTCTCATCTTCTCACTCTTCTTAGGAACGACAACAATTGGTGAAACCTCATCAGTATGCTCAATCTCGTAAATAAAATCTGGTTCAAGTAATCTTTGTAATTCCTTCTTGATAAGATCAGTGACATTCGGATTACAACGATAGAATCTTGTCACTTTTGAAACTGCATCAAGTATCAAGGGTATTGTATGCTCAATCACTGATGTCAGAATCCCTTTTAGATCCTTATATGTCCAACCAAAACAATCTTGATATTTAATCAACAACTTCCTCAATGCTTGAAACTGTTCTGGGGTAGGTTGTATTCCAACTTGAACAGTCTTCTCTGGTTCTCCTGGTTAAGCAAGATTTATGGGCTGAATTCTAGCTGGTCCATCGTAAACTTCTTGTGTTTTTGGCACTTGATCCTCAGGTTCACGATGAGCTTTTGGTAACATAATAACAACATCATCCAAGGTGTAGCGTTTGAAATGATCTGGCATATCATGCTAGACTCCACCTGACTATTCTTTTTCAAAAGGATTAACTTTGGAAGTTTAGCTTTCTTGTTAGGAGTCGTTCGAGGAGGTGATGACTTACTAGAAGATGAGGTCTTCTTAGAAGGTGAAGACTTCATAGATAAGGCAATAGGATCAGGAATTGGGTCGGTTGATATCTGTGTCACATTCATCATATTTACTAGAAATGTGATCTACATATCCAAATTCGATCAAAAAAAGAAATCTCGCTCAGCTCTGATTGGTCATCTCGTTGACACATATATCCTATTATACAATCCACTGTTGCAAGAGCTCGATTCCAATTAACAGTATCTATTTGAGAGTCATAATGAACTCCCAAAGTTTTTACTTGTCGATCACAAGTATGATCCGTTGTTGATGAATCATCATCCCCTTTTTGGACGGCTTGATTGTCCAAGTTATTAAATCAACTTTGGTTGCACGCTCACGATTCTCAAATGTAATATTTCCAGTCCCCCAACTTTGAATTACTTGCGGAACTCATAATCATGGACGTCATTATAAAATACGATAAACGTTTGGTGCTTCAGGTAAGTCCATTACTACCAAAGTAATGACAAACTGAACTCCACCAGTCTTGACGGGTATGTCTTCCACTATGCCCTTTAGACTAATTGTATTCTGATCAGCTAGCTTGATAGCAAAAGTTGTAGGCTTCATCCTTGTAAGGCCCCCTCGAGTTTGCGGCTCAACTTGGACACCACATTCCCATGTGAATAGATTCTTATCACATTTGAATAACTATGGACAAAAATGTGTGACACTTACCCATTCATAATGGTGCCACTTGGTGACAAACCATTGGCTAGATTTTAACTACTTTCACACTTAGTGCATCATATTTTAGGTTCAAGAAATACACAAAAATCAAACTATTGAAATTATCAATGAAGGTTATGTAGTATCTTGACCTGGACAATGAATTTATTCTCGTTGGACCACAAACTTCTAAAGAGGTGGCAAGAGATAGAGGAAAGAACATAAATAACCCTCCAAACTAGGCAATGATTGACCTTGTGGAGAAGCAACTAGTTTGTGGATGGCATGGCAATGAGAGAATCCAGCCAATTTCAAATCATTTGTCGTAGAAGTCCTAGTAGAAAGTATGCAACAATCCATCCTTCTTGAGTGGTAAGCATGTTGTGTCTTTTGTTTCGTTTTACCAATAAAATTTGGTATTGGTAATCCTTTCAACGTGTATGTTGGCATGTTTGCATCATAGCCATATTAAGGTTTCTATCATGTAGTCGAGTATGGATGCAAAAACATGCCAATTTAAGCTTTCCTACGTCGTATCAAATCATACAAATCTAGTTTTCTATCATGGTATTAGAGCTTGTCATTTTAATCACAAACTTCAAAACCCCATCAATGCAATCATTAACATGAATGCTTTAAAGTTAAAAAATTTCTTCAAAGCCACTTCAACAAAAGCACAAACAAAATGTTTCCAACTAATAGTGGATTGATTTATTCTTAATTTTGATACATGTGCTAACATGATAAACCCATCTATGCATGACCTGCAATGAAGTCATCTATGATTACTAACATCTCGTATTGAAGTGTTCAAAAATACCAAAAACTACTTGTAAGTGATAAATCTATCGATTCACCAACTAGGACAACTTATGAGTGAAACTAAGAGTGATAATATAAGAAAAGATATCTTCAAGTTTGATGATGAAGAGCTTTTGATAGAAAACTCATCTCCAACAATATTTGGATGTTTTCACGTAAAATTGTCGATATAAATAAAGCATATTATTATGTTGAGCTAAAAAATTGTTTCAAAAATCCTACATATCTATTCGTTTAATGAAGAGCATGTTAAAGAAAAACGTGTTGCCAATGAGGACTTTTACTAATATAATCCCTCTAGGCATCAAGGAAATAATTATTTCATAAAGATCATGCAATATTTGCCAATATCCAATTGTGTTGAAAAAGGATATGACTTGTAATCAACAAGAACATATCACACTTAGAAGTTAATCCAACTAAAAAGAAGTAATTCTATATATACTTGAGATCTTGTTAAAGCTAATTAGGATTATCTATATAATTATTTGCTCACTAATGATCAACTCCAATAAGATGTGTACTTTGTAGCTAACAATCAAATACAAAGTCTACCCATGTCTACGATATACAGCTTTGTTGCTATTTAGGATTCAACATTACAAATACAAATGTAACTAGGATATGGAATCGAGACAAGACAAAATATGATAAAATGTTTTGCTTGCACAATGAATGATATAAATTTGTTCTATATGTCATGCTTATCACTTGTGGTCCCAAGTATGCCAATTCTTCAATGAGATTGTGAAAATAGTTTCATAATCAAAGCTATCCAAGGATAGCATGTGAATATTGTTTCTAATCACCCTAAATAAAGCTTAATTTCTTTGATCTTGGCCAATTTCATTTTGGAGAACAATATATAATGGAAGATAAATGGGTGTAAGTGCTACATGGAAAAGTATTGTACTCTCTCACCATTGTAACCATTTTCTCATCAACGCAACTAAACAAAGAAAGAACATGGGTGCCCTTCAAAATGGAGAGCTAGACACAATATTGCTTTATGACAATATTGTGAACCATTACCACTTGCCATCTTTTGAAAAGAGATTATGATGCAATTTGTGGATTGGCAAATTATCATTCTAACATTATTTCTTTCTTTGCGTGTGTATGGACCATTACCACTTCCACTTGCCATCTTTTGAAAAGCCACTGTGATACAACTTGTCGGTTGGCAAATTATCATTCTAACATTCTTTCATTAATCGAAATATATGACCAATAAAGGTCCATTTTTCATTTCTTGAATGATAAAAAAAAATTGAAGTTACAAGAACTACCAATAATTACCTCCATATTTTAGGGCCAAAAACCTTGAACCCCTTATCCTATACCCTAAACTCTAAACCCTAAATTCTGAACCCTATATCCTGAATCCTAGATCCATTGTCCTATACCCTATATCCTAAACCCTAGACTTTTAAGTCTTAAGTCTCTCGTCCTATGCCTTAAACCATGAACTCTTTACCCTAAACCCCAAATCCGAGATCCCCTACCCTAAACCCTAAATCCCTTATCCTAAACCCTAAACCCTAGATCTCTTACCGTAGACCCTAAATATTGAATCTTTCATCCTAAACCCTGGATCCCTTACCCTAGATCATTAAAATTTAACTTTTACAATTCATGTAAGTTGCGCCATTAAATAGTTAAGAGTTGTAATGTTTGTATGGGTCCCTCATTAGTTCCCTTAGGGCTAAAGTAGTGGATTTAAACATGTAATAAGAAATGTCACTCAAACTTTCAATTAGAAGTTAGTCTGTGAAAGGTGCGTTGGCTCATTTTGACATTTGCGAATTTGATTGAATCTTCCTCCATCCTTTGTGAGCATAGGGTCATGTGCTTTTGCACATTAGAGCCTCCACGTACCTATTGTGAACACATTCTTTTATGAAAAAGTTCCTATTTTGTAGGTCTCTCTAAGCGGCCATGCATTTGTTATCACTGCAATTTAAAACATTATTGATTACTACATGCTCAATTTATCTTCCTTTCCATCATAAGTTCCTCAATCATAAAGTAAATTTGATAAATAATTCCAGTAGCTCCTATGACCTATGCACATCGAGCTTGAAGATATCCACTAGACACTTGACAACAAAGTGAAACAATTACACACCTCTGAACTTCGAATTTCAGCAGATATTGTACTTAAGGGTTGCACAAGTGCAAAGTCACAAAGAATCATGATTCAAACCTCTTAGAATCAACTCAAATTAGTTTAAAATTACGATTGAAATCTAACAAAACATTTTCTTGTTTTACGATCCTGAAGGTCTCACAGTAGCTGAAAATTTGTGCACAGTGACAAGGGTTGAACAAAAACTGACAGCATCTTATTCCAGAAAAACCTGCTCAACTTAGAACTTTTTCAAATTTTGTTCAGATTGATTCACATCTTTCAATTATCCGAATCTTGACATGATCGTTGAAGATGGTGCAAGACAGCAGAATATTTATCTTCAAACATGCACTCAGAATGAATCCATTGACAACACACTCCGGGTATTTCTGCAGCAAACATTCTAAATGCACAAGGAAGCATTTTGAACACACTTAACAATCTTTTCCAGAAATAAGACAAAATTACTAATTATTCTGCTCGCTTGCCATCACATAAAAGCAGACCTCAAAGATTTTTTCTACTTATCAAATCAAATGCCAAATTAAAGTTTGCCTCATAAAAGCTAAAAAGGGCTTAGTTAGAATATTAGTTAACTGCACAATGGCAATGCAAGAAAAAATTTCCCCTTGTTAGATTTGAAAATTCTTGGCTTGCAAGAGCTTTGTTAAAATTCTTAAAAGAATGGAAGATTTAAAAAGACTACATGCCTAACAGAGAACGAAATTTGTATCTCTGCAAAGGTATCTATACATGCTTAAGCCCTCATGCCTTAGATTCTCTATATGAGTCGTCCAGGGCACATGGATGACTTGAAAGACATCAAGAATCAAAATGAAGTGGACCCCCTTGCTGACCCATGACTTAGCCTTGAATAGGTGATAGTTTTTACGTCAATTTGAAAGTGAAGAAGAAAATAGAGATTTTAAGCAACTCCATGACAGAACCTCTAGTACTACCAGTCAATGACCAAGAAACTGAAATGAATCACCAGAGTCAAAGTAACGGGTTTCCTAGTTCATAGCATTCGCAAGGACATAGTTAGAAAAGGGTCTGCTTTCAGAAAAAAGTACAACCCTTTGTCATGCTTTTGACAATCCCAATCCCATATCTCCACAATTGTTAATCTTATAAATGCTTTTGGATACACAATGTCGCAGCTTTGAGTAAAAGAAATGACAAATGTATTTCAAAGACAATCAACAACCTTAAATTTACGAGATTGTATTGAAGGACAACACTCATACAAGCTTTCTTTGTAATTTGTGGGCTAAATGTGAAAGCTCAATGCCATCTGAATTGAATGCGTACTACCTGCCGACCAGTCATTGCAACTTAAGATATGTAGGCTTTGGACAGCTCACTAAAAGTACAAGTATCTCCTGTCCTTGGGCACGTAATCTTTCCATTGTGCTTCTTGGCCATGTCTTCTAGAGCCTGTAGCATCCACAATGTGGTCATACACAATACTATTGTGACGAATAGATTGACTGACTCACACTGACGGACATGAACATGCACACACGAGTACCTTTCTGCTGTATACGTAGCCGTTTGGCAGAACCAAAGGCGGATTGTCCTCATTCATTAGCTCCTTTGTGATATAGCATACAAGCTTAGAATGGATATGCTTGGCATATGGCAAAGGCTCTGCAAGCTGCCTGAATGTCTCATTGGATAATGGATCCTCCTTCGTACAGCCTGTCTCGTAGCAGAAACTTTTGGCATCTGAGTCAAGGAAGTTCTAATACGTAAACTACAGTAGCCATCTATGCCAGATATTACAGAGCAGTTAAACGAGCACAGACTATCTGACAGTTATACTACAAAGAAGCATACAAATGATCAAGGATACGGTGTCTTCAGAGCAGAAAGCCCAGCTTGCAGATGGATGTGCAGTAAAGGTTCTAGTGCCATCCCATAAAACTTATAAAACTCTTGTTTGAACTGCTGAATTAGATTGTCCCATTGCTTTGCATCAAAGAGCATCTGTTGCCAAATTTAGAATCCATTACTGCAGAACACATAATATGGCATCCAAAAAACACTTCATAGAAAAGGATGTCCTTAACATTATATATCACTATCGTCACAACGGTCAGATTCTCTAACCTTGTATGACGTGCAGTCTGTACTACTTTTAAAGGCAAGTGTAGCCATTGCCTGCTGCAATTCCTTCATATTAGTACGTCCCCAAGGAGCCAGATGCTTACGGGCATACATAATTGCATCCATCATTTTTTCTGAACGAACCATTTCAATAAACTCTTGAAGCCTTAGTTTGAACTCAAAAATGCTCTGCCAGCATAAACATTGAAAAGTCTCATCAACTGTATGGATCATTAAGGAACATCAAACTAGATGCTCCACCTAATCTGGGTGACACAATTTGATGCGAAAATAAGAGCTAGCAGACATTTAAACAGCAAGGGCAGCCATATAACTTGATTACTACCTTGTTCTTTTTAAGCTTGGTCTTATTTTCAGAACACCATTGCAGAGCTTCTGAACAATCTCTGCTATGCAGAGCATCGATAACCTTCCGTGCATCGAAAAAGATGTCAATATCAGCAAGTTCCTGAGAGACAATTTATAACATCATGACCCAAAGTTCAACTTGAAGGCACTATTGCCATTAGAGATGAAATTCCATAAATCAAACCATGAGATATATAACCATCTTATGAAGTTAGCAAGCATGCAAAGGGTGCCATAAAAAGATCGTCTTCACTGTCAATTCACAGTTTTTGACAATCACAACTTTTTCTTTTCAATGAATAGACTTACCTTTATGTTCGAAGACTCTGCAAGCTTCATAGCAGTGCAATAATAGGAAGAACGAAGCATATAATCGACCAGAATTCTGTCAACTTTAATGTTGTTCCATTCTGCTTGGAGATCCTTATCACCAACTTTTAGAGAGCTCAAGTGATCCAACCTAGCACGAGATCTTTGCACTTGCAGTTGCTCATTTTTGTTGCTCTCATCCAACTGAAACAAGAGCCAACAAGCATATTAAGAGTTGAAAATAGTACAGAGGGTGACATCCTACACTACAGCATCACAAGCAGCTCACATCAAAATATTAGATCTTTGAAACCAGGAATCAATAGCAGGTGGGAGGTCTAGTATATAGTATGATCATGGTCATGTGAACCAGCTCCTAGTGATTTCTAGTGTTCTTCGCAACGATACCTATTGAATAAGTCTGGAATACTGCTAGATCTTTGAAATGAGGAGTCAATAGCAAGTGGGAGGTCTAGTATATAGTATGATCATGGTTGAAAGTAGTTCTACTTGCCAAAGAGCTGTGGGACATAATTGATGGCACAGAGGTCAAGCCAGAAGGTGATGCAGCCATCATCACCAAATGGAGATTGAGAGATGGCAAGGCATTCGCCATGATTACTCTCAATATCAAAGACTCTCAAATCAGCCATATACGAGCTGCTCATACTGCTAAGGATGCATGGGACATCCTAGCAACTCTTTACGATATCAAGGACGTCACTTCCAAACTTCATTTGAGGAAGAAATTCTTCACCCTGAGAATGTCTGAAGCAGATAGTGTTTTGAGTCATCTCAACACTTTCAAAAATCTTATGGAGCAGATGACTGCAACTGGCTCAGTCCTTGAAGATTCTGATGTTGTTATGACTCTATTATCGAGTCTACCTGATGCCTATGAAAATTGGGTCATGGCAATTTCAACCCAGGAGCATCTCGCTCTATCAAGAGTAATTTCGATGCTACTACAAGAGGAGATCAGAAGAACTGCATCCTCCTCAGGCTCAGGATCGGATCCTCAAGCTCTATATTCCAAAAGAAATCAGAAGTTCAGATCCAAGAGATCTACATAGTCAGATTATCCTGACAGGAAGAGCAACATGCAGCAGCCTGTACCAAATGAAGCATCAACTTCAGAGCCTTCATCATTTCAGCAAAGCAGAAGCTATTCTGTAAATACTTTAAGAGGACTGGTCATCTCATCAAGGACTGTCGAACTTTGAAGTACAACAACGAGAAGAAGAAGCAATTCCAACAGCAAGCCAATACTGTTACAACCAATCACTCGATCCAGCAACAAGAGGAAGATGAAGCTGCCTTTATGACCAGGGTTGGAGAACATCAGGATATCAACTCCTGGTACTTGGACTCAGGAGCAACTCAACCTATGACTCACCATCGAGACTGGTTCCACTACTACAAGCCATTCACCCATTCAAGAGTTGTGCAGACAACTCATCTCATTCTATCGAAGGCGAAGGAACAGTCAAAGTCGAGTTCCAGAAAGGTGATGTACAATTGTTGTCCAACGTTCTTCATGTTCCTAACCTTACCAAGAATCTGCTTTCGATAAGCAGAATCACTGATTCTGCTTGAAGGGTTGAATTCGATACAGAGGGCTGCACCATACTCGATAAGTCTAGAAAAGTTTTAGCTTTTGGTAGACGATGTGGCTATCTATATAAGCTTAGTCACTGCCATTCGACAAATAGCTAAGCTCTTCATTCATCCACTTCTGAATCGACTGATATGCTTTGGCATTTCAGATTAGGCCACCTAAATTTCAATAGTATCCAGCAAATGTCTGCTAAGAGACTAGTACAAGATCTGCCTTCTGTCAGCAAGCCAACTTCTCCATGCGAAAGCTGTATTATCAGCAAGCATGCAAAAAGCCCTTTTATTTTAGACTCAGTTCATACTTCCAAAGGCTTGCTTGACCTTGTACATAGCGACATTTGTGGCCCGATGCAGACTGCCTCCACAGGGGGAGCTCTCTATTTTCTAACCTTCATCGACGACTTCTCTCGGAGGACTGCTGGCACCTTACTTATAGTATTCTCCTAGTCTAAAAGCTCAAAAGCAATTACTATAGATGCAAAAGCAACTAAACTATATACCTAGCAGAATTGGTGGTATGACTTGAATCTCTGACTTGAGTCAACATCTATTCTAACTAAGTATATTAAATATAGATTAAGAGTAGGACTGATGATAATATAATGTGGCAGCAAATTGAGTCCAAATCTGAGATCATTCAAAAGAGGAGGCAAATGGGGGAGAAATTCACACAAGAAGGAACCTAGGGTAGAACTATACAAAAATTTTATATAAGCCTTTTGATTTCTTGATTGCTTGGCTCCTTTTGGTTTCTTCTTTCACTTGTCCTTTGTGGTGGACAAGGCTCCATAAGCTCCATAAATGTTGGAAACTTGACTACCTCCTGTCTCCACATAAGCTAGTCGATGCTCCTTGACTAGCAACACAATAGTCTTTAAGTGTAGGCATATCTTTTTGGATGGCATAAGTTTGAACAAGGTAATTATAGCCTGATCCAAAACCATGCAAAGAATTTGCAGAAAGCTCCTCAAATGTAGTCTAACTCACTGTTATATGAATCATAGTTGTGGCAAAAACGGGCCGGAACATCAACGATCTGTGACCGGGATCGAGAACAAAAAATTAGGAAAACGCACCAGTGACTAGAAAAAAAATTTGTAGTATAGCTAGTTAGCTGAGCATCAAGGGCCATGGGATATAGGAGCAAACTATAACGAGTTGTGATAAAGCAAAATGTCAGAACGACAAAAAGGTTGCATGGCTGTCGTGGGTCAGGAGGTTTAAATGATGATGAATGATCAATAATTGTGCCTAGATTAGAAGGCTAGATGCAGTTCACATGCACAAACATAAGTCAACATTGGCTTTCATAAATTTGTACAATGACCAACATACTGCATTCTCTCACTACTAGCAGCATCATTTTCTTTTGCAAGTCAAAAGTCCCTGTCCAGACCAATTGTTGAAAATCAAAATACCATTCAAAGAAAAAAGTAATGTGAGCTTACCTTTCTTTTTAGGCCTTGCAGACGAGAAACCAAAGATGTAAGATGCTGCATTGCCTCCTCCTTCGACATACTTTTATCAACAGCCTCTGCGACACATGCAACTACTGCATTAACTTCCTTTTCAACCATTCGATTATTTGACCTCATTGACTTCTTTAGGTACTCATATGGCACCTTCATGAGCTGATGGTCCAGCTTAATAGACTCAGAAATATGATCATTTGAATAAACATTAGAATTTGTAGATTCAGCTGTTGGTGCAAGAACTGGTGTCCCATTGACCCCATTCTCAGCTTCCATTCCTGAAGCTTCAAAACTGCAACTTTACACTTTTTACTAGAACGTCCCTTCACGAATTGGGCTTAACACCAATTTGTAAGGAAATGATATTCTTCTGCTGACTTCATTCTTTTCTGTTTCATTCACGAGGCATTGTCAACATTGTGGTCCCACAATTTATGTAGCTCAACTGCTCAGAAAGTTGAGAATCCATGATAGCAAAGTTGAGTCAATACCTGTACAAATCAAGTGATATGTTAGAACCTGAGAACACAACAGAAGACATGATCATTAGAGGAAACAGAAGACGAGCCTATATTAGAAGACTCTCACTTGCTGCTCACTACAGTACAAAACTACATCCATCAACCTATCATCTCAAGTGGCAATTTCGAGAAATTTTTGTAATTTTTGACAATCAGAAGTGAGATCCTATCCAGAATCAATCTACATAGATTTGAAAATTAAATTGTTGGAACTATGTTCTAGAAACTCCCAGATCCCTCCCCTTCTTACCAAGTGGCAGGGCATTTTCAGTAAACCAGAAAGACTGTCGCTTTAACATTGGCATTTTTTGTTGATTTCCAAATTACCTGCTTCTCTCGTTGTGTAGAGGGGCTTCCATTTGCACATTTTGGCTTGCATGTAGGTTAATGTGGGCCTGCCAATCCCAAAAAGGAGACAGTCTTCTCTAGTTGGAGGAAGCACACTATTTAGTCAGTTTATGCTAATGTGCTTTACTATTAAATGTTCTAGTTTCATGGTTTCACATTTTAGGTCCTTATAATTTTGCTAGACTGGATTTTGTGGAGATACTTGGCATGACTTTAGTAACCAATAATGTTTCCACTTTGTTATAGGCCATATGTGCTTTTTAGGCATATACCCACCAGAAACCTAATGACAGGGGTTGGACACCTACACGGGCATAATATGTTGCTACCATGATTGAGAAGTACACATACATAGATATTAGAGCACATCTGTGACATGCTAATCCTTACAACCGTTTGCTTAAAATTAGTTATGTATTTTCGTAATGTATCCTGAGCATATCCATGCTTTTCAGGAACGTCCAAGTCAATCTATGGTAAGAGGACAGGTTTCATTATAACTCATTAGGGTTAGCTCGGACATTCACTAAGGTATTAGGGCAAATCCATGTCATACTCATCCTTATGCATAACATCATAACTTTTTTGTAGATCCATGCTATCTAAGAGCATTTGAACCCTAACTTTGGAAACGGGTGTTTATACTGATGGCAAGTTTCAAATAAACCTTAAATTAAATTGTTTGGATATAAAAAAAGTAGTTTTGCGTCACTAGTTTGAAAACATAGACTCATGGCAAAATATGTATTCTGATATAGCAAATACAAGACCGTATTCTTATCAGGTAGGAAGAACCATTTCTTAAATGTAGTAAGTTCAGAAAATGATATATCCTCTTTTCTCTACTAACTTTTCATGAAATGTACCAGAACTTTTATGGCTTATGCATAAACAAAGATCATTCATAAGGCTTATTTGGATGAGTGTCGACGTCTTGTCCTGAGATGATGCCATGCTATTCCCATAGTGTATGTATTCTTTTTTTGAAAGTCAACACATTACGACCTCATTATTAAAATTTCAAACCCTAACTTCAAACCCTTACAATAGAGCATAAGAAATTGCTAGCACTTTAAAATTATATTAAGTTTTCATCCATTGAAGCCAAAGCCTCAAGTATTCATGTTTAGCTGCTTCATCAAAGCGTGGTCCCATATCATACCTATCTTGACTCTTGTCTATCTATGGTTCAAAGTGGAATCATGAGGTTTTAGAAGAGGTTGTTCCTCAAAGTTGAGTGCTATAGAAGCAATGGAACAATGAAGGATTAAAGCAAACATTATGTTACTTAACAGAAAAGATGATTTGACGAAAAACTTATCTATGATGACCTTAGTTTTATGGAAAAACATTATCTCATTTCGTTTTTATGGTTAGGAACAAATTGCAAGATGAACTGCAAGAGGAACGTGCATTTCATGGTGGGAAAACAAGCAGAAACGTTGTCAAAACATAAACATCCCTACAATCCATCGATGGACAGTTAGTAGCAAAATCTATTATTTTTTGAAGCAAACCATCCTTGTATAGTCCATCGCTAGCCAACTAGTATAAAATGCTTTTTTTTTTAAAAGCAAACAGTCGCTATTCAAGCAGCGATCTAGCACCTCAATTCATAATCTACGAGGATTAATGGGGCTACGAGTGCTGAGTTATGATTAGGCAAAGGAAGGGTTAGGATTTTTTTTGAGCTATGAGTTCAAATTGAAGGGGACAATTTTTTTTTACAAAGGAACAAAACTTCAAAAATAAAAAGTTACCCAAGTGCTTTTCTCCCAACGATCCAATCAAAGCTAAAATTGAGCCTCTAACACAAGAACTAAGATAATTTTGTCAATTCTTCACTACATTTGGCTAAATTTTGACTTAAATTTAAGCTACGACATAGATCTATGGACTCTGAATTTACAATTAAAAAATTAGGCCAAAAATATGGACAAAAATAGATAAAAAAACTAAACTTGGAATGGTTTTGGTCACAAAGTTCCAAGTGTCGTACCACGGCACCTGGTATGGCATGGGTTTCATAGGTGTTGTACAAGTGCCGTGGAAACGGCACCCACGACACCTGTTTTTTTTTGTCATTTTTGGTATAAGAAGCCAAAAATTAGGTCAGATTGCTCTTGGGGCAAATTTGATGATATGCTCTATGTTTTTGGGATTTTTGTGATTTTTCGACTACTTTTTGAATTTTTGATCCTTCCTAGAGCAATCATCGGAAGTAACACAAATCAAGGAACTTGTAGTCATAGATCCATCAAAGATCGTTACACGGACCAAGGCACCTGTTGCTACAACTCTACCCAAGATCATGTTAGACTAATCATCTGTTACTCTCAATAAGGGAAGTTGAAACGGAGAGAATGATTATGAAGAACCTCACAAATCAAGAAATGCTTCTATCTACTGAAATATGTGATTTCCATCCCTCTCCAGCTAAAAGAAACAAAGGAAGGTTACCTTACTCATTCGAGTATGTCCCAATGGGAAAGAATCATGATTTCGAGAAAAACTTTTGTCCTGGCAAGAACCAAGCAAAGGATAAGGCCAGTCAAACCATCTACAAATTCAGTGATAATTTTTTAGACTAGACAACACAGGGAACTGTCCCACAGTTGGGAAACAAAATAGATCCAGATACTAATGCCACAGCAAAGATCCTGACAAGGAGCAACTCAGCGAATATATCAGCATTGAATACTGTCTTACAGCTCGAAAGCGGAATAAATCCAAGTTGATTGCTATTATTGCTACCTATTTTGGGTAAAGACCCAAGATGTATTAACATACTACCATAAAGAAATGCCTAACCAAACCACTACCATGTCCACTAAGGCGAATCCCAAGTATAGCGTTCGAGTATATTATGATCAATGAGCTCAATGATAGGCTGTAGAACCTCTCTATACAAACATGCCACCCCATCTTAGCCTCTACCACTCACAGAACTTGTCATTGTCCTGTATGCTGAGTACGGCTAAAAATTTGGGAAATCTGGTATCTTTAACGACTCTCATGTGTCTCAGTAAAAGCAAGATATCCCCTGTGCAATAAAATAAACTAGGTCATAATGATGAATGAATCCCGTTACAATTCCAGGCCCCAATGTAGAATGGGTCCCCGGGCACCCAATTCCCTATTTCTTACTGATATACTTCACTTGCATGTCCCTATAAATGGCAATCCATCTTGAGTCACAAACAACCTGAAAAGTCGTTCTCCTCTGTTCAACTTGCCTTAATGTAATGTCATCATCTAGGAAAATAGTTGTTCCCTTTAATTTGGCTTCAAGACGTAATACCGATCTTCGTTCTAGTGATGATAAGAGTGGCATTATCCTTTTTCGTTCTCCAAGCATGATCTAGCCCTTTATTATAATGACATAATGTGGTGTCCAAGAGAGAACTAGCCTCTTGGATGGCAACTTTTAACACTTGTCATAGGTGGAGACTTACTGTCATCTTTCGTGAATAATGAAGCCCAAGTTCTTAGCGTTGGACCAATGCTTGTTCAAGCTCTTAGATCTTCGTGGAGGTACGTATTGGTGTCCCTTGCAAATCCCATAATTTGATGGGTTCTTGCAAAGCAACAATCCAGGCTCCTATTTAAGATTTTTCTTTCAACAATGATTTGACATTTTCTTTGAGCTACAGCATTTCCTTCTTCATGACCCTAGAACTCCACTCTTTGTTGTTCAAGATAGGAAGAGACATAGTGTTCATAAACATGAGTAGAGTAATAAGCAGTCGGAAGAGGTAGGATAGGAGCAGTGAGAGTGTGAGGGAATTTCGACACGGATAGGTTTAGAGAGAGGGAGAGAGGATCAGAGACAGGGGGCACAGTCCTGCTCAAGCATCACTACCTAAGCAACATGCTTCAAGGGCTGCCCAGGCAAACCTCAAACTGATCAGGCAGCGCTGTTGCAGGATGGGCTGAATGAGGCGGGGGCAAGGTCTCCACCTTCCTTTGCATCTCACCATGTCATAGAGAGAAAGAGAGCGAGAGCTCATTCATGCTTATTATCCAATTTGGTGCTTACCTATTTCTTAAATGTTTGGTGCATAGGCTCTTCTAGACAAAACATAATTGGTGTGTTTGAAATGTGTCACATTTGATATCAGTTGGCTGTGGATGTGTTTGATTTGTGCATTAGATAGACTCATGTGTACCTTTGGGGCCGTTTCAGCTCTCATCACAAACTTTAAAAGTATTGTTTCATCTCCATATCCATGTCTCAAAGTTGATGTTAACTTTAAAAAGCACACTTTGTAGATCCATAACTAGGTTTCCTTTATATTGTTCATTCTCGTTGTGGAAGCTAAACCAACAATAGAGATGATATACGACCCAAGAGGCTTAGATTCATAATGGTAATCGTAGAGAGTTAGCATTATATGGATCAAGTATAAAGATTCACTTTTGAAAAAGGGAAAAATCATATAATTGATTGCCACATAGACTCTTACAAAGAGGTGTGTGACAGCCCTTTATCAATTATATCATGCCCTATCATCTTTCCCCATTGGTTTTAACCCTTGCTGCAAAGCTATACTCATCAGAAAGCACTAAGTTTCAAGGGATTGCTAGAGAAGACCACATTTGCCAGTTGTGAACAATGGGTCACGAGGAGACATGGGAGCATTTCATATTTAGCTGCAATGTTTTCTCTAAAATTTGGGGGGTACATGACTATACATCGAATCAATCTTCTATCTTTGATTTTCACGATGTGTAGCACTGATGGTGCTTGAGATGTTTCACCTTAAAAGAGTCCCTATTGGTAGTAACACATCTATGGCAGACCTTACTGAGTCACACATCTTATTCGAGACCCATCATGCTTCTATATGATGCACATTATTCAACATACACTCATTTGGTCTTACGTACCATATTTTGTTCTTAAAAGACTTCAACACACCCCCAAAGCAAAAACTCAAAACAAGTAAAACAAAATGCTGTGATGACAAGACAAAAAACCAAAGAGAATTGCTATGAAGAACAGGTCCGAGCGTGTCAAACTGAAACAAAGCCCAAACACAAGTGCTTGTGGCAGTACATTGTTCCACTATAGCTTGAAGTACTAGCATAAATACTAAAGGCCCTAGTCTTGATTAAAAAATCCACTGCAGTCGTGCGTTTAATTGAAACTTCCCTACTTTTGAAAAAGCAAAACCTACAACACTGGAAACCAATAAGTGAAATCAAATACAAGTAGGCTAACTTGTATCGGTGATAAATTTCTTACAACCACCAAATCTGCCAGCCAATAGGCATATGCATCTCCGTATACCTCCATGAGAAGACAGTGGAACTATGACAGATTGTTTGTAAGAGAATACAAGATCCATGTATATTAATAGAAAGCATGAAAACCTAGGTTTTCTTACACCTTCCAAAAGTGTAAGAAAATCCATCCAGATGTCCAAAAGCAAATTTTATCAACCTGATTAGATTCTGTTGCGAAACATGTCAAAATAAGGAAATATTTCTAAAAGACATCAACATGAACAGATATCATTTTCCGACATTACATCAAGGTAAACAGACGATGCGCCATATGTTCACAAGATCGTTCAGGTAATGAAGCAATTGTCAGCAAAACAGATAAAAAATGTCACTTACCAAAGGATTGAGCATAGGTGAATTTGCCATCAGCAAAATTATGAAGGGAAACCCTAGAAAGGCACGCAACCACCTCCTCCATCGCTGACCAATTGCTCCTGAATAATGATGCTGCATCAGTAATAAGTAGACGTTCTCTCCTCCTCTCACGGACGCGCTCGTTCACGCCGCCCGCTCGGTGTCTGCCACGCGTCAGGACGGCACTTGGAGGGGTTTGAATGGTTGATCATTAACACGTGGCAAATATCGGAAAAGTCTCGAGAATATCCAACGGTAGCTGGGTTAAAGTCCTAGCGTGCCGATAAGATACGGGTGGTCTGAAGCGCCTTTGTTGTTGGTGACAAGGCACACTTGTATTTATTTACGGCTCAATATTAACCCTATCTCGTGGGGTATTTAAAAGTGAATATCTCTCCATTATTAGCTTGTTAATCTTAATAAGAATCTAAACAAAGAAGTTGGTGATCAATACCGGGCGAATGTATTTTGCACCATCGTTGCAGTGACAGTGGTAGAGGAGCAACCATCTGATGGAGATGGGTGATGACATCATCATCTCTCCAAAATGGTGCTATCATCGCAATAGCTTACCATTACCAGAGCAAAGTTAAAAGTTTGTAACCATCTGTTCAAGGTATGAATAACCTTATTGATAGTCCCAAATTATAGATACCCTAAGTGATAGCCTCGAGGTAAAAAGAAAAAAGAAAATTATTTCGCATCTATAAAAAAAACTCACTCATCCAAAACATTATTTATCCTACCCCTTGCAAGATACGACTATGTGAATGTGATCGTGCGGTCGACATACATTAAAATTTGGGTTCTCTCTTAGGATTTGCTTTAGTACATGATCCATACTTTCAAGAAAATGATCTAGACATCCTCACAAGTGGAGTATGTTCTAATAGACACAATCTGCATAAGCATGTGATATTGCATGCTTTTTGTGATTTTACCCACTAGCATATTGAAGTTGGTGGCAATGGAGACCCATGCTCAAATTATCTTCTATCCGCCCATGGAAGTTCACATATCTGCTAGCCCACAAAATTGTCTCGACGTATAAATGTGAATGTACATTGTAAACAATGTACATAATGTTTTTTGGTATTATCAACTTGTGGGATCACACAAAATTGAACCTATGTGGACGAGCCAAAAACTCAAGCAAGATACGCCAACTCACCATGTGTGGGAAGATAAATTTTGTGCATAATGATGTAAGTGCTCGGCAAAATAAAAGGTGCTCAAAGTTATTCAAATTCGACATTATGCTTGGAACTTGAATGAGGCTTAAACTTCGTAAACTATATAAAATCATGCATAAATATGTATGATTGTATGTATGATATTCTTCCAACTTGGATTCAATCATTAAAAACAAAGGTCATTATACAAGATCATCTTTGAATGCTCACTCAATATTTTTGACATTTGTGATACAAGATCATCTTTGAATGCTCACTCAATATTTTTGACATTTGTGAATGTTTGCATTCTTAAATTGCAATTTTTCATAGTAATTTTTCATTGGCAAAAAAAATTCCATCTAATATGAATTTGCTCTCTCAATGACTTGTTAGTAGCTTAATAGTTAATGACTATCTAGTTCTTGATATGGCTCCCAATTTTTGAAGTGGTAATCGTAAAAACATTGTATATTGGGAAAAGGGAGTGAAATCACAAGAACCTTTTGGGATTTGAGGCCTCATGCACCGAATTTGGTGGTGGGAGGCTTAGGCATCGATCTCCTGAAGTTGTGCTTGATGGTGCCCTCCATAAAAGCTATTTTTTGGTGGATTTGAACCTATGCATGTTTGTTGGACCTGATTGAAGCTTCTATGGCTCTCTAATGAACCTTAGTAGAGTGTTGTAACTTCTAATTGAAGGCATGTAGGGCTGTAGTAGGATTTTTGAGAAATCCACGCACCCTCATTTATAGCTCGCACATGTGAAGTCCAAGTGGCTATTGGAAAAGGGGATAACGAGAAACAAAACGAACATGAAAAGAAGCGAACTCGAAACTCGAAAGAGAAACACACTCGAATGAAAAATGTTTGTGCACAACGGAATAAGTTATCACACTCTTTCCTCAAGCATGACTACACAGATTTGAACAGAACATTAGTGATAGAAATCATGTTCGAGTAGCCAAACATCAAAACATCAGAAAGATAATTTGTTGCGAACAGTTAGACAAATTATCAGTCGCGAAGAGCTACACTGAGCTCGATTGAAAATCAGTCACAAATTAGTCGTGAAAGACAAGACTAATAATCAGTTGCGAACAACTAGACAAATTATTATTTGCGAAGAATAAATTTGCAGAAGCGATGAGCAGACAACCAGACAAAGCAAATAGATAGCCAGACAAAACATATAAAAGCATTGTAGTATTGACAAATTATGTATAACAAAATATACAAGTCAATTAAGTAAGTGAGCACAAGACAATAGCGGGCATAACTGTGTGCTTCACAAAGCTAATCACGATCTGTGAAGGTTCATGAGCCTATTACTGACAATCTGTCCGAAAGGAAAAGAATCGATGCACAAAGGCATCTACAATGTCTGTCTCAAATGTTGTAAATGAATGAACTGTGTGAGTCATTAGTGTGAGAGAGCATGAATGGGTCATGTATAGTGTATGTTTAAGAATGTCGTTGCTAGTGCATGAATCATTTTAATTGCGTGTAGAACTACTTGTGATCAGTGGACGCAATCGCTTAGAAAAAGAGCTACTTAAGCCAGTGACTGAGGTGTCAAAGATCACCATGCGCTTAGCATAAACAAGACATAAAAAATAGCATTCTTGCAATAACTGAAAAAGAATGGCACAATAAGATATGTACATCAAATGATTGGATGGACAATACATTTGCACATAGTTGCAATGTCGTTGTGTGAATCGCTGACATAGATAGGTCAGCTACTGTAATTGCTATAGAAGAACAAGGTGAATTCGTAGCAGTGTGCCACATTGTAGAATACTGCAAGACAATAAATGATGGAAGGCGGAAACATCACCGCAGTAATACTACAAGAATCACTGACATAGAAATGTCAGCCGCTATAGCCTACTGCAGGAAAAACGTGAACGCTGAGCAGGTCCAATCGCTCATTGACGTATATAGCAGCTGGAAGATCTTGTGCTATTTTAACTTTACAATTACAAGATCGTTAACAGTTGCTAAACTGATCAACATATCAGCTCATTGTTAGAGCGTGAAGATGGATTACAAGGGGTTGAATAAAATGACTATTAAAAATAAATATCCAGTTTCCCAAATGGATGATTTGGTAGATCAATTACATGGAGCTAAATACTTCACATAACAGATCTTAGAACCGGATATCGTCATATTAGAATTCATCTAAATGATATGCAAAAGGCAAATTTTTAGACGAGGTTCGGTCATTAGCTTCATTTTGGATTGACAAATGCACCTGCGATGTTTCAATAGGTGATGAACGATATATTTCGTCCATATCTAGGCCAATTCATAGTTGTAGTTTTGGATGATATTCTCATTTATAGTAAAACTCTTAAGGAACATATAAATCATCTGAAAACAATCTTGCGGATTCTCAAGAGAGAAAAACTATTTGCTAAGGAATCCAAGTGTGAACTCTTTAAGCATGAGTTAGTATATCTTGGTCATAAGATCACCCTAGAAGGATTGAAGATATACGAGGATGAAGTCACAATAGTGCTTGAGTGGCTAATATTGAAAACAATTAGAGAAGCTAAATCTCTTTTCGGTTTTATAGTTTTCTTCCATAACTCTATAGAGGATTATGCTAAGATTGCAGTACCTCTTAATAATTTGACTAAAGGCAGAGTTAACAAGAAAAAGATGAGAGGTCAACCCAGTCTTCCTACTGAGTGGAATGAAAAACTGAATCAATATTTTGATAAGCTAAAACATATGGTCGCTTCAGCTCTTATTCTACAAATCAAAAATCCCCATTTACCTTGTGTTGTTAGAACTGATGCGAGTGATTAAGTTATAAGAGCAATTCTTTTACAAAATGATAGGGCAATAGCGTTTGAGAGAAAGAAACTTACTAGACCTTAGTTGCATTATACAACTCATGAAAAGGAGTTATTTCCTATAATACATGCACTTAAGACCTAGAGGCATTACCTTTATGGTAGTTAGGCTATAATGTATACAATCATTCTAGACTAGGCCATAAATGTAATTAATAACTTTGTGAGGGCCCAGATGCTTAATAATGACCAACAGAGCTAGTGCATAGTGATTGACTGCTTTTAGTGCAAGAATAGGAGATCCAAATGCAATTGGGTTAGAATAGGAGATCCTACAGGAAATATTCCTTGGCTTTTGGGAACTATTTGTCTTGTAGGAACTCGCCCACCTCCATAACTAGTTTTATGTTTCCAGTTGCCAAGATCCTCTCCTCTCTTGCATTCAGTCATCATGGCTTGGGGGTGAAGCGACAAAGTTTCGACTATCCATTTCTAATTGGTTGGGTGGTTTGGTTCCACAGGCATCCTTTTGGTGCATGCAATAGGATCTAGGAAATCTTCACTTGGTGATCGTAATTCTCTCTCTCTCTCTCTCTCTCTCTCTCTCTCTCTCTCTCTCTCTCTCTCTCTCTCTCTCTCTCTCTCTCTCTCTCTCTCTCTCTCTCTCTCTCTCTCTCTCTCTCTCTCTCTCTCACACACACACACACACACACACACACATAGCTTTAGTGTTTTGGATCAACAATCTTTATAATTATGCAATGTGAAACATCCTAGAGGTAATTGAGTTGGACGTTTGTGAGAAATATCTACGACAGAGTTTTTATGATTTTTAGATATTTTTCTTCTCCTCAAGTAACTGTTAGAAAAATCTCTCTAAAAGAAAGGAGTGAAGTGTGTTGAAATTGTCACTTCCAACTTGATGTAATTGATTAATCATGAGATCTATAATCATGATAGGATCTCACACGTGTGGATCATGTTCCCACATGTGAGTGGATGTACAAAATGTACTTGTACATAGGTAAAATCTAGAATATCTCTGTTGCATAAATCTGTTTCAATGGAATGATTGTATTATCAGTTTGAAAATATTTGAAGGAAAAGTCCTGTTTGTAATAAAGTGAATCCTTTATTGGAATGCACTTGTTACTGACTTTTTTTGGATGTAGATATTTTTCTTTCTAGTTAACTTTTATTGAAATTTATAATTTTTGTAAAAGGAGGGGTGAAGTGGTGGAATAAAATTCTATTTGGGAATCTGTGGGTTGCATAGTTTCGGAAGAGAACCAGCTATGGTATAGAAATGAGATTTGGTCTGAAAGTAATTTTAGATAGATTCAGAGTAAGATACCTAATTGGAACTTTTCGAATAAGAGAAATTCTCTAGGGATTGTGTGGACAATCTAGAACTAGAACAAGTTTGATATTGAATCATTATCTATAAGTAGTACAGTGAAAGGTCAAAGGTTACTAATTCCATTTTGATTGGAATAGAAGTAAGTTTGATCAGGATATAAGTCTGAGAGTTCTTTATTGGATCAACCTAATCATAGTTTTATTACTAGGATTGGTGAGGGGTTGATTGAGTGGATGAAATTATGTAATTAGAGGTAAGTTGGATTGGAAAACTGTTGAGATTGAATGTTATTCATCTCAAAGATTTCTCACATATGTTATTTACTCATGAGAAATAGAAAATCTTTTGTAGTTGAGTTACAAGATCTCAGTGAGATATGTGAGTAGCATATGTGGATTCTGGAAGAATCTGCCAGATAAACAAGGGCATGTGGCAAGCCACTTGGCCCTGCCTTAGGTTGATATTTTATTTTATTTTACATATGTTAGAGTAAATGTAAATGTGACACAAAAAATGGGGAAAGGCATCTCAGTACAAAAAATTGCATGTGGGAAATGTGAATGTTAGAAGGTGGTTTAAAAGTTATTGTTTGATGCAAGTCAGAAAGCAGGGCAGTTACAAGGTTGTTCTGATCTTGTCCAAGAATGTGATGATAGTAATACTGCTCTTTATGTTGAGCTCCATGAGAACCAACACCACTTCCAATAATAGGAACTCGATGAAGGAGACTTACACGATAATTGGGTAATAAATTGGTGAGTGGTCACTCCAGTAATAGTGTGTGACTCCGTAAAAGTTTTTCGAGTTGTGTGCATTTGTCCATATATGATCTAATTGGCTTCCATACAATGTTGTTGGTGTAGTGATAGTTTGTTGGAAACCATGGTTTTGCATGAATGTCGGAAGATGGTTGGCATGGTTGTTGCAAGCAAGCATATTGTTATTGAAGTCTCCAAGAATGGTCATTGGTGTTGGTATGTCTGTGGATGCATTTTGTAATATTTCTTCTATTGTATTCAAGAAACTCATCAGATTTGAATTTGGTTTTCGATACACTGCAAGCACAATCATACTATATGGTTTGTTCACATTGAAATAAGCTTTGATAATTTCTGCGACATCTATATTGTGTATGTCATAACAATGCAATTGTTGGGTAGGGTCATAGTATATGGTTGTGCCAAAGAAGCAGTAATTTTTTATGGCATGGAAATTTCTAGTCAAGTATGATGTTTGGTTGTGGTTTCTTGTTTCTTGGAAACACAAGATATTTGAGCTCATCAAATTGTAATCCGCTAAAATATCAATTTCATGTTTTTGCAATGAGACAATGTTTAAAGATTGAATAACAAGGTGTGCAGTTTTGAACTGCTCCATGATAGGAATTTGAATGCGCCAATTTGCATGATTGCGAAGGCGGTGCATTTCTTTTCTAATACATGGATCGACTTTCAAATGTTGATTACAGAGCGGGGTGGTTAAATATAAATTTTTAATATTTTGTATTCTAGATGGCGTTGTATATGTCAAGCCATGTTTGTTGGTTCCGGTAGGATTGAAAATTACATGTTCCATCGTTAGACCTTGTGCACGATGTATAGTACGAGCAACAACAAGTTGTATAGGAAATTGGTTTCGTGTAATAGTATTCAAAAATGAGGATCCTATTTGGAATTCTTTACTAGCTTTGTAAATTGGTGTCCATGTTTCTGGTATATGTTTCATTGTATAGAAGTGAGTATGGGCAAGTCATGTTTTTTGGCCAATGCGTGAATCGAGAAATTGAATCCAAATAATATCAGTTGCCATTGTGGTCGTTTTTGTTTAAAATAGACCATCAACACCATTTACAAGACCATCTCCAATATTGATGTTTGAACTACATATTTCAACAAGCATGCCTGTTTTGACAACTATAGTTTTCCATAAAATAGCAGTGTTTCTTGGTTTTTCAAGAATAAAAATTTTTATTTGCTACATGTGCAAGAGCGTGTGTCCTTTGCATGTAGGTAAAAACTAGTGTCCTCAGCTTGCTTAAAAGCCTGTTCATTGTGTGTTTCCATTTCTTTGTTAGTATGGCACAGGTAAGGAATATTTGGCGTATTCGGAATGGGTTTACAAGATTGTTGGTTAATCCAGTGAATGTCTTCGCCAATTTGAGTGGCTTCTCTTATTCGATTCAATATCCCAATGTATGTGTCATCAGTTTGGCGCATTGTTTGTGTTAATTCATAACAATGCAACAATTTATTCCAGTACGATAATTCGAATGCATTGAGAGAGGCATTATCCGATTTAAAAATCTATGCATCTAAAACAAGGCCTGTTTGAAAAAGATCACCACAAGTTATTACGTCAACATCTCCAAAAAAAGAGGTTGGTCTATGTTTTATTGATCGAAGTCGTTGATCGGCGAATTGGAAAATACGATGGCCTATCAAAGATATTTCATCAAATATGGCAAGTTGTATGTCACGATATTTAGTAGTTAGTTCTTGGAGCTTGTCACCAGACAACGATGTTAAATTTTTGACATTTATAGGTATATGCAACGCGGAATGAATGGTAGTGCCACAAATGTTGTATGCGACTTTACCGGTATATGTCATTAACAAAGCCTTCGGTAATTCGATATCTGTGGAATGGTATCTATAATAATGTCAAAGTAGTAATGTGTATGTTTTTCTAGTGCCTGCACCGTCAGTTAGAAGTAAATGAATGCGTTCATTTGGTTGAAGTCGTTTTAATGGCATAATATCATCAAAGATCAATCGTTGTGCTTGATTGAGACTTCTGATGTTTTCAAAGTACGTATTGTTGTCCATAATTGGGTATGGAAATTTGCCAGTTTCTTGTGAAGGTTGTCTTGAATGAGGTCGGCAAAGGGATGGAAAGTCAAGCTCAACATTATATTCACATTGTTGCTCATCTCTAATTGGCAGGCTTTGCATTAAGGTTTGCAATGTGGTCCTGGTTGTAGTAGATGTTGTACATGATGTGCGATTAGTAAACATAGCTTGGAAGTTGTAGTTAAACTTGCTGCTATTTGTATGAATGGTATTGTAGTGAAAATTATAAGGGTCTTTAGTGTTGCAAGAAAACAAACACTCCCACTGGTACCTGCTGGTATCTGCTACCAAAACCACACAAGTTAGCACATTAGCAAACATGGCCGACCAAAAGTGACCGGTGAACTTTGGATCGCGATCACTCACAATATCACTTGGTAATCCGTAAAGCCTAAACAGATGCTCTACAAATATCTGAGCTAAATCAAAAGCCTTTGTAGTGGTCTTTACCGGAATAAACGCATTGCCTAGCTAATCAACTCCTACGATTTACCACTTCAAGTGCAAGTTAGATTACTTCGCAACAAAACAATGGCACTGTAATTAAGAATACACAATTTTTTGTGCACCAAGCTTTTCTACATGTTGCATGACCCCAAATCTAGGCATTGAACTCTTTGACAAGATCTTGGGCATGTCAATTAAGAAATGGTCCATGTTACTAGTTTTTTATATATGCATTGTTACAATTTTCACGTCCATCATTTTAGTAATTGTAACTTCGTGCTTTCTGAATGCTCGAAATGGACTATAATATTCGGCTGTTAATTTAGTATATCTTTTTTTTGTTTGAATTAATAACGGTGATGAATTGCAAGCCTCTGCTTTTGAAATGGCTTTTGGAAATGTCAATACAATGACATGCAAAAGATATCCCAATATTAAACCTATCTAAGTAGTGCAATGAGACAAAATCTATGTACTATAGCTTTAACTGAACCTGGCAACAAATACAATTTACTTGTTTGCAACTGGTTCTAGAAAAACCCATCTACTATGAATCCAAGAGGAAAACCTAGGCACACAATCATATAGCAATATTATGAAATAGGTACATAAAACATGGGTTTTTTTTTTTTTGACAAACGTAAGTGGTTTTACTTTGTTGCACCTAACTACCAGTACATCTTTAAAAAGCTCAGATACATTGACACATATGGATAAATCATATAACGTGTTCGTTTTTTTTTCATATTAGTAAAGAATGCGAACACCATATTCTTATTAATAGGACGTTCATTGTAAACTAATTACGAAGTGTTTATTAGTATTAATCATATAAGTCATGAGCTCAGTTACAATTTAACATTCACCTACAATTGCAATTCTATTACATATAGTGTTGGGTCTTCCACCAACATCAGTACGTAATATTTCATGCACCAGGATTTTCCACCTGATGGATGCCAAAACATAAATTAAGTTCCTATAAATTAAGGTATCATGCATAAATTAAGATTTACAAATTAGCGTACCATGAACTAGTAACCATGAAACATAAATGGATTACGGTAGCATGAACTAGCAAGCATGGAACATAAACAAATGGCATCATACTTACACACACACACACATGTAGACCCTCAACCCTCACGAAGAGGGAAAAAAAGAAATAACATAACAGAGTGTTAACCAAAACTCTCGAACCGTACGATTAAATCCTATGCTAGAATGTCACCACATGCTCTCTCCCTGCAGAAAATGACTAAGAAACTTAAATACGGTGATGTGCATGAATAAAACATATTTTGGGCTCAATTTTTTTTTAATATTTGCAAAGAATATGAACACCACAATCTCATCAACAAAGCGTCAAAAGGGAACTGACTACAAAGTATTCGTTCTGTTAGTTCTTGTGTAAGTTTGACGCTCAATTAAAGTTTACCATTT
Organism: Diphasiastrum complanatum; assembly: GCA_029204225.1. Taxonomy (NCBI): domain Eukaryota; kingdom Viridiplantae; phylum Streptophyta; class Lycopodiopsida; order Lycopodiales; family Lycopodiaceae; genus Diphasiastrum; species Diphasiastrum complanatum. The sequence goes on from CM055102.1 coordinate 10,628,576, forward strand.
ACCTACAACTATAACTAAATCACATACTAGTGTTGGGTTTTCCACCAACAATAATACGCAATAATTCATGCACTAGGATTTTCCACCTGATGGATGGCCAAAAGTTTACGCATTTAGAAAATGTTTGAAATCTTGGCAATGACAATCAAGAAATGTTCAATGTTTTTGATTTTGTACATATGCATTATTACAATACTCTTATGAAATTGTTACAATACATACCTACTATGCACTTAATATAGAAATTTAGTCACTTAATAATACAATCAAATTATGAAATAGAACACTTTCAGAATGCTATAATTTTGTAACTATACGTAGTGCAAGTATATTTCATTCGAGCATTGGAATACATATAAAACAAAGCAAATAACCCAAAGAAGAATGGCTTTACAAACCTCAAATACATCGACAATCATGCATAAAGCATATAATTTGCGTCATTTTTTTCGTATTCGTAAATAATGTGGAGGCTAAATCTCATTAGACACATCCAAAATACTTGAACGAATCTCACCATAACCCGTACAAAATTCTTGCTAGTTTTCGTCTCCAATTTACAAAAAGCAAAAAAATTTCAATCAGACACATGCATTTATCTTAAACACAATCACAAATATTACAATCTAATATTACTACCCAAAGAAATCCCAAAAGGCACCCTTGCAAAGAAATACATATCAAACGACTAACCAATATTAATGACTATTAACATTTCTATACACTAAACATGGGAAATGTTGGCTTGAAAAAAAATTTCAGTTTCATTACAAATTATTTAATGCTCCTAGTTTTGCAATTTAATTCCATAGCTGCCGTTCCATGCGCAAAAAAAAAACCGCTATATGTACAGACAAATACAACACCTTTGCTTCTGTTATTCTTAGATGATACTAAATTGATACACAAGGTCCGGGCAAAGCTTCGGAAAAGCTGAAATGATGCTAGTGTGATTGGGAAAACTCCAAATGTTCATGTGAGCTATCTCGAAAATCTTACAATCTAATACCTAACAGGAACGTCTTGGAATGAATGGTTATGTTGTTCTTTCTGATAACGAAATGGATGCGGCAAATGAGAATGCCAAAATTGAGACAAGGCAGACACATATGAGGAAGGAATCTCGTAATCTGACCCCAACAAAGTATCTTGTTATTGACCTGGGGGCTCATGACGATCATGACCTAAAACTATCTGGAAATATCGTTCACGTAGAACAGTCCGAATTTGTCGGAACTGGTAGACCATTGAGTGGTAGTACGAATATGGTTTAAACTCAGACATATGAAATAAACAACATAAGCATTCAACATCCAAGATTAGACACAACTACAAAAAAAACTATATTGATTTTTTCTGATTTCTTCAGGGCACTACATGCGAATCCACGCAGTGTGTTGGCATGAGAAAAGCACAGTTCTCTCACGAGTAGTAGTCTTGCTTCACTAGCGGACAATTGGAGCTTCTGATCCTAGACAAAATTGTCTTCTCACACGCAGACGGAGCTTCTATCTATGTTCGTCTTGATTGCTTACTAGCATCAGACTTCTTCAGTGTCTCTTCTCTTAGTTACTCTCTGTGTATCTTGTTCTGATATATGTCAAGTATTATCCAGTAAGTACAGTCTCTCTATGTAAACCTAAGATTAGAGTGATTATACATCTACAACTAATCAGGAAATTACAAAATTGGCAAATTAGCCACGACCTAGGAAGTATCTGCTGGCGTCATGCCATTAGGTCAGATCTCTGTACTTTTGGGTACTTCTGTGATCTCTGGTGGTACTCCTTGGAGCGCAAGGACAGAATGGATTTCGTTTTCACGGTTGATTTTGTTTACCTCGTCTGTCTTTCTCTCTTGCTGGACTACAAAGGAATCTCGTTTGTGGATCCTTCGTGTTCACGAACCGTTTGTCTTCGTTTCTGTTGACTTTTGTGTTCGTGAAACTCTTCGTGTTTCATGTCTCCAGATGTTCGAGTTCGAGAACATCTTCGTCAGGTGAAGGGCTGAAAGCTAGAAAGGCTTTGTAATCAGAAACACTCTGTTTTTTCAGCTCCCTCTCAAAGCATGGTAGCTTTATGATCCCGAGACTGCTCCTTTGCCTCTCAAAGAGCCCTTTGTCCAGAGCTTTAGTGAAGATGTCAGCAACCATATCTTTCGTTCCTATGAAGGTGGTCAGCATCATCTTCCTTTCAATCAGATCCTTGATCAAGTGATACTTGACCGCAATGTGCTTCGTTCTTGAGTGGAACATAGGATCTTTCGTCAGCTGTATCGCCTTGCTATTGTCCATCTGCAAGGCCAATGGCTCATTTCTTGTTTTGCCCAATTTGTTCAGGAACTGTCTTAGCCAAATTATTTTGTTGGCCATCTTCGTTGCTGCCACGTACTCTACTTCGCAGGACGACTGGATTACAATGGTCTGCTTCTTGCTGACCCAGAGAACTGCTGCTCTTGATGTGATGGTGGATCCTTTCGAGATGCTTTTACAGTCATCCCTGAGAGATGCTCAGCTAGCATCGCTGTAGGAAAGTATCCTGAGACCTGCACCACGACAATAACACAAGCCATAATCCCTCGTTAATGGAAGATATTGCAAAATTTGTTTTGCAATCTTCCAATGTGTTGAGCCTGGATTTGTGCAAAATTGGCTCATCCTGAATACTGCATAAGCAATATCAGGACTTGTGTTGTTTGCGAGGTACATCAGTGAACCTATCAGCCTCCTATAGGGTGTGAGCTACATCTGTTCTATTTCTTCCTCAGTCTTTGGACAGTCGTCATTTGTTAGCACCGTCCCTGCGAGCATTGGAGTGTTTGCTCCTTTGCAGTTCAGCATCCCAAAGTCCTCTAGGATCTTCTGGGTGTATATGGACTGGTGAAGGTATAACTTGCCTCCCTCATAGTCCCTTTCAATTTGTAAGCCTAATTAACACCTGGCTTCTCCCAGATCCACTATCTCGAAATGCTTCGAGATGTCTGTCTTTACTTCAACAATTAGCTGCTCACTCTTGCAAAGTATCAAAGTGTCATCCACATATATAGCCACTATGATGATCTGCCCATCTGTAACTCTGACATACACATTGGAGTCAGCCAACATAGGCTTGAATCCCAATGATTTCAGGGCCTGATCCTTCTTCTTGTACCATTGTTGGGCTGATTGCTTTAGACCATAGATGCTTCTATGCATTCTGCATACATAGTCAAAAAGTGAATTCGAGACAAATCTTGGGGGTTGATCCATGTAGACCTCTTCGTCTAATTTGCCATGCAAGAAGGCTATCTCCTTGTCCACAATGTGGATCCTGAGGTCATAAGCTGATGCATATGCAAACAACAGACGTGTGAATGAATGTTTGACAACATGAGAGAAGGTTTCAGAGTAGTCAATATCGTATCTCTAAGAGAAACCCTTCGCTACCAGTCTTGCCTTTTATTTTGTCACACTCTCGTCTGGTCCATATTTGAGTTTGAAAACCCATTTACATTTGAAGGTCTTGCACTTATGAGCCATCTCTTTGTTCATGGCTTGGATCCATTTGTCCTTTTCTGGACCTTCAATCGCCTCCTCGAATGTCTGTGGTTCGCCACTGAACCCACAGAATTCTTCTGATGTGGAAGCTGAGCTGCCTGGCACAAATCTTGCTGGTGCTCTTCGTGGTCTTGTCCACCTTCTAGGAGATCCTCCCGGAACAGCTATGCCTTTTCCCTTGTCTGCTCTGCTCAGTCCGAACCATCTTGGTTTACAAGAACTACGACGGCAGGTTGTCTCTCGAATCTTTCTTCGTCTGATTCGTTGTTCGAATGGGAGACGACTCGAAAATATTTGTTTTCGTGTTCGTCCTCTACCCCCTCTAATGTTGGCGGTAGGTCATAGTACTGTCTTTCCAGAACTTCATAGCTAACAGGGTCTTCGTTGGCCATTGTCCTGCCCTCGTCAAATTTGACATCCCTCACTGTTTTCACAATGTTCGTGTTTGGCATGTAGATTCTGTAGTATGACAAATTATTGTCATAACCTACCAGAAATCCTTGCTTGGCTTTTTCATCAAGCTTCTTGCGAAGCTTATCAGGAATATGTGCATATGCTGCACAGCCAAATATTCTGACGTGAGACAGGTTGGTTTTCTACCCCACCATAGCTCATGTGGTGTGGTGTGAGGAACACCAAATTTACATGTCCAGTTCTGGATGTATGCGACTGTAGCTACTGCTTCAGCCCACAATGCCCTTGGAGCCTTTGAGTATGCCATCATGCATATGGTTGCTTCCATCAGGGTCCTGTTATTTCGTTCAACAACACCATTGTGTTGCGGTGTGTTGGCTGCAGTTCTTCTGTGAATGATGCCACGATCATTGCAGAAGTCAGTGAAGCGATTCGAGATATATTCGCCACCTCGATCTGTTCTGATCTACTTCACCTTGATGCCTGTGCATCTCTCAGCCCAATTCACATATTCTGTGAATTTATCGAGTGCTTCAGATTTATTCTGAATAAAATACACTCTGACAAACTTGCTATAATCATCAATGAAGGTTATATAGTATTTTGAACCTGCCACTGAGATCACGTTGAATGGACCACAAATGTCAGAGTGCACTAGCTCCAGAATCTTTGTCATTCTGTAGGAGTCTTTGACGAATGGTGTGCGTGACATCTTGTCTTTCAAACATGCATCACAGGTGGTCGAATTGGTTGCATTCGAGATGTTGACCCCTATTATTGCTCCATGATGACTTGTTTGGTAGAGTGCCATTGAGTTCATGTAGCAGAGTGTTCTGTGCCACAGAGTGTTTGGCAAGTCGTCATGGATCTGATGCATTTGATCTTCAAGTAGTTGCACCTTTAGATAATATAGGTTGCCCTTCCTTCTGCCTTGAGTAATGAGAGTGCTGGTGCTGGCATCAATCACGTTGCATGCTTTGTTAAAAAATGTCACATGCATCTCTGCATCTGCTATTCTTCCTACAGAGAGCAAGTCTTGCTGCAGAGTTGGCACAAACAGAACGTCTTCGAGTTGTTTATCTCTACCGTTGGTGTTGAGCCAGAGTGAACCAATACTGTTCACTTGATGTCTGGATCCATCTCCAAGAACAATGAATCTTGAGGGATCTGCACTTTTGAAATCAGACATTATTCGTCTTGATGTCACGAAGTGCGAGGTGGCTTCTGAATCCAGGATCACCTCGTGTGTGTCAGACGTTGATGTTGCACACACATCTTCACAAATGTAGGCGGTCGAACAATTTTTGTTTGGTATTTCTTCGCCCATCTTCGAGCTCTCGGGCTCCTCGACATAGAAAGAACTATTATTGTTCTCCTATCTGTTCTATGTTGATCTGTTTCTTGGGTTCTGGCAGCAATCCATAGCTGCATGACCCTTCTTATGGCAATGGATACACTCAATCTTGGGATTGAGCCAGCAGGTATCTACTGTATGCCCGTCTCTTTTGCATCTTGTGCAGGTCTTCTTGTCTGCATCTTATCGTTTCGACCTCCCTTTGGTCTTCCAGTTGCTTTTGCTGGTCCCCTCTGCTTGTTGGTCACGATCTTGCCTCTGATTCGTCTCCCTCCTAGGCTTGAACTGTATCTTTGATTTTTCTCTGTTGTTGTAGAGTGCCCTGTTAGAACCATCTTTGTGATCAAGATGCTCTCTGGCCTTGACTTCCTCTCGAATCTCGACAATCGCCTTTTCGAGGTTCATGGTGGGATCTTTCGCGAGTAGGGTTCATCTCATCTAAAAAGATCTGGGTAAGGCTCTCAACAGATATGTGAGCTGCTTCTCAGTTGATAATGCATTCTTTGCTCCTGAGTTGTGTAGTCATAGAAATAGATCCCTCATCTTTCTCACGAAAGAGGTGAGGTCTTTTTCATCCCATTGCAGATTCGTCAATTGATCTTCCAGCATCATAATCTGACTTTTTAATTTCGTCCGAAATCTTGTGAGCACTTCATCCCACATATCCTTAGCTTTGGAGAGTGTAGCCAGGTCAAGTGTAAGGCTATCTTTGATGGAAGATGATAGCAAGGCTATTGCCTTGTCATTTTTCTCCCTCCATTCGCGTAGCTCCTTGTCTGTTGTCGTAGGCATTTCTTCTGTGCCATCTACCCAGGGGAAGAGTCCTTCACCCTTGAGTATCAAAGATGTCTTAACTTTCCAGACTAGAAAGTTAGATCCTGAAGAATTAAGTATAGTGCAGATCTTGCTTTGCATGCTGCTAATTGAAACCATTGCTTCTTGAAGTCTGTTTTTTTGTTGATGGTTGATTGTCTGAATGCTTGGCCTCCTGGATTTGCTAGCTTCTTGGCTATGTCAGAATATGGCAGGGTGGCTCTGATACCACTGTTGAGAATCATGTTTACAAGCAATATAATTCAAAACTATCAGTTAAAGGTGAATTCACATCACACTAATCGTTTTATCAATTAACTTCATCCTGGAGTAATCAACTACTCAAGTTAATTGCCAATGATTCAGAAATCTTAAAAGTCTAGGTGAAGAATTCAATTATACTAATATGACACCACATTTAGATCCTCATCCAAACCATTTATAAATTAATCCATAAATCTCCAATCCAAAGATTTGTTAACTCTGCAAGTATCTATCAAAACAATACTTGATCACATGTTTATGTTCAACAACTAGGTTAAGTGCACCAAATAACCCTCGTAACGAGGAACACATAGTAGATTCATACAAGATTAATTATACACATATGTGAATAATCTCACTATGACCCAGTAAATAAACACATTTTTGGCCCTGCCTCACAGGCAGAGGCACATAATAATCATGCCACAAATTTGACATGCTTGTGTGATTTTTATTTTATAGATTTTTTTATTTTATTTTGTTATTTAACTTGAACTTTTTTTTGGGTGCTGCCACGTATTTTTTTCCCATTACAAAAACTAATTTCCATGCTTTTGATGAATACCTACTTTTAATTTTCATACTAACAAATACGTGGACATGAGCGGGCGATGGGTGTCTGCCTGAGTTCTGCTGTTACTTTGTTGGAGAGCCAGGTAGCCAGGTTTACACGTAGATTCATATTTTCACGTTTCTTGCCATTTTCGGGAGTCGTCCGTGTCCTGCATGCAACGTTTTCTACCTGAGAGGAGATAAGTGATAGGAAGCGAGCTGAGAGGAAGCGTTTCATAGTATGCCAAAGATTGTCCCCGGTATTTTGATAGTATGTCAAAGATTGTCCCTGTCTCGTTTCAGATTTTGTTTTTGTAAAAAAGTTTGGGTGTCCCTGTATCTGTGCGTGCCTGTACCTGTGGAATTGTTACTTGTGTGTTGCTGCGGTTCATAGATTTGTGGTGGTTGTTTCAGAGAGACCTGCCTTCGTGTCCTTGAAGAATTTCATCATATCGTCTCTTTCAAGTGTACGTACTGTCGCTTTTAATGTTTTTTAATCTTCTACATAGTATATTATATAGTCAAAGTTACGAAATAGCTAAAAGACTAGTTACAGAATGGCGCTCTGACATTGCTTACGCCGTGTTCAGAATGAGCCAATTCAGTACGAATCCAGGCTCAACTCACTGGAAGATCGCGAAGCGAATCTTACAGTACCTTCAACTAACGAAGGATTTTAGATTGTGTTATTCTCGTGATGCAGGGTTCTAGACGCTTTCCTATAGTGATGCTAGCTAGGCATCTCTCCAGGACAACCGCAAAAGTGTCTCAGGAGGATGTACCATCGCAGCAGGAGCAGCAATTCTCTGGGTCAGCAAAAAGTAGACCATCGTAGCTCAGTCATCCTACGAAGCAGAATACTTAGCAGCAGCGAAGATGGCCAATGAAATCACTTGGCTCAAACAGTTCCTTGACGAACTAGGTGAAACGAGGAATAAACCTCTGATTTTGCAGATGGACAATACATCTACAATAAACCTGACAAAGGATCTCGTGTTTCATTGAAGGGCGAAACATATTGCAATCAAGTATCACTTGATAAGAGACCTGATCAAAAAGAAGAAGTTGCAGACTACTTTCATTGAAACGAAGAAGATGGTTACTGACATCTTCACAAAAGCCTTAGACAAAGGCTTGTTAAAAAACAGAGGAACAGACTTGGAGTCATCAAGCTATCATGCTTTGAGAGGGAACTGAAGAAACAAAGTGTTTCTGTTACCAAAGCTCTGCTAGCTCTCGACTCCCAACTTGACCAAGACCTCGAAGACGAATTGTTCGCGACACCCGAAGGTCAGAGTTCGCGACACGTCACACACCAAAGGAACAAGAAGATCAAAGAAGTACGATGAAGTACAAACCCCCTAATATGATATGATAACGTCAGCAGAAGAGCGTTAGGACGTGCTTAATCCATCGCTCTTGTAATCTATAATTAGTTATAGATTGTTTAATCTGTGTAATCAAAAATATTACTTTGAATATATGCATTGCTAGACGCATCAACATATACAGACAAATACAGACAGAAAAATACAGAATAGAGAAGTCCCCGCCAGTGAGCGAGACAATTTTGTAAGCAGGATCCATAGGGATCTAAAAAGTCCGCTAGTAAGCGAGACACTGTTCATAGGAGAATACCGCCTCTCTCACGACAATGCGCTGTCTGGGTCTATCACACAGTGCCTAAACAAAAGAAGATCAATAGATGATATTGTAGCTGTTATGCACATATCATTCTGTGTTGTCTGATCTGAATTGAATTATTGCAGTGTCTGTTTACATTTTGGAGGATTGTAAGAATGATATAGAAGGCAGTGACCAGCAATCATATCCAAACTCCATCCGAATTCATTCGCGTTTCGTTTCGTTTCGATTCGCATCAGATAACCTCTCTTAGCTCATCACTTTTGAGAGAATGGTTTGAGAGAATGGGACACCTTAACTTAGTTCATTTACATGTTTTTACAACACAAGCCCCTTGAACATGGAGCACTGCATGCTCCAAGCAAGAGATCTTCCCCATAGATGGTTTGCAAAAGTGGCTAGCAAGTATAATCTAATAGTGTAGATTTCCATGGGCTCTCTTGTCGAGAATGTCATGACGTCTAAGGAAGCTCCGGAAAGTCGTGATGTTGACTTTCCTTTAGGCCTTGCTCAACATTCTCACTCCGAAGAATTCACTAGTTTTGGTTACAATGACATTATCTAGATCAGCTGATGAAAACTATGCACTCCTCATGAATTCTGTGCATCTAGCTGGTTCACACCGTTAAAATTGAAGACATCAAGCTCTGCTGAAAATCTGAAACAAATTATTGTTGAAGTAAAATCAATACTGTGTTTCATCGTAAATGGAAACAAATATTTCATAGCTGAGTAACAGCTTGATTATGAGGAAAATATCCTTTCTATATTAGCTTGATCAAACTGTACTTAAAGGTGTCCAGGTGTAAATGTGGGAGATTTCATTCCAATCTTGCAGTGGCTTGACCAGCAGGGAGCAGAAGAAGCTGAAATAATACAAAGAAATCATAAGTAGAAGATTTATAGTCATCCTAGAGTGTCAGATTGGACGATACACTGATGTGAATATTTTGCCACTTGTATGTTGCTTTCCATGTTATATTGGTTACTTGACATACAGCCACATGGTTTAGGCCTTTGAGACAATTCAGTCATTACTAACATTTATTCCGTTTTCTATTATTATTCAGTCCCAAAAGAGGGACCAGCCTCCAGCCCTGATCAGGACCAATGAATGTTATAAATAGGGCTATTCTCACTTGTTTTGATTATTATTAAGAGTTCAGTCTTAAAGGGACTTAGCTCAGCTTAGCAAACATCTGCTTATATTCAGTTTAGCCAGATCAGATACTCGCAGAGATTTATTGTTTTGTTACTGTTTATCCATTACATCAATAAATTTGCAATTTTGTCTTTATATCATCCTTCTGTAAGCATTTTCATATAAATCATAACATAAATGTTTGAAGATATGAACAAAATTATGATAATCTAAAACAAAAAACTGCATTTCATGATTAGATAACTGTAACAATAAATTTCAGTGCATGCGTACACACAAACAAGGAATGCATCTAGAATCGAATCTCCTTTCTGAACGAATAAATGCAACACCCAGATCTTTGCATACTAATGAAGATACATAAGCACCTTAATTTATCAAACTCACAAGCATTGATTCTTAGAGTGAAAACCTTGTTCACTCAAACATTGATCTCACTTCAATCAGCTCAAACTTCACTCAAATTGGAAAGAAACCATGCTCAAATAATTCAAGATACCAATGGAAAGGAATAATGTTAACATAGCCAATGTCCTCATCTGGCCTCTTTCTAAATAAAAAATAACTGTGACAAAAAGCTTGCAGGGACTACAAGCAGAAAACCAACAAGTCTAGAACTCTTGCAAATCAAATAAATGTATTTGCTTGAACAAATGGATTTCAGAAAAGCATATACACCCAACATGTTCAAATATAAAAACTTCAAAGCCTGTATTTGTTCAAACGAGTGGGCTCATATATAGCAGATACAGTGCTACAAATTTTAAAACCACAGAAAATTTTGCCTTGTGAGAAAATATAGAGTTTCAACTGCCAAAAGAGAAGTCCAATTAGAACTAACACACAAGTCCTATAAATACTACAACCATTTCCGAAAACAAGAAATACAATCTCAATTTTCTATAGTGACTACATTTCCAGCAAAAATGCATCATCTCAACTTTATTAAAATGCTTTATACAAACAGCTAACTGCTATAAATTTAACTAGGTCAAAGTTCTACCCTACTTCACAAGGGCCTCTCGCAGCTCATGCACAAACAAGGAGAATCCATGAACTGAAGCCCTTCTCCATTAACTCACGTGACTGATCCTTCAAATGATCACCTCTATGATATGGTGCTAGTCAGCCACTCTATCGAATAAAAACATAACCTAGGGATTACATTATTTACACCACAAAAGCGATTACATCACCAGACTCGTAAGTCCAAGCACCATCGACAACTTGAAGGAGCTGTTTCGACTTTTGAGAGCTGAGGTCTGGAACATATGCCTGCAATCTTCTACTCAGAGTAACCAAGAATATCCCGCCTGAACAAGCACTGGAACCTCACAAATATTTTTTCTACTCATCCTCATCCTCATCCTCATCCTCATCCACTTCCTCATCATCTTCATCCTCAAAACCATCAGGTCCTTTTCCCTGAAACGATATGAAAACAGAGCGTTGATGCATAATACAACTACACACACACACACACACACACACAAACTGTGAACAGATCAATGTAGAATCAAATCCTCCAACTAATGGATATCAAAACACGACTTCAAAAGAAATATTAAAAAGTCACATTGGTGAATTGTTGTGAAAAATATTCTAATATTTCCATTGCAAATTCTGTGATAAAAGAAGCATCCAAGACAATCTCACCCCAACTCTGCAGTAACAACATTTGTCGTTTCCTGTCACAAAATAGGATGTTGTCTCATAGTTTATATGCAATTTTCCAGAGTAAATACCCTCCATCAATCACAGAATCTGATCAAAAATCATGTCATAAACCCTTTAAATGTTGCTTGGTGATGTTTGGAAGGCGCCGCCATCTTAAAAAATAATTTGCAAAGGCATCATTAGGACAACTGAAACAAGAGTATGATGATTGTGTCAAGCAAAGGCTAGTTAAAAGATTAGCTTGGACATACATATAAAAGCTAGATTCAATTTACAATGTCAGAATAGCAGGGCGGGCACATATATATGCCATGCCACTGAAGGATCGAATTATGGAGTTCTGAATGATAGATATGTGAGGTGATGTAATGTTAGTGAAGCGTACTGCTACCATAATAAACAAGATGTGCACACTTGTCGAGGTAATCTAAAGCAAATGCACTTTTAAGGACACATGGGACCTAAGGCATGGCATAATATCTCAAGTTCAACAAGGTCAGGTGCCTTAAGGGGACAATTAAAGCACAATAGCATCTTGGCAGTCAATCAAGGGACTCCTTGTTGGAAATATCAATCCACACTCTAGAGAGAACTATCAAACAGGGAGGATAGCTCAGTGGTAGAGCATCCCATCCAGTATGAGAGAGGCCCTGGGTTTGAATCCTAGTCTATACATCATATTATGATTTATGGATTTCTAACATTGTATCGGAACCAAGTTAGACCTAACAATACAAGGTGTCAAAGCCACGGTTAGGTGGCCCAAGTTGTGGGGCAGGTGATCCCTAGGATCCCAACCAAGTGTGGCTTGAGGGGGGGTGTTGGAAATATCAATGCATACTCTAGACCCTAGTTTGTCCATTATGGTTAGAACTAGGATTCGAATCCAAGACCTCCCTCATATTGGATGGGATGCTCTACCACTGAGCTATCCTCCCTGTTTGATAGTTCTCTCTAGAGTGTGGATTGATATTTCCAAGACCCCTCCAGATAGAAATCAATGTTATGTCTAGAATAGCATCCAACATATTAAGTAGTGCAACGTTCAACTACCGCACATTTAGTGGGAATTGAATGCTAAGACATCCCTACGCACTTTTGAAGAAGAAAACCCAAAAACCTCATCAAAATAGTAGTTATCATATGCAAGATTATCCAGACCAAAAGGGTCACATTGCTCCAATTTGGAAAGACCAACTAACTTAAAAGCATGCAACATCATCCCTTGTAGTGTCATGACCTAGACTTTGACTTTTGAAAAAAATGCATTGCCAGGTCACATAAAAATATGATTGAATCTTACTTCATGATCATCTTCATCTTCATCATCATATCCCCCATCATCATCTTCATACTCATCAGAATCCTCATCCTGCAAGCCAACCAAACAAAATGAACAAAAATGGTTGCCATGATGTGCTGTATCATGAAAAGCTCACAAATACAGATGTCTCATCATTGAGAATGAAATATTACGTTATTGAAATACTTCAGCGGATTGGGCCAAAGGTCCTCCTTGATGACATCAGCAATCTGCATGCACACATAGAGATTGTTATTACCAACAATAGCAGGGAACATGTGTTATTTTCAATACATATTCCAGGAGCTCAAACCTTGGCCACCTAATTCGTTGACAGCCACATATTCTTGAGAAAAAAGACCAGGCTCCTCGGAAAAAGGGCATATGAAATGAAAATGTTGAATCTAAACTACCGAATCTAAAACAGAAGTAAAAATGAAAATGCATGCTAAATGCTGACCAAAAGTGCACAAATTTTTTTTCTTTGGGAGATGCCTCAAGAAGATGAATCAGGTGTACACTCAAGGACATCCTCTTGTGAATGCTGAACATCCCTTCGTGTACAGACCGTAAAATGCTGTTTTGAGTCTTTTAGAATGGAACGTAACTAAGAAGTTAATTAAGTAAATTGTTTTACCCAGTCCGCAAATCCTGATCTTTGTTGAAACTGTTTTTAGGGTAGTTTTCCAGCATAGAATGGGGACATTTTGAGGCCTGCAAGATGATTGAAACATATGTAATTGTGATGCAATTCATGCCAGGATAGTTTGCAAGATTCATCCTAGTGCCATTACAGGAAAGATGGCGGTTATGGATCAGCATGGAAAAGAATTGATCTCTTTGTGTGCAAGATCAGTTTTTTTAATCCTTTTTTCCATCTAGATTTGTGTGCATGTTTCTTGGGCTGTGGATCACTGATTTGGGCCCCTCTTTTTTCTATGCGGGGCTTCAACAATAGTATAGGGCATGAGTAGGTTCGTTCATCATCTTCCACCCATTTATACACATATTACATTAGGGCAATTTTTTGTTTTATAGGGCCTTTTTAGAGTTGAGACACGGATTTCATAGTCTGCCACCCATCTTCCACACAACAGATTAGGACATAATCTTGTTCTAAAGAGCTTTCTATATTTACGGTTTAGGGACTTGACCAGGATTCCTAAATACTGTCATCATGCCCAAGGGGCTAAGGCGGGCTTTGACTAGGGGTTGAAGCCCTAGATGATGACAATAATTGTTACAATAGTTTTGGAGGACATCCTTGACAATTATATCCAATGTCTTGTGGACCTTTTCAAAAAGCCTTTTCGCAACGTATTTGAAATGGGAAAGACTCAGCTTTGTCGGGATAGGTTTTTTTTGGCTTGGCTTTATTCTTAGCCTTGTGTTAAAGAAAAACCAAGTGTTGTTTAAGTGTCTAGACAATGATTATAGCTCTATACAAATACAAACAATTGGTAATCAACTAAAATTCGATGACTGAGGACTCGATGAGACATTGCGATACATCACACAATGCACATGCGCAAGGTACTCATAATTCTACTATTCCCTATTGAGTTCTAACCAAAGTTTTATAAGCCAAACTTTCACACACACATACACATTAGCAGGTTTTTTCTTTTTCCCTAATTTTCGAATCCATTTTGAATGGTCCATTTGAAACAGACTTTTCGAAGCGGAATTTCATTGAATGAAATACGTTCAAGTGAAACATTGATTGTATCCACTGCTGCAAGAGTTTTTGAGCATGCTCACTAGGCTCAAAGCGCATCTGGTAGCACACTTGCTAATTTCTATAGATAGAAACACCGAGGCATCGCATCAATTGCTACAGCTGACCTGTTCTATGGCCTGAACCTACCATTTGTCGTCACAAACACAGATCTCTTCAAAGAGTATGTGTACTATGGCCATATGTAGTAGCTATCTCTTGGTTCACTCTGCACAACCCATCTCAGAGCAATCGTTGCCAAAGTGAGGGACAACTTGCAGGTTGCAAGGAAGCTGGCTACTCGATCATGGCCAACAAATGGACTGATGCTCAATTGGGGCTTATCATCAGCATTCTGGTGTCCTATTAGAAGGGTACCCAATTCTTCAGTCATCGATGCCTCACAGGGAAGTTTGGCTTAGAGTGCCAGTTTAATCCAGAAACATTCAAAATGCTAATCACAATGTTCGCATAGCCAGCATTGTGCAGGTCATCAGTAAGAATGTCGCCAATTGTAAGAGGTGGGGCTTTTGGTCAAGACAGTTTTTCCACACTATATGGAGACCACATGTGGCACAGAGTCTGGATCTACTCACGCACAACACAGGTCATCTTGACTTAGTCATTTCGATCACCTAGGTTGCCATGTGCGTTGTCACTTTTGTGAAATAGAAGTGTCACTCCCTTGACATGTTCCACACACATAGCCGTTTAGACCTTAAGAAGCCACAACCACTTGCTTTGCCTATCATTTAATGGTGTTGCAATGTTTGTTGTTGTGTTGCCAAGAGCTTTGTCCCATGGCTACCTTCACCTTCAATAGTGTGAGTACTATTGTCACCAAGATGAAAATTTCTTCGTGCTGTAAGGCGTAATGGAGATAACTTGTTGTCTGATGGTTTGTTTGCATTCCAGGAGCAGGGAGAAGTGATCCATGGGCCAGCGAGGGTATTGGATAGGTGGGAGAGGCGTTTATGCAACCATTTGATCGGTGAGTACTTGGTCGCTTGGCATGGCAGGCCTCTTTCTGATGTTACCTAGGAGACCGCACATAGTCTGCGCGCACAGTACCCTAGCTTTCCATCGCGAACTGAGGGGCGAAGGGATGTTACAGCTTTGCAAAACCAACAAGAAGATAGCGATTTGTCTATGTAGCCCATACGCTAAGCCCATCGAGGTGAACCTGGATGCGTGCATTACAAGCCGATTCGACCGGTTCGAACCAATTTGAACCGGCCAGGCTGGTTTGAACAGGAAAACGGTTCGAACCGAAAAAAAATTAAAATAAAATAAATTTCCAAAACGTTTTTTTTGGCTTTTTGTTTTTTTCGTTTTTTTTTAAATCCAGTTCGAACCGGCTCCGAATGTTTCGAACGGTTCGAACCGCGATTCGTGCAACTTTGATCTTACTACTAGATCTAATTGTGCTGATATCCAAGCTGACTCATATGCTGGCAATGAGCAAATTGTGGCTACCTTTCACCAAGACTTGTGCCAGGACTGTTTGCGACAAAGTTGGGCCACCAAAGTTGCTACCAAGAGGCAAGAGCTCCACCCCCTACCAGCCACACCGGAAAAAAATGGACTCTCTCCAAGAATTCATCTTATCAATACAAACACACCTTCAGTGGACAGATTTATACATTGTAGAACTCCGAAAAAATTACATTCATGAAAGGCACAATACCCTTCCATGTAGCTGCTTTAACTATCCAAGACATCAAAAGTAAAGTGGAGCACCATCATGCTAATGTCCACATGCTACTGTCCAATCTTGGGCAGATATTCTTGAGAGTCCAGGTAAATCATATGCTCTAGTTGCTTTCACTTCTGCTACACTTGCAGAGAGCCAATTGCGAGAACAAAAGGCCCTCAATGTTCGTGTTAAAGGCATCCCAGATTCTCAAGATGTTATGAAGATGCTAAAGATTATTTGGCAGCTACTCTCTAGCACCATGACAAAGGTTTAGACTGCCTCGCGTACCAAGGAAGATGCTAACACGCCCGTCCTAAGTTTCACTTCGTTGAGGTCACAACGAGCTGTATTGCATCAAAAAAATAAATTGAAAGATACTAAGGTCTTCTTGGATGAAGATCTCACCTTTGTACAAGTGATGGAAAAAAAGGAGTTTTGCAGAAATATAGGGAAAAACCTCAATTACAGGGATGGCAACATTCGTTTTGTTGAATCTAGATTTTTAGTTACTCCTATGGAGACTTGTTCAAAGCTAGAACACCGAAGGGATGTCCAATTGAACCTATAAATGGTCGGCGTCCTTGCTTGATCCGTCTAATTTCCCATCTTATATGCCTTTTGGCATGGAGAAGACATTAATCAAGCTTTCTTTCTTTCTTTCTTTGATACTAAACCCTATAATCCTTAACCATACATTACCTTCAACTCTAATCCCTAGACCTGACATCCCTAGATCTTCACCCTACACCTGTTACAGCTTTCACTCCCTATCCCGGTTATTTACTGTTTTATGTACAGATGTACTTTTTGTAAATAAAGAAATGGCTATGTCACCGGCCTGTGGTGACCTTTGTAACAAAAATGTAAATAAAACTGTTAATTAAGTTTCTGAGCCTATGAGTCGCATGTTGCTTGGGTGTAGGGTATTGGGTCATTAATTAGGAGCGGCCAGATGGACCTCCTAAAAAGTGGCAGCCAGCTCCACCATGTTTCATGCTCTTTAATGTTTGTACATGCAGGGAAGTCGATAGGGATCAAGATTTCAAATTGCTGCACACAGAATAAGCTAGGTTTTAAGTGAAGTTTCAGATTGGGAGTCTGACATTTGGTATCAAAGCAAAGGTTGTGATCAGAAGAGGGCTGCAAATTTTTCAAAATTACCCTAGATAAACCATTGCTGATCAGAGGCATCAAAAAGGCATGCAAATTTTGTGAAAATTAGAGCCAACAAAGGAGGATAGTCCAGCGCTGAGGGACAGCATGAAAGAAGGCAATTTCTGAGCTGCAAAACAAATCAAACGAGGTGAAAAATTTCTGATTTTTAGGCTACAGGTCCAGCGCTGACAAAGGAGGGGTTAAATTAGAGATTTTGGCCCCAAATCCTTGCCGAAATCACTCAAAAAACTTGAGGTTAGCTGTGTACTATTGGGGCTTAGTACGGAAGAGCCTTACCTTTGGTGATTTTGACAGCTAGGAAAGGAGTACGATACGCTGTACCAACCAGGACAGACCTGGCGCATGTGATTAGAGAAGGTTTCGGGCGCCAGAAACGCCTTTTTGCCCGCATTTTAGACTTGTCCCCGTCTGAAAACAGCCACTTACATTTGTGTGGAACCCCACCACAGTCAGTATGGATCCATTGGAAGGTTCTAATACCGAGGATTGAGGAAGTTGCAGCACACTATGAAAATGGTTCTACAACAAATTCTTGAGCAGTCACTGGAACGGCTATGGTAGCCACTGAACCTATGATTGTTGACAAAGAAGCCGAACTTCCATCAAAGACGAGGAAACTACCTTCGATCAAGGATCTCAAGCCACTGAAGTTTATTGGTGTAGTTGCAGTATGCAATATGGATGCGGTTGAAAATTGGATCCAAAAGTGGGAGAAAGCCTTTCAGATGTGCGGCATCGAGGATGACGATCAGAGAATTGCTGAAGCCACTTACCGCTTGCAAGAAACTGCACAACATTGGAGGAGGAAGGTGAAGGACAATATGGTGCCTACCACTTGGGAATCCGTCAAGCACATGTTTGCTGAGAATTGGGTACCTTTGGATAAAAAGAACCAAGCCATGCAAACCTGGACCAGTCTTAAACAAGGCAATGCGTTTGTGCAAGAATATGCGGACAAGAGAGCCTTCAGCCTTTCGTGAGAAAGGAGCAGGCTCCAAGTCTCCACCGGGTAATACAGATATATAAGACTGCCTTCCGAACTCGCTTTGGACACTATGAATTTCTAGTTATGCCCTTTGGATAGACTAACGTCCTTGCAACATCTATGATGTTAATGAACGAACAAACTTCGTTAAAATAGGAATTTCTTTCATCTCTCAACTTCTAATGGAAAGTCATACGACTTCACAAGTTCACCACACAAGGAGCTTTGACACCATGTTGGAAGTCGGTGTAGATGCTCCTTAGCACTCACAAATATGCAACAGCTGCTAGGATTGAACCCACAATGAACAGAGAACTAAAATGAGTATCACAAATTCACATTTGAAGAGTAGAATACCTAGATAAGCTTCTTTGCTTATTTGGGTGATGTACTTTCTCATAGCTGCAACACTTAGCAAGCTAAGGACGTAGACAACTACTAGCATACCAAGTGAGGCAACAGAATTCTTGGCTACTCTTCAATAAAAAAAGATTGGCAACAAATGTTCTTGGCTACTCTAGAACCTCTTTCAAGTTTCACATCCAATGGCCAAAACAAAGAAAGCAAAATGCATGAATATACAAGAATACCCATTTGAATTTACGTACATAGTTGATTAGAAAAAAAGTAAGTGCATTGTTACGAGTATCACCTTTCTATCTTCAATACACATGTCCAATAGCTAACAATCGTGAAATTGTGTCGTGTGAGTGCAAATGAGAGAGAGAGAGAGAGAGAGAGAGAGAGAGAGAGAGAGAGAGAGAGAGAGATGAATCAAATCTTAAATCAAGAATAGTAATAGCATTGGCCTAAAAGTACCTCATCTTGAACACCATCTGTTGAGTCCTTTTGTTGAGAATCACTAAACCACTTGAAAAAGCTGTAAATACATCAAGGGACATTCCCATTTGTTACAACCACCTTCAAGTTTCTCGATGAAGCTCTAATACGTCAAGTCTCTCAATGGCATGAGGAAATTAATATATATAAAGTCAACACACCCAACATTGTACAAATGCAATAAATAATTTTTTAGCTTTTGAAAATTGGTTTTAAGTCCACAATGCACATTGACTCTTTTTCTCACTAAAACTTGGTTATTCTTCAGGACGTGTGATATTTGAGACCATGACTACTTTCTTAAGATAACTCCACTTTACAAAGTCTTAGTGGTGGAACCAACTTAATGCAAGTTCAACACAATTTGACTAAAGCAACCAGGCATCTGCCATCATGGTCATACTAAGAAGAACCTATCACCACAAAAGTGTTGACCTTTAAAGTGAACTTCCAATCAAACAAACCAGTATCCATATTCTAGTGAAGTTCACAGGAACCTTAGTAACATTGTGAATCTCACCTATATGCGTATTAAAATATGACCCCACAGCCACGGATTTGAACGTTTTAAATTGAATAGTCTACTAGATAATGATGTACAAGGCTCAAAAACATTTTTTGCTCTACTTACTTCATACTAACCATAATATGACCAAAGATAACATAATTTTAAAGAAAAACACACCTTTCTTCTACAAAAGGTCTTTTGTTGCCTTCCTTTTCAAGTACAACACCATTTGTCACATCCTACAAGGGACACAAAAACAATCTTAAGCATGTCTCTTTAAGAACTACCAGATAGAATTTTTCTTGGTAGGAATCATTGTTTGTACCTCAGCTTTACTGCTAATGATTTGAACAAAATGCTGCCCATGCAAACTGGTCATAAGCTGATTAGAAGAAAGCTAGCATGCATACAAAG
Source organism: Diphasiastrum complanatum (assembly GCA_029204225.1). NCBI lineage: Eukaryota > Viridiplantae > Streptophyta > Lycopodiopsida > Lycopodiales > Lycopodiaceae > Diphasiastrum > Diphasiastrum complanatum. The sequence continues at coordinate 10,648,630 of CM055102.1, forward strand.
AAACATCATCAAATAAAAAGACAATCGTACGAGATACACTAACTTGAAAGCTTTTCTGAGCATACTAAAGAGCCATAGAATGCAGTATCTCATGATGGAAATCAGCATACCACAAACATGGCATAGATGTATGTCTTGTAGTTTCTCCTCTCAAAAAATCCTTAAAAAACATATTCATGGTAAAATGTCTCATAGTAGCTGAAATAACAAAAAATACATGAGTTTTATTTGTATTAAGTCCACCCACAAATTAAAAAAACATCTAATCCTTCATGCGCAACATGAGCTGCATTCCAATTCCCTGCTCTCATCAAAATATGTATAGGGGTCACATGCATTAAGATGGCCACAATAATGCTCTCTCATGACCTGAAAATAACTACATCAATCTCCAGACAAAGAGAGCACATAAAGATTTCAACATGAATGTGCGCAATTACTAAAAATCTACAATATTGATGCAAACAAGACAAAGGACACCTCCAATTCAACAGGTAAATTTTGCTATTTACTTATATAAATGAGAAAGACTAAAAAGTGATCATGGCTTTCTACCAAAGCCCTGTCCACAAGTAAGACCTGTTTCAGCCCCCCTTTTTGACTATGCTAGAATTGTCATATGCTGCAGATTAGATGGTAGTCCTTCTTGCCCAACTACTATGAGGCAGATTTTGGGCCCAGTTTGCCACCTGGCAAATTGAGTTAACCACTGAAAAATCAAGATCAAAGGGTGAATCACAACTTCACAAGCAACTTATGAAAGGTACCAAATCATGAAGCACCCCTTTACCTGGAAAAACCTAAAAAATCTGAAAAGGTGGTCTGTTTGCAGGACTCTTACCTCCTATAACTTTCAGTAAAAGTTTGAATTAAAGGCCAGAGAAATTGAGATGCCACTAGTCTGAACCCCCTAATAGAGCATAATCAAGGAAACTTTGAACTAAATAAGCTATATTACTAGTTAATTATTTCTACATTCACAATTTTTTCAAGAACAATCCTAAATATGAGCAATTGAAAAAGACTAAAAAGACAATATGAGAAGTGTAACGAGGCAGGGCATGCCCTAGAGTTTGCATAATTACGTCTTGCATGAACATAAACAAATATAAAAAACAGGGCACTGAATAAAGGGATTCAACTTTGACTATCAAACACAGTTGAGAGGGCATCTTGCATAAACCTTAACATAAACCAAAGTATTATCAGTAAGAACCACACCACAATTAACTTCAACTAAATGCACCATGCACCATGGAATTACGAGTTCTCTTATGCAGAGGAACTAGCTAGCTTCCTAGCTTACCATTCCATCTTTCCATCTAATGGGTGTGCCAGAAACTGAGGTTGTGCCTTCATCTGAAAATCGGAAGACCTTCATAAGTTTGATATCCTCAAAGTAGGGATTTGAATGAAAATTCTGCAAGCATGTTCGGCATTAGAAGCAAAACATAACTCAAGTGGCATATTAAAAGGATATTTAAAGATGACTAAGATTAAAATAAGATAAAGAACTCAAAAAATAACCTCTCAAAGTGAGAAAACTTACAAATGTGATGCTGTAGCCTGATTTAACATCCTTGAAATCCTCTACCTCCAATGACAACAGATGCTTGAACACCTTACAACCAAGCAAAATATAAGAAACAGAATCTAATAAGTCAGAACCAGGACTAATATAAAAATAAATTACCTAGGAGATGCATACACTTCTTTTCACTTTATTCAGTTTCAAACCTCACATAGGTCGACTCCATTTAGTTACATAACTTGAAGAATATAGTGGCACTGGCAAAAGACATACTAATGTCATGTCCATATCAAAACTACTCAATGTTGCCACAAAGATATTCCATGGTGATGTAATGAAATCCACAATCTGACTAAGTATGTCCAAATAATACAGTTCTCTAAGCCAGCTATGCTTGAACTAGGGTCACCAATCTGCCCTATGGGTAACAAACCAAACAGGCTTCAGAACAAAAAAAAGTAAGGATACCTTCTGATCGTCTTCGTTCAACATAGTACTCAGCACCGGATGGCTCAAAAACTGCATCAAACTTCCACTTCAACTTGATTTTTTTGCATATAGAAAAAGGTTGCTCAGCTGGTGATTGAAAGCAACATTATTTGCATGAAAGACAGATAATTGACACAAGGTAAGAACCATTGAGATCGTTGAGTATATCAAACTTCTAAATTTATCACCATACTCCTACTTGCAGAACTGTGAAATCACATTTCATAGGTTCAAGCTGGACAAAAGCGCATTTTGGAAGGTAAATATTAGACCTGCAAAGGTATCCATTGTAACTCTCGCAAGGTAGCCTCAACTTACTACTTTAACTGTTTCTATACTTCTTTAGTAGAAATTAACAAAAGCTAAGACATCAATTGAAGTCCAAACGGAACAAATTTTTGGCATACCGCAGTGAGCCAGAAATCAGGAATGCTTTGTATAACTTCATTCCGTTTCTTATAGATTGGGCGTCTGATCTCATTATACTTTTGCTCCACTTCCAATACTTTGTCACTTGCCTCCTCATTCACCTGCTCCAATGTCATTTGTTTGTAAATAAGATGCAAAATACAATCTAGAATTTTCAATAACGACCAACTGTCCCAAACCTAAAACTACACGCAACATTTCACCTCAAAACTACTCTACGTTGTTGCACATACAAACTTCTGAACAAGAAATCTATTAACAGAGGCATATTGACTTCACCAACTAATATCATTGCAATAAGATGCATGCAATATGCTTTTATGGAAACTTCCCAGCCAGTAAGTTTGCATTGGATTATATGCTGAAACAAAACCCCGGCTAGTTATTGTGGAATCAAACAAGGTAAGAAACAATAAGGCATTAAACTTTACTTTCTCGAGGGCATCTTGAACTTCCTGAAGATTCTCAATTGAAATCAACAACTGGGAGTCCAACTTCTCAGAGGAGTCCTCGTCATTCACTTTGACCTTCTTGCCTTTGTCCATCATGATACAATCACAAACTACCAACTTCAAATCAAGCTCTCTCACCAAAACCTGCACAGAACACTCTTTGCCGAGAAAATCCTGCACACTTCACCACCTGCACCGAAAAGAAAGCACCACCAAAGCCGCTTGTGCTGGTTCTAAACCCTAGTAAGCGGTTTCATTATGCAAAACGGCATGAATGAATCTCACACTTGCCTGAGCTGCTACTCCATAACCATGGAGCTCTGCCTCTACATCTCCCTCTCCCTTGTGCTCTTCGTGTGTGTCTGGCTTAGGGGCTCTTGGCAGCTGCAGCGGGAATGGCAACAAATGGATCGCCACCTGCACAAATATACGAGGAAAAGAACAGGGATATAGCGATGGCGATGGCGATGGTTGTATAATAAGGCTTACTGGCTATCGTAGGTTGCCGGCGGTTTCAGGTGACCTTTTCTACCGGCAATCACCAGTCGTTGGTAAGTAAGGACTGTAAGGAGCACTATATACTATATATGTTCCTAAGTTGGAAAATGAGGTTTCCAAATGGGTTTTTTCATCGTACTGAGTTTATTGGCTTTGTTCCCTAGCTTGGCATCCAAATGGGTTTTTTCATTGTACCGAGTTGATTGGCTTTGTTCCTTAGCCCAATTGGCATCCAAGGTTTTTTTCCCAATTTTTAACCAGTGTTATGATGTTAACCAGGTGGGTATATGGAGTTATGATGGTATCACCTCAGGTATCATAACCCGTACCAGCCTCGTATATAAAAAGAAGATATCCACCAATTACTAGGATGCCTATGATATTAGATGGGCAATACGATGGTCAAAATCAGACCAGTGTGGTATAAAAATTTAAAATACCCCAGATATACCCTGACCATTGAGGGTACAACCGTATGCCCAGGTATCATATTTTCAAAAAAATTATTTTTATTACAAACTTTCAAATGCCATCATTAATATCTATATTTAATACACCCTCCATCTCTCATGTCTCACTAAAGATTACACTGTGAACTGTAATACTCTAACTCGTTCGCTATTCCTACTCCCATCGATCATCTCTCTCTTCCATTTTTCCTCAAGGCTCCATTGAACCTGTTTCCTTTGCTCGTTGGGTGATGTTGCGCCTCATCATTGCTCCTTGCTCGTTGCTGGCTATTGGAAGCGCCACTCACCATACACGTCGAGAGCAAGACAGGTGAGCTTCAAGGTGCGAGGGTACGAGCTCTGAGCTGCGAGGTAAGAGCGTTGTGTACTTACAATAAGCAGATCAAAGCTTTGATAAGTATTCAGAGAATCAGTGTTTTTTAGCATCAGATTATGTAAGTTTGCTCTACAAAGGCGCGTCGTTGCGTTTTACCACCGAAGGCTGGTGCTATACTATAGTTGGTATGCAGTATACGGGTTTTCACAAGTATTTCTGAGAACAATCCAGCCTGAAAACGTCACCCTCCTCTATATCATCGCCCTCTTCAATTTGAGGATTATCAATCAGAATAAAGGGGGCGTTGCACTTCGCACTAACACTGTGCAGCGTTTCTCCTGCCTTGACCACATAAAATTCTTCGCAGGGACAGGCTTGCAGCAGCATTCTTCTGCTTGCAAACGCCTCCACTCTCTTCGATCCAAAAATCAACCAATTACAAGTGATCAGACACACGACTAGCAACGTTGTCTCAAATTTCCTTTAAGGCCATCCCCTCGGCATCCTCATCCTCTGGGCTCGACTTCTGCTTTGGGTCACAATTTAAGGATTCTGGAGCAACACCTTCAACTTGGGTTTGGTTTTGGTAAGATATAGCACGAACATAAGACCGAATGTTGCACATAGAATCAACATCTTAGCATATATATTATAAATATGAGGAGATGGGGAGAGAGGGAGTCGGAAGTCGGAAGGTAGGAGGTAGCGAGTATGAGGTAGGACTTGTAATGGGCTGTGAGAGGCGCCAGCGCCAACTCCTTTGGTATGAGCCTGCCACTGATTAAAAAAAGCAATTATTCTGCAATCCCTGTTACTGAAATCTTCAATCTATTGCTTCATTGAAAGATTTTCACAAACAGGAGGGATTTTTTTTGTTCTTTTCTTTTGTGGTGTTTTTCTTTCAAGTTTCCAGTTGGTGTAGGACGTAGGTACGTTAGAGGTTTTAACACCATACATGCATAGTGTTCCTTGGTTGGAGTAACATCATGATCTTTACACATGGAATCAAAGGCGTAACGGCCTTCATCTACTAGGCGAGAATGGGCACATGCAGAGAGAACACAAGTAAATGTGACATTGTTTGGCTGCACGCCTTCCGTTTCATTTGCTCATTTCCATTTGCCCATACAGAGCAAGGGCCTCCTTGCCAAGCCCATTCTGTGCGTATACCGCAATCATCTCACTCCATGAAACCACATTTCGTTCACTCATGTTGTTGAACAGTTCACGTGCGTCATCTGTGAACCCGCATTTTGCATACATGTCAACAAGGGTGTTCCCTACAATCACATCCGACTGAAAGCCTCTTTTAATGATGTCGGAGTGAAGCCGTTTGCCCTGTTCCAGAGCTGCTAGGCTGGCACATGCTTTTAGGACAACAACGAACACAACCTTGTCTGGTGCTAAGCCTGTTCTTTGCATCTGCTGAAATAGATTAATAGCCTCCTCACGTTTTAACTTCGATCAGCTGATTTCTCCAGATGAGAAACGACGGACCTCAGTTTCCGTTTTCTCTTGAACCGCTTGTATACACAGCAGTTGGTTGCATGCACTGTTTGCCTAGATCCTTCATGTATAGATACAACGCCCATCTGGATTGCCAACTCACTTGCTACCAAAAATTTCAATTTCATTCATTATGTGCATTTATCTTTGCACATCCTGTACTCTTAACTCAGCAATGTGTCCGTCAGGATCTAACGATCTAACCTTTGTAGTCGAACCCAAGAGATTTTTAAGAACACCTGGTAAGCGCTCACTAGTAAGCTGGGTTATCTTGCAAAGCTGGTCGTCAGTGTACATTAGAGCTCAACCTTAAAACTGTCACTAGTTATTCTAGAGATGCCACATCAGATGAAAAGATAGAACTTGTCACTAGTTAATGAAAGCCATAGCTGCAGCGGCCATCACCGAAACAAACCCCTTGACGGTGGCCCAAATCATGGTAGGAGGACTTTCCACAGCGTTGGTGCTGTTTCTGTTGGGCGTTACAGGATTGATTAGGGTGATGGTGTCTTGTTCCGCTGCCAGTGGGGAGAGGTATTCAACTATCCCAGGGTCTTGGTTTTGCCGTCACCGTTGTGAAGTATATTCTGAAAGACCAAGATATTGCATCAGGGAAAGCGACCAAATCTTACCCTTCACAAGACAAAATACACATCCTTTCAAAGGGATGTGTGTTCAAGTGGTGAAAGCAAGTTTGTTGCGGCTTGTCAAAAAAGGTTGAAATATAATTCTCTACAATATCTGGATACCTTAAGTTTTATTAAGAGTTGTGAAGGAGCATATCACTACTCAGTACCATGCAGTAGATGTAAATTCTCAGCAAATGGAGTTCTGATTGGTGGTTCTTCTTATTTAGATCTCCCTCCATTTATTCACAGGCCTGGGAATATGCATGTCACGGTATCAGTAAGGCCCTTGTGGAGTTTACAAGCTTTTTTTGTGTTTTGATATTGATATCTTGCAGTGGTTGATTTTCCAGCAGAAAAGCTTCATACCTTCATACATATCTGGTCATCCTTCTTTCCCCTATAAAAGTGGTGTTAAGAAACAAATAGTAATTCAGTATTCTCTCCTCTATTGTGTTTTTGTGCTTCCGCTATAGTGATTGTTTGTGTGATTTTGCTATCAGAGCACTCATCTACTAACCGAATAAAATCAATAAAATTGTGGAAGGTCCACGATTTGAAATATGATATCAAGCTGTCTGCTTCTACTTGAGTTTGCTTGCTAGTTTCTGGGTGTGGATGTTTACCTAACTCGAGAGTTTCTTGCATGTATCTCTGGAACGGAAGAGAGGCACTCACACAAGAATGCCAACTAGAATTGTATTGGGAAAAAATGCTGCTGTTGGTCGAGGAATTTCTGGTCAGTTGGACTTTCCATCTGTAAGAAGGATCCTGGAGGTGTTCAATGACTTGACGACTTACTAGGCTATTTTATGCAAGTCATATGAATTTTATGAAGCTGCCTAAGAACCTGTTTACACTCTGATGCTTATCCATACAAAAACATTGGCCTTTTTTAAGTTTTGAAACCCTGACTCCAATTTTTTCGCGCCCCTTATCTAAACTATCAACTGCACCCTGGGATGCTACTTATACAGGGCACAATTCTTTCTGATTTGTAGAAAGTAAAAAAGAGGAGGCCTTGCAGTTTTGAGACTAGCTATCTTGCTGAGAACTGTCGGCTGTAATCGGGTGGAGGTTCTATTTCTGCATTTAATACGCGTATCCCGACTATCCTAGGAATGCCTAGCCAAATGAAGTTTGTGGTCCAAGCTTATGGTTCTAGTCTCTTTTAGAATTTGGAAGCAAGATAATGATTTTGTGTGCAATGTACACATTTTGAAATCAACCCCGTAACAGTGCCTAAGAGCATGGCTGGAGGACTCTCCATTTTCCATGCCCATCAATTTTATTTGTTTCAGGCATCACAAGGTCTATTTGGGTGGTTGATCGTCTGCTTCTTCTTCTTCTTCTTCTCCTTCTTCTGATGCAGCTTCTTCTTCTTTATTGCTAATTTCTATGCCTTTGTAGCAACTAATAGTGCATCGCAGAATGAATATGGCAGGGTGAGAACAGAATTTCACAGCAATCATTCATCTAAGACGTGACCCCATTCATCATCTCAGATTCTCAGAGGTAAGTCTCAGGAAGGAAGTGCGGCTAGGTGGGGTTTAGATAAATCTGAGCTGCACGTAGGAGCATTTGGCTTGTAGATTATGCCTCTGTGCCAATCTGCTGATGCACTTGGTCACCAATACTACCCAATGAATGATCATTAATTGTTCTAACCTTTGTAGTCGAACCCAAGAGACTTTTAAAAACACCTGGTAAGCGCTCACTAGTAAGCTGGGTTATCTTGCAAAGCCGGTCCTCAGTGTACATTAGAGCTCAACCTTAAAACTGTCACTAGTTATTCTGGAGATGTCGCATCAGATGAACATGTCCTGTCTTTTGCATTTTTTTGGCTTCTCTTGCAGCATCATGGCTTGAATCCTGGATACTGAAAGGAAATGTTATATACTTCAGGTGGATTATCAGTCTTCGATCGTGGGAATCCTGCTCCACTCCAATACACAGTAAATGCAGCATTTTTTGCTTCACTTTATGCTGATTATTTGGCTGCTGGAGACATTCCTGGTATGAACGTTGCATCTTTACTCCCCTACGAAGTGGATCTTTGATTCCTAAAATGGCCACACATATGCACTCCCTATCTGGAATGGGATCATTAAAGGAAGGTGCTTGCCTTATGTCTTTGAAAGCAAGACATAATGTTCGAAGTGCTTTATCTGCAAATGTTTTGATGATCCCTTGCAGCTCTTGTTGTAATTTTCATCAATCAGCACAACTTTTCCATTTTCATCCAGCATTCTGTCACACATTCCCAAAACTATCTCTGAAGCACCTTTCCAATGTGCACGAAAGGACCCATCCAAAAGCCTTGTCACAGTGCCCATTTCTTGTTTTTGCAGAATTGAAAGACTCAATCTTAAACACTTTTGAACCCAAACATACTTCTTTGAAGTTGCCCCCTAAAGCAAATCCAAACTTTAAAACTGCAGTTTCTATTGGACTGCCAAGGTACTCGACTTTGCGATCTATATCTTCCGAGATATCTCCACTGGTGTTGAGAAAAAGCCCTTGCAAAAGCAGATCAAGGTTGTCTTTTGGAATCGCAGTCTTCACCTCATCAACCTTGCTGAAAAAGCCGACCATTCCAGGACTTCAGAACAGTCATTTCATTGGTTGTGAGGGTTTCCTGTCTTATCACTACAAATACAAGTGGCTGAACCCATGGTTTCACATGCGGAGAGATGGCGAACAAGGGCTTTGTCAGCCATCATTTTCTGCATTGCATAAGCTAGAGTAAGAGTTACAGCCAGAGGAAGGCCTTCTGGAACAGCAACCACCACTATTGTCACTGAGATCCCAAAGAAAGTAACAATGTTGTAGCATGCAGTATTTGCTGCAAGGTTTCCTTGACTGTATTCCTTGAATCATCTTTTTTGGCGAATTGAGGTGCTCTTTTGGAATTTAGACAATGCTGACCTACTGGTTTGGAGTTAACATTTTGCATTTGTTTTTCCTTGAGCTTAGCAAGCAATCTTATGGCCTCCACCCCCATCATCCAACCAGCTAAAAAGTTGATGCATTATATCGTGAGTTATGAGTTATAATATAGTGTTTCATGAGTTATCTGACAACGATGCACTTAGAATGAAGAAAACAGACTCAGTTGTAGAAGATGATGAATGCTCTTTTCATAGGTCTGCATTATGCATGTCTGTGTCTACTGCCTTCAACTTGTTCTTGCAGTGATTTGATTTTCAATTGATTCAAGCAATGGTCTTGCTCTCTCCAAAGTCTCCAACTATTTAAATGAAAGCTCTTTTCACAGATCTGCATTTACTGACTTGCAAATGCACGGTCTTTATGATTGCAGGTTAGTCTTCTCACTGATAGTGGTATAGCAAAAGGCAATTTACACCTTCGTACTGACTATGAGCAGCCACTAAAGAAGGTATTTGCAGCTTCACTTGGTTGTTTTTTGGGGTTATGTATCCTTGCAAATCATGGTGTAGTTATTTATTATGTTGTAGCTTGTAACATGGAATGTAGAAAATTATTTGTGGACTAGTGATCAAGTCCTTTAGTAGTGAACTTGTTATGAACACTAGATTGTTGATTATTTGTAACCATTGCAATAGATAAGGGTTGCTCCTATGCAGATATGTGTTGTTAAGGGGGTCACGCTTCTTTAGCGAGCCTTCTAATTTCATTTTCTGGTTTCAAGCCTACTTGTGCTTGTCTTTGGATCCTGAGGGCATGATGGGCGAAGGAGAGGGTACTTGTATGACTGTAGAAACTTGTGTGTCTCCAGCTCAATCAGTTGTAGAGAGTTTGAGAGTTAACGAAGAGGAAGAGGCATTGTGGAGAGAATATCTGGTCCACTTGCAAAAAAATCAAAAATTTTGGGCACCCTATAACAGAAACTCTACAACATGGGGCTTTTATGTATTGAATGAGCCCAACATTGAAGTAGATGTCACATGTCCTCAGACTATGCGATGTTTCATATGTCACTCTGTAGAACAGGCTCAGAGTAGTACGCATAGTACCACACGATCTAGGAAGGGAATTATGAACTACAATCCGACAAATGGAGTAACTGCTATGAGGAAACATGTGGCTAATGAGCATGCCAAAACATTGTGTAGGTATGAGATAGTGAGGAAGTCCATAGAAGCTAAAGAGATAGAGGGTCGAAGTAAGTCTAAGAAGAGAAAGACAACTACACCTTCTGCTATCACAGAATTTTTTGGTAGCAAAAATCCTTCCAAGAAAGACGATCCAGCCCAACAACAATTCCTTGAAGATCTAGTCCTTAATATTACCAAGGGCTATAGGCCACTTTCTAGTGTAGAAAACCCATGGCTTCGCCGATTGGTGATGAGGCAATGTGGTAAAGTAATTTTTCCTTCTCGAAAACAGCTTGTTGATGACGTCATCCCTTCCATGGTGTCAAAGACAATGGAGCGATATGTACTCCCCTCCCTTGCTAGTTATATGACAGCAACAACCTCCTTTGATTTGTGGATGTCTCGAGCTGGCTTTGATACTTTCGCTCTTGTCATCAATTTTATAGACGATTCTTGGGTTCCTCGCCATATAACGGTTGGGTTATTTGAGGTTCGTGACACAGCAGGGACAACTATGGCTAGGCAAGTGAAGGAGCTCCTAGCTTCCTTCAATCTCACCGACAAAATTGTGGCATATGTGAAGGATGAAGGTGCCAACCTAGGTACACTTACCGTTGCTCTCACCTCCATCATATCTTGTGTGCCTTTGCAACTTTTACATCCATATGAGGGGACCTGTTTTGGTCATGCAATGTCAAAGGCATGCCAATATGCGACAAATGATGCAAAGGTTTGTGTGGGCATGAAGGAGGTAAGTTTGAAGGATGCACAAGCTGCCCTTCAAAAGACAATCACTTGGACCAAGAAATCTGGCAAAGGTAGACAAGAGTGGGCAAAGGCATGCAAGGATGCAAGGCTGCGACCTTGAAAACTCAAGACACCGGTGAAAGCACGATTTGCATCGAAGGTAATTTTGTTTGAAGAGACATTGGAATTTAGAGATGCAATCAATCTTTGCTATGGGAGACAAAGCCTAGCATTGCAATCTTGTGTCCCAAGCCCACAAACATGGGCTATAGCCAAGGCGGTCACCAACACTTTAAAACCCGTTGTTCATCAATGCATTATGAACCAATCTAGATGGTATTGGTTGCTTTCTGATGCATTGGCTGCATCACTTTCCATGTGTATGAAGATGCAACGAGACTATGCCCAAAGAGCTTAAATGAACCCCCCCTTGCAGCTAGGGGATTTTGAGTCCGAGCTGGAGATTTTATGTGCCCATATGCAAGCTGAGGTAGTTTCTGTGTTGCATGCATTCCTCTCATTTGCAATTTCATTTTTGCCCGACAAAGCACACAATATGCTAGCTATCATGCTCGATCCTCAGTACAAGGGCCTAAATTTAATTAGCGAGTATGTGGGCAAGGAAAGAGCAATGCAGGTGGTTGCACAATATGATAGTCATGTGGTAATTCCACTTTTGATCACGGTTTTTAAGCACTTGAATCCAAGCCGATGTGAAAAACCCCCTCTAGAAAATCCGCCACTCAAAAACTCCTTGTTTGGAGCAACTGCTTCAAATGAGGAGGCTACTATTGGGCTTCTCAAATCTGAACTATCCATGTATCGCCGACTTATTGTAAATCCTGACGAGTGCAAGTGTGCTTTGGGGTGGTGGAAAGTCCATCAAGTGCAATTCCCCAATGTGGTTTTCCTTGCAAGACAGATTTTGGGGATTGTGGGCTTACAAATTGAGACAGAGCACATTCAGCATTGTTGGAGTAATCACTAGCATGCGGCGATGTCGACTTGGCATTGAGAACCTCGACAATTTGGTGCTCATCCTCAAGAATTGGCCGGATGATGTGCGAATTGATTGCAATGTTGCAAAGCAGAGGGCTAAAGAGTTCTTAATGTCGGAGGACATGATGATTGATGACAATGAGGATCTCATTGCAGATGTAGGCCTGTTCGAAGTCGAGGATTCCCCTTGACATATCTCTCAATGTTTTGTGAGTGCAGATTTTTGTTTGTTGCATATTATATATAAACATTTTTGCATAGCGATTTTACATTTCCTAGTCTTAGAAAAGTAGTTGAAAGCCAAAACATAGTAAAAACTGTTTAGCATGTATATTTATTTTTTTGATGGCTGCATTAAAAGGACAACTATACCACACGAATACAAGAAAAAACATTATGCTATTGTAATATTTGCAAGTTAGATCAATGGTTGTACAGAAGAGTTTTCTTGTTACAGAAGCGTACTTCTTTTGCAGGCCCTAAAATGGAAATTTTATAATGCCTTTGGTGAAGCAGGTAAAACAGGAGTTGCGTGCAACGTAGAAGGCTTGTAGATGCATAATAAATGTTTTTAAACAATGTTCTTATGCTTTTGTTTTATCAAGTTTGGGCCGACAACACTTAGAAGGTTAAACCATTTGTTTTTCAACGTCAAATTTGGGTCAGTTACACTTGAAAGGTTCGACAATCTGTTTTTAAAGTGTTCGATTAATCTAATATTGGCTGGCTGTATTTTGGACGTTGTCTGCATTTTTTAGTGCTTGTTATGCAGGGACGATGATTGTAGAATTAGCATAGTCAGAGCTGATAGATTCAGTGATTCACATGGCCTTGAAATGGGCTGCAAAATAGTTTGTACAAGCTGACAAAGTGGCTGTAAAATGTGTTATTTCATGCTGGTAAGTTGACCGCAATGTAATTGAAAATCAGCAATTGGGAGTTCCAATAAATATCTTCATATGGGAGATTGACAAAGCACAATTTGGCCTCATTTTTAGCGACCTATAGGGTTGCAAAATAGGAACAATAAGATTGAAAATCTAGTGCTTTATTAAATGTTTAATATAAGTGAATTAGGAGAATGTTCAATAGTATTCACTTTAATGTTATCATGGTCATATGTTGGTTGATTCAATATTTGGATATAGATTGCAGAATGTGTGCTTGCAAGTTTGCTATTAAACAAGGAGTGGATTTGTTGCTTATTGTAACATCACGACTCGCCATGCACTTTTGGGGATCTGAGGTTTGAATTTCAACTTAGGGTTTTTTTGTTTTGACTTTTGGCCTTTTTATTCTAACAATAACTTAATTCAATAAGTCTCTTAACATGCTACACTTGTTCTTGCAGTCGCTTTCAATCGAATCATGTGGCATCTGGAGGACTTCTGGAACCGTGAGGGCCTAAGAGCACCTCATGGTAGAGCTTGAAGCTACAACAATGCAATAAGCTAGAATACTGATATATTTGTTAATTGAGACAAATGATAGAGCATGCTTTGTTGTCTCTTTCAAGTTTTGCGCTGAAAGATGAGTACACAATATACGTAAAAAAGTTACTAAAAAAGTTACAGCTAATGAATAGCATTAGCTAGCTATTTTTTTCTAATGTACCCAAGTAACGAGAAATATTTCCAAAAGAAATTTGAAGTATAAAGTTTGAAATTTGCATTTTGCATTTCTTGCGTCTGCATTTGAATTTACTACTTGTAGCTTTCAATTCGGATGATGAGCTTTAGTTGGTTAATGTTGTTGCTAAAGGAGATAAAAGTGCTTTAAATTGGAAGTGTTACAGTGATTGTTGTCCAAAAGATGTAAATGTACATGACTTAGTAGTACTTTCAAACTTTATTAGAATATCTTTCCCTGTATCTAGCTTCAATGCCCCTGAAATTGTAACTAATGATGTCAAAAAACTGTAGAAATCACATTCTCTTTGAAGCATTGAGTTTAACTCCTAAATCTGAGCAAGTATAAATGATGCATATCAGCATAATTAGATAGAGAAAATGCCTAGCTGAATTTGTTAAATTCGGGCTGAATTAATTGCACGTAATGAATTAATCAAGTCGAGCTCATAAATTTTTTTTAAAATGAATCAGCAAAACTCCATTAAATGCCTCCTTTTTTAGACAAGAACAGGGCTTGTAACCTGTAATTATAAACACAATGCTTTCATTGCACCATTTTATTTTTCTAACAATAAAATTCTAACTATCTATACCCGGGTTTATGACCAGCTGGTATTACCTTTGCAATACCAGTTCGATCCATACCAGTTTGAAGTTTGTAAATTCAGTCTATGTCCATACTCGATTGGTAATAGAAAACTTATTTTCTTTATTACCATAGATCCACCTAGTTTTAAAAAGTGTGAAGTACTCCAATACCATGACCGGGTTGGTATTTAAAATAGTGATACCCACCCAACACTGGTTCTAACCTCGCCTTATAACCAAGAAGCATTTGTACTCACCCAGGGACCCATGTCACACCATGCCTCTCTTGCCAATATGTGGACATGCCTTGTTGGATCGGGCATGGTGGAGACTACTTGGCAAGAAGAAGAAGCTGGAGATGTTGGCGGAGAGTACCTGGCATTAGGGCAACTACTTTCTTGCAATCAATTTTCCTCTCTTTGCTCATTGCACCTCTTCTCTTCATGCACGCAAAGTAGCGGCTTGGTGCATGTGCACAAAAGTCGTGATGAATCGTTTGCCCTGGATATAACATGCAAACAATCCTTTAGATTTCCAAATAGATACTTGAACATTCGCTTAAACCAGGGTAGTCAGGCATCGTCCACATTAGAATTCCACAAACAACGAAGTTCCGTTGTTGTAAAGGTCTCGAGATGTCGTAAGCGTGAATACCATTCCAAAGAATGCACAATTCATCGACCAAAGGTGCAAGATACACATCCATGTTCTTGGCCTTGTACTTTCCTAGAATCAATAAAGCCAATAACAAGTTTCTCATTTTAATACTCAACCATGGAGGTATGTTATAATTAATGAGCACAACTGCCCGTGTGGACCAAGTTGACGTTTGAACGCTAAAAGGATTTACGCCATCCATAGCAAGGCCAAATCTCAAATTATGAGGTTCGTTTTTAAACTCGGACAATTGGTCTTTAATATGTTTCCATGCAGGTGAATCACTTGGTACTTGCATCACATCATTCGTAGATCGATTTTTGACATGCCAATCCATTAGTTGTGCCAAAGATTTACATCGAAATAAACGTTGCAATCGTGGGATAATTGCAAAATGTCGTAAAACTTTTCGTGGCACTTTATCCCCTTGTACGTCATCTCAAAAACGTGAAGCATTACACATTGGACATTGAAGCTTTTCTGAATGCTCACCTCTATATAGAACATGGTCTTCTGGACATGCATGTATTGTGTCGTAATTCATTCCAGGCACGGTCATCATCTTTCATGCTTCTTTTCGTGTTTTAGATATCACATTTTCTTTCGGAAGTATTCGATGCAACAACCTAAAAAAAGAGCAATGCGACTTGTTAGAAAAGAAAAAAAATTAACTTAATGTAAATACGCTATAAAGTATAATAGTTGTGTTATGTGTTAAGTACCCGAAAAAGGATGTCACGCTACGATCACTCCATTTGTATGTTGCTTGAAGGTTTAGAATAAGAATTGACGTAGCTAGTCTCGAAATGGATGCTCAAAGATGTAGAGGAGTGTTTGCCTCCTTGCGCAATAGAATTTCATCTTCATCCATCTCGAATTGTTTGTGATCTCCATTTTCATTAAAAGATGCATGCATATCATCATTCTCATTTGTTTCAAAATAAGATTCAAACATGATGTGCATTGCTTCATCATGTTGCACATCATCATCATAATCATTAGAATCAAGTTGATTACTCTTTTTTACAATTGTGTTTGCCTCTTCAATTTGTTTCATTCTTTGTTTTCTCATGTCTATCAAAACTTGACGTTGATTGCAACTAAACACGGATGGATCAACTCCATGGAATTGCATTCGATGTATTGGCTACACACATGAAACAAATTCCATAAGTGACATATATAGATTAACGAAGATTATAATAAAAAACAATCATATAAAGTTAACAAACCTCAACGTCTTCCAAATTCGATGGTTGACCTTCTTCTTTTCGTCCAAACTTCCACAAATGATTTTGAACAATGCGTCTTTCATGCATCTTTTGACCATCACACTTGAGGCATGTGTACCATATTTTATTTTGAAAATAATTTCTTTACGAGAAACAAAAATCAAGTACATGTCACTTTAGCACAATAGTTTAACTTATAATAACAAAGTTTTTATGAACAAGAAAACATGCATGTTTATTACTTACCTTGTTAACTTGAGTAGTGTCTTCATCGCTAGACTGATCTGAATGTAATTCATCTCGTTGTAATAAACTACATATATGCGCAAGTACAAAACACAAATAACATAAAATTATTGTATGATTCTTTTGTATCTTGGTGCAAGCTCTAAACGCATATCTCTCTTCTTTTTTTATCACAAGTATGAAAGTCCCACTCCAATATGCATTACTAGTTCTGTAGTCGATTTTCTTTTCTACTTCATTTCAATATATTAGGGTTTATTGTAATGTATTGTATGTTTATCAATGTAGTAATCATGTCGGGGTCAGACAATGGTGAAAGCTCGGGAGACTATGTTAAAAATTTATATGAATCATTGACTCCTGAGCAAAAATTAGAACTACAAAGTATGCTTAGCCGAGATGAGGGTGGTCCCTCACAAGCGGCCGCGGCTCCCGCCCCTACCGAAGAGTCATCCACAAATCCTTATTATGACGTGGATCCTCAAGGTAATATAATTGCCAATAGAAAAGAGAGGGTGGTTTGGACCGGCTCTATTCTTTATGCCAATGCCATTTTGGCGACAGATTGTTTAGTAAATGGTCCGAACAAGCTGCCGCCGATGACCAATCGTTATTTTTATTTCCAAGGTAGATTGGGGCCTCTATTAAATGGGTGCTCTATTTCTAGAGGGAACATTTGCCCTTCTTTCACTCCTTTTCAAATTAGTGATGTGATAGTGTGCCCTCGGCATAGTTGCATTTTAGACGCAGGTCCTATTGAAGAATAACTGTCATAATCTGACAGGCAATGCCCTTCTTGCCTTCTTTTCCATTTGTCCAATCTCCATTGGCATTGCACAAGATGCATCTATGATAGATCAAATCGGATTTTCAAGGGCTATTTATCAAGCTTTGAATCAAGGCAAGAGCTCATCTACAACAAAAGTTATGATCATCCAAAGAGAAGCTACTTTTTCACATTCACATGAGAAAACAAAGTGAAATTCACTATAAGAGACCAAATCAAACATGTTGCTCTCGGGTGGAGAGAGAAATTATACTCATACTCGGGTAGAGAGAGAATAGACAAAAAATGTATGTGAACCAAAATTGCATTGACTCTCAACTTTTTTTCTATACAAAGAGTGAGCTCCTCTATATAGTGATTCAAGATCCAAGAGGAGTAGAAAGCAAGTAAAATGATTGGATCTCTTACATAGCTCCTCTAACTTTGATTGGTCTAGTGACATAAGAACCCTTGATTACGATTGGACCAGTTTCATGGATCTTTCACTTTTGATTGGTCACATGACTTCATGACAATAGATAGGAAAGTGTTACTAGCCCTCTACTGTCAGCTACATCACGCACCAGAATTGGCCTAATCACCTACTAACATGTGTGCACGGGGTAAAAAAGTCAAAGTATTTCCCAAACTCAAGATTAAGGCCTATTGACTATTCAAACTCTTCATGAATGAACTAAAAAGATTATGGCTACGGACATGCTCCACACACGTGAGATTTCACTATCTACATGATATTGCAAAAGATCAAGCTAGATTTTGCCTATTTTTCAAAGTTAACATTTGTAGATCCATATCCTACTTATGATTGTTATGATGGTGCTTTTGGCTATAAATAAGTGGTTGGGTGTTTTACCCTCATATAAAGCCATCAATTTTGCTTTTAGGTTGCTTTTTCATTGTTGGCATAAAGACTTGATGCCAAAGTCTGTAAGTGTGTAGCGCGCCATAGTCCATTTGCAATGGGACAGTTGGAGTGCATCTGATCAGTATTATTGTTGTGCTCTTTTTCATGTGTATGACTATTGTAACTATTGTCTAACAACAATACAAATCTTTTCTTAAGTAACTTTTATGAGCGAATTGGTTTTCTAACATGTTGATCTTGCACTTCCGTGGTCCTGATAGGAGTTCTACCTCTTGAATATAGATAGATCTTGTACAGAGCTTTCTCGTATTATGCTACTGTAAAGCAAAAGAAACTTTATGGTCAGTATGTAACCACAACTTACAGCATTTGTCAGTGCAGTAATTTACAGCGTGTGATTTATTTGACATTTTGCAAAGGATGTTGAGTGCTGCAACTTCCTGTGTGACTAGATCTCAGGTCTAAGCAGCAGGATCAAAATGAAATTCTTCAAAACTACTCAGTTCCATGGAAGTCACTCTGCTGTGTTCTAGCAATTAAATTAAGATTGAGATGAGCTTAATCTATTGCAAATGCTAAGGATTGCAGGAGTACAAAACGTATTTCCTAAAATCTTCAGAGAAAGTCTCTAACTCAGCAATTTTTTCAGCAGAACCCTGGCAACTTGAAAGCTTTCTCGTACTAGAGTGAAATACCTTAATCTCAGCTACGATTTGGAATGATAACATGATAGTTTGATTCATGATTGTTCTATTCAAGCATAAGGTATATAATGTATGTTGTTCAGGATTCACTGAGCCCTTTCAAAATAAGTAAAGTCACCTCCAGTCATACAAGATCCTCAACTAAGAAAAAGATTCACACTTTCGAGAGACCAAGTTCATTGAAAAGCTCTAAAATGTAGGCATATAGACTGCCAAATAAGTACATGTATGTATGGCTGTAAATGTCAAACGACCACTCAATCAACATTAAAACTAGAACTGCACATATGTTGGTATTGTCAAGTCCAGTTTATAGCTAAGAAAGACGTGCAGTGCACCAAAATGCTGCATGCTCATCTCTTCGCATATTGCTTACGATTCCTCCACACTGGAAGCATGTATAACTACTACCATCTTGGGAAGCATCCAAAACAACTTGTGTTCTTCCACTTTCTGCAAGAATGGAGTCTTGAAGTCTGTTAAGAATGTCTCCACTATCTTTTAAGCCCATTGATTCTTCTCTAAATAGTTCTGCAGTATTTTCTGAGGCTGACGTTGAATGCTGATGGGATTGATTACATGCATATGTGCCTCCCGAAACTTCTGCAATTGCACATTCTGCAAAGAGAGCAGTTAACTCATCTGTGGCAATTTCCTGCCTCCGCTGTTGTTGATGTAAATTGCGGGCATGAGTCAATGCCTTAAAAACAGATTGTTCACCCCCTGTTGCTCTGAGAGCTGCAATCACCTGGTGAATGAGAAACAAGCAGCAAGATTATGAGATTACAGGGCATAAAAAATTACCACAGAAAAAGTGTAATATGCTTTAGCCATTCTCTGCAGACTACAACAATGTACTTTTCCATTTGTTTGAGGTGTGGAAAGCCCAGGCAGCTTACTCTCATAAACCCTTTGACAGAAATAAAGCACACCTAAACAATTGATCAGTTCAGATAAGCATATTATGTTATTCCTATCTGGTTTGTTTGTCAAAGTGCTACAGGAGGAGATTAACTTATTGTTTTTATTTTACAGGACTGCCTCCCGTGAGAAAGACTCAGTAATTTGAATAGAAATGCTGAAGAGGTTTCCTAAGTAGAATCCAAAGTGTTGACCGAAGAAAATGCACTTTCGAGATTGTGCATTTCTCCAGCACTAAGCTTCTTTCTAGGACACTGTTGTAAGCCAGCAATTAATCAGATTAAGAGTTCCTGTGTAGGCAAATAACTAGTTGAATACATGTGTGACTCAGAACTTCTATGTACACTCTGGAACTAAACTAATCTTCCTTAAATGATGGATGCAAGGATATGATGCATTTCCCAAGTAGGATCAACCAAGGCAGACTGCTGACGAGACATAGGAGAAACAGATGAATGAAAGGTGGTGGAAGAGATGTAGTGAATGGAGACGGGGACACAAAATGGCATTGACAAATGGACAGCAGCACTGGCAATGTGTAGGAAGGTAAAGATCCATGATATCTTGCTGCTGGAGGATGAACTGACATTATGATTCTCACAATGCTCAATGACTGGAGATAAAACAAACAACAGCTTAGATATTCATTTAGAACCCTCTCTATTGGGCACCCACAAATATGTCCATGTTTTTAGGTAGCAAACATGAGGGCATCAAGTTTTTGTCAAGTTTGTGACATTCCTAATTTTTGAGAACTTTTATGGAGTATTTATACAGCTGATCTTCTAACAGCACGGCACTCCTAATGGAGTTTACAGATCTTGATTCTGATGTATAGAATTTCAATGTCAAAAGTCAACTATCTATAATTCTTCAGAAGGGTGCTTCTACTGCAATTTACAACTCCTGAATCAATAACCTAGTTCACTTTCTTATTTTCCAGTTTTAACTAGGTCCTGGGACTTCATCTGTTTTTCAATCTTTTGTCCAAACTGTTTACATATTTCAATAATTTTGATAATTGAATGCATAGACTCCTAGACACTCAAAGCACTTAAGATTGTCTTACTTTGTCCATATCTTTAAGAGAATCTGTGGAGGTTTTCCTAAACAATATTTTTAATGGTAGCAATACTAGCGTGAGGGGCATCTTGGAATCATCAGAAGTTTTAAGATCAGACAAGAATACATTGACCAAGAAATGTTCACAAAAATGACATTCAGGCAACTTTTGCATGTTTTGAGTCATATCGCTTTGGCTGACAAATGCACCAACAACATTTTCACAAACGATGGAACAAATCTTGTGTCCATACACAATCTTTTGTGCCATGTTTTTTGATAAAATCCTAAGAAAGAGTCACATTTTCATTAATCAGATCTCTTATTTAAAGAACATCATTTTTGAATATACAATATGGACCCATATCAGATTAGAAGCATCTAGGGTTGGCCAACACCTGAAAAGCCCATGGGCATTGTCCTTTTAAGGGCTCTGCTCTTATTAGCACAGATTTGTTCTGCATGTTGCCCTGATTGCAGTTCCACTACATGAATTGATCAAAAAGAGCATACTTTTCCAATGGAAATCCCAAGACCAAGCTGTGTTTCATAAACTCCACATAGTTATCAATTAATGCAGGACCCTGTTTTGTTCATGCATGACCTTAACAAAGCTTTTTTGGTTACAATAGACAGCTAGGATATTGGTCTCTGCTAATTGGAAGCACTACTAGTTAGGTGCCAATTATGAGGTCCAAACGGAGCACCAGAGCCTCAGATAATCTCTTACTCAGCCACTTGTTGCAAAGAACACATAAAGTGGGTCGCTATCCTGTAGATGGTTAACCTGCATACTGAGCATATACCAAGATGGCAGTTGATGCCCTTTCACAAAAACCATCCATAAATTTAGTTATTCTCACACAACATGGAACTTTTAATTGGCTCAAAGAAGCCTATTGAGCTACTCCCAATTTTGTGAGTGGAAGGAAAATACAAAACAGCATTCGAATTGTCTTACACACCCACAAAGAATTGCTCTCCTAGTCATCCTTGAAATACTATGGACACGTCACTACGAATCTTGTCTCCAATTTTCCAAAGTTCCAAAATGGTGTGGACCAAATACGGCTGATCATTGATCGCTTCTACCTATGTTGAAATTTGCTTACAACAGTTGGAAACACCATTCCATGAGTAAGGCTTCCTTTCAGATTGTTTATAAACAAAATTTACCTATGCGAACTCTAAAACCTAAATCCAAAGTCTTTTGATGCAGATGTTTTCACCACTAATCACAAGCTAGCTTTTGAGAAACTTGGAAATCAAGCTCGCCATCAAACAAGCATGGGAAAAGCAGGAAAAAGTAGTCAATAAGAAGCCCTTTCAGCTGGCAACGGGGTTTTACTACAGTATGAAAGCAGCAACTTGAGCCCCTCTATACAACTCTTGAAACATGTGTATGGATATAAAACAATAAGGCTATTACTGTGTTGGCTGATTCTGAGAGTTATGGATTCGTCTCATTACATTCACCACGTCCATTTACATTTACTTTACTTTATGCATAAGCAGGCCTTGGGCCCTTTTTTATTCATTATTGACACTTAGACTTTATGCTTGGCCTCGTGCCTTATTATTCATTATTTGGACATTTGGACATAATACTGGAGAGTGGGGGCCCTCTTGGAGGGCGCACTATTATCCCTCCCAGTTGGCGCCCAAGTTCCAACCCTCCATCACCCATTTCCAGCTTGTTTGCAGGCTCTCCAGCGCCCAATTCCCTCATCTCTTTCGTCCATTCCTCCTTCCATTTTCAGCCCTCTCTTCACTTTTGTTTGCAGGCTGTCCAACCCCTTCATACTTGTCACTTTCGTCCGTTTTTGTCTCCGTTTGCAGCCATTTTTCACACCTTGTTTGCAAGCTATCCAGCGCCCATCCCCCTCCAATTTTTACTTCGTTCCGTCTCCGTTTGCTACCCCAAATCCACATTTGATTGCAGGCTCGTCAGCACCCTCACACTTGCTGTTTTTCCAGCCTCTACATTTGATGTACGGAGGCTGTCCAGCGCATTTTTACAACCTTCATATTCACTGTTTTCCAGCCTTTTCGACGCATTTTTTTCCAGCATCTCTTGCAGCATTACTTGGTGGCTGTCCAGCGCCCCATTTGGCCCCAATACTTGGCAAAATTTCCAGCTTCAACGCAGTTCCTTGACAGATTTGATTGGTGGCTGTCCGTGCACATTTCCAGCAGCTTTCTACAGCTTATACGCAGTTCATTTCGCATAATTTCCAGCTACAAAGTGACCCAAAAACATCTTATATCTCTATTTGGTGGCTGCCCGATATCTTTTCATTTTAGTACCAGTTATGGACTCGGCTCATTACATTCGCCATGTCCATTTACATTTACTTTACTTTATGCATAGGCAGGCTTTGGGCCCTTTTTTATTCATTATTTGACATTTAGACTATATGGTTGGCCTTGGGCCCTATTATTGACATTTAGACCATATTATTGGCCTTGGGCCCTATGATTCACTATATTGGTTATTTGGTCATATTACTGAGAGTGGGGGCCTTCTTGGAGGGCGCACTATTTTCCCTCTCAGTTTGGCCCTAGCCACTGGAAGCTTCCTTTTAGGGCTTCCTCTTGGCTATAAGTAGGGATTCTGTGTCATTTGTTACTTGGCTTATGATATGATCTCCTTCTTTAGTCTCTCTAAGCTTTCTCTCTCCTGCTTTCTAGGGTTAAGACTTGCTTATGTGATGCTTTCATAGACTAAATCTAGATCAGCCGTGGCTACGTTCATAACTTGGTATCAGAGCACTTTCCTGAGCATCTCCATTGAGCAGATTTTTCTCTCACAGGAGGGCACCCATCTTCAGCTTGGATCTTCACCATTTTTCAGCTGGATCTTCAGCATTTCTCCACACCTGTCTTGCAGATTTTCACGACGGATCGGAGGAGGACAGGCGCCCACTTGCTGCCCATTGCTAGCGCCCTCTTGCTGGCTGCCTACTGCTGCATTTTCAGCCTTTTTCCTCCCCTATTCGCCACCTTCCATCAGCCACTCCTAGCGCCCTACCAACCCATCTTTTTGATCCAATTGTTTTTTGCCGTTTACTACCTCTCTTGGACGCCCACACTCCACCATAGCTGGCGCCCTACATCCGCCTCAGATTTCAGCTCACCCTCCTACACTGCTGTCTGTGTTCGCAAGCCTACCCCGGACAACACAAACACAGCCTACCCCGGACAACACAAACACGCCCAGATGCTTAGAAAGCCACTCCCACCCAACTTCATCGTGCATCGGGATTGCTCCCCGTCTTTATCGCAAACTTTTTTTTACCCTTGAAGGGCGATCTCTGATTTTTCAGCCTTGTTTCCTCGCTGCCCATACCTCATTTTTGTTATCACTTCCTTTCCTTGGCTGCTCCCTTTCCAGCCCCATAGTCCATTATTGTTTCCCATACTTTTACTCACCGTTTACTCCACGTTGTCGGGCCCTTAGCATCTTTTTTGGAGACTGTCCGGTACCTCGACATATCGCCGCTATTTTTCAGCTCACTTCCGGTTGCGGTTACGAGGTATTTCTTACTTAGTTGTCCTTTCCGTTCATCTTACATCACGAGTTCTATTGTGTCTTTTCATTGGCGTGCCTGTTGTGACGACTTATGTCCTCTCCTTCAGTTCGTCCAATTGTTTAGCACATTTCTTTTCTCGCTTACTTTTTCTTCCTCATGGCTAGCTCACCCACTACACCTGCGAGTCATTCCGGACCTTTAGATGAACAGTTTGCTAATATGCGTGACTCTCTTACTCTCCTCAGTAGTCGTTTCGACCAAATGATGACCGGTTTTACCACTCTACATACCGGCTTTGCCACTATGCACTCACAAATTGATTCCTTACAGCCACATGGACCTGGCAAAGCCCCTCTTCATTCATCATTTGGGTCTCCATTTGGACTTCCATCCTCGTCTACTTCCTTTGGCGGTGGGCCTCATTTTCCACCTAACCCACCACCCGGTTTTCCACGTCCTACAGCTCCTGAGTCACATTTTCCACGACATCTAGCTCCTGAGCCACATTTTGCTCGAGATTTTCGTGATCGGGTACAGCTTGCCACCTATTCTGGTTCCTCTAACGGGAACTTGTTAGAGAATTGGTTTGCAAAGCTTGATACTTATTTTCAGATTTACCCTAAGACTGATCCTCAGAAGATCCAGTTAGCCGCCTTACATTTAGATGGATGTGCTGCCACTTGGTGGCGGGTCTACCGACTTGACCCTGATCGGGACGGTCTCCAATTATGGCCTACCTTTCGTCGTGATCTTCGTCATGCTATGATTGACCCTCAGTGGCTGAGCCGCCAGCGTGATATATTCCGTAGTCTTACTCAGACTGGTGATCTTTCTTCCTATACAGATCAGTTTATGGACCATTCCTACCTCTTTACAGATCTTCAGCCCACCGAGCTTATTTCTCACTACATTGCTGGACTTCATGGTGCTCTACGATACGATGTCTCTTCTTTCCGTCCACCACACTTGTTGAGGCCATGTCCCTTGCTAGTACTTTACAGCATAAGTACCCTGATCCTGCTCCCTTTCACTTTTCCCGACCCTGTCCATCTCTTTCACCTCTACCATCTCCGGCCCCATCCACTGTCGTCCCGACCTCTTCTCTTACTTCTCCCGCTCCTCGCCCTCCGCCTCCTCGTCCTGCTTTTGTCCGACGTTACACGTCTGCAGAGTTCGCTGACATTCAGCAGAAGCGTCTTTGCTTTCGTTGTAAGAGTCCTGACCACATTGCCCGTGATTGCCGCCAGCCCCTGCCTACTTCTACTGCTGTTTTCTACCATGAGGGCACTACCCCAGATAAGTCCGATATCTACATTCATATATCTGATGAGCCTGATCTATCTCCTGAGCCTTCTACTGATTGACTTCCTGCTACTTGCCATGCTCAGCTTGCTTATGCTACCTGGACAGGGTGCCCCGGTCCTCGCTCCATTCGGCTACGTGTGCGCATTACTGGTCGTGAGTATATTGCTTTAGTTGATACTAGCAGCACTCATTCCTTTATCAGCAGTTATGTTCTCAGCCGGATACGTGCTTCACCTATTCCTGCTCCACAGCCTCTCACAGTCGAGGTTGCCAGTTCTCACTCATTTCCTAGTTCTCAGATGTTTCAGGGATTATCCTACCGCATTGGTGATTTTTCTGGACAGGCAGATCTTTATATCATTCCTCTGGAGCACTATGACCTTATCCTTGGTGCTGATTGGTTTGCTTCATTGGGAGCGGTTACTTTGGACCTGGCTCAGCAGACATTGACATTTGTTCATGATGTAGTGACCCACTCACTTGCTGGTATTGATTCTCAGGCAGATTTCCAGCTGATCAGCGGGAAGCAGTTTATCCGCAGCCTACCTAAGGCTCATTGTGCAGCTTTATTATGTGTTCAGCGTGCTGCAGCAGATTCTCCAGTGACTACCTCTCCTCCAGCAGCTGTTCCTCAGGTGATCTCTGACTTATTACATCAGTATGCATTTGTCTTTTCAGAACCTACGACACTACCACCATTACGTGATGCGAACCACCATATTGATTTGCGTCCTGGTTTTGCTCCTCCCTCCCGACCTCCTTACCATATGTCTAAGTCTGAGCGTGATGAGGTTGAGCTTCAGATTACTGCTTTACTAGATCAGGGCCTTATTGTTCCTAGTCACAGTCCTTTTGGTGCCCCTGTTCTCCTTGTCAGTAAGAAAGATGTTTTTAATAGTGATATACCATCTGAACATATGTTCGACAAATGGCTCACATGTCTTCAGTATTACTTTGATACTTCTCGGCCAACTTGTCCAGGTCCTAATAAGATTCTTGATGCAATTTTTCTCTTAAAGGGTTCTGCTAGGTTGAAGTGGTTTGACTATGTCCATTCTCATCTGCCTATCTCTGAGTGGCATGACTTTCTACCAGTACTTCGCCTTCTTATATTCTCCGATCATGATTCTGTTATTGTTCCTCCTGTCGCTCTTACAAGTGGTAGTATAGGTCTTGAGAGTTCTACTCCTTCTGATTCCTCTCGTGAGCATTCTTCCATATGCAAGGTTCCATTTTCTTGTGCAGGACAACTAGAGATAGAGTCACACATTTCTAGCGATTCACACGAGGTTGATTCACACATTGCTAGCGATACATACGAGGATGATTCTATATCACACAGTGTGAGCGAGTTGCCTGATTTACTTGAGATAGTTATTGATCTACCTAAGCTCGTCATTGTATCCCATAGTGAGTCAGTCACATATACAGGTTGCTACTAATGCTGATTCACATATACAGGTTGCGGCTGATATGGTCCTTGATACTGATATAGCATGCTATGATACTATTGATGATGCCGTTGCATGCTTTGATGGTGCTACCGATGTTGTTGCATGCTATGATATTGTTCCATGCTTTGATACTGATATAGTATGCCTTGCTACTATTGCCTTTGTTGCATGCTTTGATATTGTTGAGTACTTTGATGCTACTGATGTTGTCGCCTAAGCTCCTTATTTCGATATTATTCATGGGTCTACGGTTGCTCTTTCAGATGCTTTGGCTACTCCAGTAGATCTCCATATGGCATATGGTTATACATTTCATGATGTTAGTGTCTAGAGCCCCTATCTTACACATAGTGGACCCTAGCGGATCTTTCCTAGTGGAAACGGATGCTAGTGACTATGCGGTGGGTGCAGTCCTTTACCAGGATGGTAGACCTGTGGCTTTCGAGAGCAAGAAATTAGACCCGGCTCAAAGAAGGTATTCTACTTATGAGAAGGAACTTTTTGTTGTCATTCATGCGTTAAAGATCTGGAGACATTATCTGTACGGATCTAAATTCGTGGTCATGACAGATCATGAGTCTCTTAAGTATATCTATGATGCCTCGGACCTTAGGGGTCGTAAGGCCCGTGGTCGGAACTCATTCAAGAGTTCGAATTCGACATTAAGTACCGTCGAGGTACGTCGAATTGTGTCACTGATGCTTTGAGCCGGATTGGAGGATTTAATCAGTTATGTTTTGCTGAGTTCCAATCCGAGTTGTATCTTTCTCTGCGAAATCTTTGTCGGACCGATGAGTTTTTCGGTCGTATTTGGCAAAAGTCCTAGTAGGAAGCTCTATTTTGAGAGATAACCTTGGAAAGTAGGATTCCCAAAAATCTCGCGAAGAGAAGATACTTGATGATTATTCCATTAGAAATGGTTTGCTTTTCCGTAGGGAAAAAGTTTGTGTGCCAGATATCGCGGTCATAAGGGCCCAAATCTTGCACGAGTGCCACGATAGCCCCAGTGCGGGTCACCCTAGTATACAGAGGACACTTGACCTTGTTAAGAGAGAATTTTATTGGCCAAAAATGAAAGGTCATGTCGAGGCATATGTTCAAAAGTGTGAACAATGCCAAGTAAATAAAGCGGAAAGACTCAAAGCAGCTGGTCTGTTGCATCCATTGGAAATTCCCTGCAAGAAATGGGAAAGTATTTCCATGGATTTTGTGGTCGGACTTCCCAAGTCAGGGAAGGGTCATGATGCTATTTGGGTAGTAGTTTATAGGCTAACCAAAATGGCGTAGTTTATTCCAACAAAAACTACTGTCAAAGCTTTTGAACTTGCTCAACTCTCATTGAAAAGTTGTTCAGGTTGTATGGTTTGCCGAACGATATTGTTAGTGATCGTGATTCCAAGTTCCGATGGTCAAACCGAACGTGTCAACCAGTCGATGGAAGATATGCTTCATGCATATGTTTCCAGGCGACAATCAGATTGGGAAAAGTATCTCCCAATGGTTGAGTTCGCATGTTCCCCTATATCCGTTAGACTCAAAGGTCTCAAGGTTCAGGCTACAGCAGATTTCTTGCATAATATGCAGGAAATGTTGCAGGTGGCTAGGGAAAGCATTAGATCGGCTCAAGATCGAGCCCAATTCTATGCCAACCAAAGTCGGGCTCCGCGAGAGTTTGAGATCGGTGATTGGGTGTATCTTAGAATCCCAAAAGACTCTAAGACACTTCGAACGGGGAAATGTCCGAAGTTATCTCCGCGTTTTAGCGGTCCTTTCAAAGTTCTTAGCAAGATTGGCAGGGCCGCTTATAGACTAGAACTCCCTGTTGGAACTAACTATTGGAGGATTTGTCTGCTTTTGTACCCCATGAACCAGAAAGGATCATGGATACTCGACGACATCAGCTGAGAAATCGTTTGATTTCTGAACATCTGATTCATTGGAAAGGTAAGTCAGATGATGAGGACACTGGGAGAAGGAGGATTGTTTAAGACTTAGATTCCTTGGTTTCTTCCCATAGACACTTTACTCCATGGATCTCTACTTGAGGTTTGTGATCTGCCTCATGATATTTCTACGGTTCTTGACATGATTCATGCGCCTTTGGCCCTTACCGTTACACATTTTCCATCTGAAGATATTTGCCAGATGGTCACTATTACTTATCTAGGGTATTTATATGTTGGGATCTTTCTAGATGAGCACACGAGCATCCTTCAGTCTCCTGGTGTTTCTACATATAGGTCTGTTGCAGTCCATGTCGATGGTATACACTTTTGGGCTTTTTATGCATTAGAGGTTTTTCATGCGACTGATTCCTTTTTACCTCTTGATATTTGGCATTCTTGGTTATTACGTATCGCTTGGATTTCATTTGGACCTATTGCTCACACTATTGCTTCATTTTCAGCTATGGATATATGGCATTCCTGGTTATTACGTCTAGCTTGGTTTTCATTTGGACCTATTGATTGGTGCTGGTTTTTTCATATTATTGATCGCCTATGGTGCGGATATCTCTATGATTATGCATGTGGCTCTCTATCTGTTCTTGGATTGTTGCTCATTGTCAAGCTTGGCATATCTTGATGGCTTGGGTTATTGCCTCCGTTCCAACTATTGTTTGTCCTGGTGATCTTCAGGTTCCCTGTCATTTCGCGTTGCTCCATATCGCTTGGTCTCTGATGCCGAGTTGCCACTTTGTTCTAATGTTCTGAGACCATCAGGGTACTTTGAGAGAGTTCCTTCTCCTCTCTTGGATAGTTTTTGGGGATGTTGCCGCCATGTATTACAGTGTTGCTCATATGTGCTTTGTACTCATTCCCAGCTACACGTGGATATTGCTCCGATGCTTGCTACTGATGTTGCGGATCCTGTTCCTCGTTCCTTCTATTCCTCACTTGTGCGGCTGGTGTGTACATTGGGATTACACTTGCGGCCAGTTCCGATGGGTCATCTGATTCTCCATCTGTCTTTGGTGTATCCTATGATGGATTGGTATGTCCATATGAGGTCTTTCTGGATGAGTTTTTCAGCTACAGTTTTTCAGTTGGGGCCTCTACTATTTCTAGATTTGTTGCTACTGTTTTCATGCATCATGTCTTTTTAGATGATGCATTGATTTCTTGGACATTTTGGAGCTTTTGGCATGCTGCTTTTCTCGTGATATGGGCCTTGAGGGTACCGTGTGCCATTGCTGCTTCTCATTCATGGCCTTATGGATACCTTGGGCTTTTGACCATGCTGGTGCATGTTTCTCCATTTTAGCTATCCTTTGTTAGGATGATCTCTTTATGCTCCATGTTTCCTGGCATATCGCTTGCTTTTCCATGCTGTTACAGTGTGTCTGTCATCCTGCTTATGTTCCTACTCCTTGGTGTTGGTCTTCCGATGATGCTATCTTTTCTTGGGGCACCTTGCACATATGGTTGATGGTTACATGTATGATGCGGCCATTCGCAATGAGTGTCCATCTCTTTTCCAGTTTCTTTATTGGCTTCCTGTTGTTGATGCAGTTCTACCTTTTTTTGGGCTTTTTGGATACCTTGGTCTTGGGCATTACGGATACCTTGGCACTCCTGGTTGCTACTTGATCTTCTTCTGGTTCCTTGGCATTCCTGGTTGTTCCGTATTGCTTGGTTTCTGATGACGCGGCCGAGATGTTCCCTTCGTCGCCACGATGTTGATCCTGAGTTGTTCCTTTTCTTACCAGCTGACATTCACCAGGTTCGCCTTCACCATAGTCGACGTTGCCAGCAGATTCAGTTTTTGATCCAGTGGGATGGTCGTCCAATGGGAGCCTATTGATGTCTGTTATCATACGCCATCACTTGCGGATCAAGATCGTGCTCTTGCTGCACTTGTTGATTCCTCTACATCAGATGTTGCTCTAGTTGTTGATGCACCAGGGCTTGCTGCTGTTTGATCCAATTTCTTTTTGGAAGTTGGGTCTTTTTTTGTGTCGGGGAGAGTTATGGACTCGGCTCATTACATTCGCCACGTCCATTTACATTTACTTTACTTTATGCATAAGCAGGCCTTGGGCCCTTTTTTATTCATTATTGACACTTACACTTTATGGTTGGCTTTGAGCCTTATTATTCATTATTTGGACATTTGGACATATTACTGGAGAGTGGGGGCCTTCTTGGGCGGACTATTATCTCTCCCAATTGGGCCCTTGCCACTGGAAGCATCCTTTTTAGGGCTTCCTTTAGGCTATAAGTAGGGAATCTGTGTCATTTGTTATTCAGCTGACGATATCGATCTCTCTCTCTTTAGTCTCCTTAATCTCTCTCTTTCCTGCTTTGTAGGGTTAAGTCTTGCTTATGTGATGCTTTCATAGCTTAGCTAGGGTTAAGTCTTGCTTTATGTGATGCTTTCATAGCTTAGCTCTAGATCAATTATGGCTTCATTCGTAACTCTGAGGAATCCCCAAGATGCTGGGCTAAAGCTACTTCAAGAACACCTCTCACTTTAGACCGAGGTCTCTGAGAAAGAAGAGAGAAGGATGAAGAACGAGAGCTGAGAAATGAAACTAGGGCATGGTGAGCCACCTTTTGATGGTGACCTCTAGTGGAGAAACTAGTTCCACTTGTAATTTGTGAAATTGTAGAATTGCCACTTAGGCTCCACCTAGGCAACTCATTTGCTTATTTAAGAGCCCCCCTCTCTTGTGAGGGAACTTTACTTGTAATGTCTTTGCTCTTGTATTAAATAAAGAAGATCCTCGGCATTCATAGAGCTCCTTGATCATGATGGCTTTCTTGAGTGATTCCCTTACAATCATGCCCTTCCATCCCTTTGTGTGTGGTTGTGAAATTAGATTAATTTCTTGCTTTCTTTCATCATGCATTGTGGAGTAGAGTGGATTAGATCTCTTGTTTCTTATTTCTAGAGTAGGATCAAGCTTCCAAGTAAACTATATAGGCTGAAATTGTGGTTTAAATCTTGCATATCCATTTACATTTCTGTTGTTGATTGTTCTTGGGAAGTCCAAGAATTAAGAAATGGGTGTTTCTTGATCCTTGCACTTGTCATGCTTGCTAACTAGTTTTTTGATTTCTTGTTTCTGTTTCTGTGATTGCATCTAGATTAATTCGAATTTCAAGATCTGTTTCAGCTCGTTTTACAGTAAGTAGAAATAGGATCAGTGAGTGTTCATCTGAGTTGCTGGCTGATTTTTAGATGAACATCATGACTTGCATGTTTCAATGAATGTGAGTGCTTTCAAGAGTGAACCAACCCGTGCATCCTCTGACAGGCAAGATAAACTATACTTGTAAATCAATCTTATTGCCTGGCTGAACGTTTTTACCAAGATTCTGATTACCAAGAACCATCTAAAGAGTCTGGTAACAGACAGCAAGAAGACAAATAACCAAGCGTCAAACTGTAATGAACCTAAGCAGTGAGTCGATGTACTAATCGAGGGATTCAGTAAACATTTTGGCATCGTTGCCGAGTTAACAGGTTATTCGAACAAGAAGTACAAAACAGGTTATTTACGTTAGCTTAGTTGTGACGCCGTTTGTGAGACGAGTCTCGCACAATTGAGCCAAAATCAAGCAAGCCACCACCAATTCACTAATTCGTTACCTAAATGTAAGTCTTTATTGCGCAGGTGACGATCATGCCAGGATTTTTGGCGTGATTTGTTAACAAGTTGTGCGTGATACGAGATGAGTCGAGTCTCGCACAACTGAGCTAACGTAAATAACCTGTTTTGTACTTCTTGTTCGAATAACCCGTTTATTAGGACAATGGAAAGAGAACCAACCAAAGATGAAGAGTGACTCTGGATCTCCACCCACTATCCTGTACCTGGCTCTACATTCACAGGCCACCATATAGGACCAGCGCCCAGCCTCCAAGAGGCCATGCATTCCTCTCACATGCACAATTGCCACTGTGCATGTGGATGCCCCTCATGCATACTGAGCATGTGGCACACAGGTCCTACATAGCTTTAGGGACCCACCCTTAGCAACTAAGGGTGCCCTCCACTTAGTGGCACTCCCTATGAATATAGACCAAGCCCACTAGATCCTAGTCCCTAAGAGTTATTATCCCGAACTACGGGTCTGAGTGTCACCCCGTCGGGACCCCCTAGGCCCTAATGAGTCACTAGTATCCCTGTGTTTACCAATGGCCATAACATCTCCTCCCCCTAAAAGGAGCTTTCGTCCTCGAAAGCGATATCTTCAAAGACGAAGTCAGGATACCTCTTGCGAAGCATGCTTATAGACTCCCAGGTTGCCTCTTCTTGGGACCCATCCTTCCACTTGACTAAAACTTCTCGAAAGAACGCATGACGAGTCTTGCGGTTTCGGATATTCAGAATTTCCTCTGTTGATGTGGCAAGGAATTAGGTTCCTCAAAGGCTATTAGGGTTTGTTTTGGGACAATGTTGTCTCCTTCTTGCAACACCCGCTTCAGTCGACTGACATGAAAGACCGGAGGTACCTTTTCGGATTCTGGCAAAGCCAGCTGGTAAGCAGAACTTCCAATTCTCTTGAGTATTGTGAAGGGACCACAATACCTTGGGGACAACTTAGGACACTTGCCTGTGCTTAGCGTGCTTGTGCTTGCTTCACATTAGCTTTAGCTATCTTGATCATAGTTTCCATATCCTAAAGAAACTCTCTAACACTCTGTACTTTTTCCTTCCTAAGCCCTACGGCCATGGGGCCTCTAGGCTGAAATCCATTCATTAACATGAATGGACTATACCGTGTAGTGGTGTGTTTAGTGCTATTATAAGCAAATTCCAAAAGCGGAAGATACTCTTCCCAATTGGTTTGCTTCTTACTAACATATGCTCGTAGCATATCTTCTAGAACCTGATTGACCCTTTCCGTCTGGCCATCCGTTTCGGGACGATCAGTGGAGCTCATAGACAACTTAGTCTCTAACTTGTTAAACAACGCCCTCCAAAAGTTACCTGTAAATTTTGGATCTCGATCGCTAACTATGTTGGCGGGAAGGCCATATAGCTTATAGATGTTTTCTATAAAAAGCCTGGCGACTTTTGGAGCTGTAACAGTTTTCTTGGTCATACAAACCGCACCATCTTGGTCAATCGGTCTACAACTACCCAGATCGAGTCATGGCCTTTACTCGTTCTTGGTAACCCCACTTTAAAATCCATGCTGATACTCTCCCATCTACCACCGGGTATCTCAAGTGGGTAGAGGAGCCCGCCTACCTTGAGAAGTTCAGCCTTTATGGCCTGGCATGTGGTGCACCTTAACACGTACACCTATACGTCTTTCTGCATACTAGGCCAACAAAACTTATTCTTTGCAAGAGCATAGGTCCTCTTTATCCCGGGATGCCCTGCACTAGGACTATCGTGACTTTCCTCAAGAATTTGGTGCCTAAAGTCACCGTCCTTGGGTACACATACTCTCCCTTTATAAAGGAGGTGTACCCGTCCTCAATGGAGAAATTCTTCCATCGAGCATCCGCAACACCTGCTGATGGCACATCCACTCCAGATGTTTCCGCAACATCTTCAGGCGGCGCGTCCCGTCCCGACGCAACTGCAACATCTTCTGATGGCCCTGCAACATTCTCTAATGGCCCTGGTGTGGTTGCGAAATTCCTTTGCTCAATAGCCTGCCACACAAGTGCGTAGTGAGAATCACTAACACACTTTCCTCTGAGTGATTCCAGGAATTCACTCCTGAATGCTGCAAAACTTAGCGCACTTACCATGGGCATTCGACTCAGGGCATCTGCTACCACATTGTAGCGCCCTTTCCTATACCTTAGTTGATAGTCTTACCATGGGCATTCGACTCAGGGCATCTGCTACCACATTGTAGCGCCCTTTCCTGTACCTTAGTTGATAGTCAAACTCCTGGAGCAGTTCGGCCCAGCGAGCTTTTCTTCCTTTCAATTCACTTTGGGAGGAAAGCCACTTGATACTTCCTTGATCAAACATGATCTCAAACTTAGCTCCATAGAGGTAGTGCCTCCATTTCTTAAGAGCATAGACTATTGCAAACAACTCCTTCTCATAAGTGGAATAATTCGACTGGTGTTTATCCAGTTTCTTACTCTCAAACGCGACTGGACGGTCGTGTTGAGTAAGAACAGCACTGATTGCCTGATCACTGGCATCGGTCTCTACTATGAATGCTTCATTTGGATCCACTAAAATTAAGACAGGAGCACTTGCAATTGCAGCCTTTAGATTTTCAAAGCTCGCTTGTTGTTTAGGGCCCCAACTAAAGTATTTGCCCTTACTCTTGAATAGGTCTGTCAAAAGAGCAGTCAAGAGGGCATACTGATGGATAAACCTCCTGTAAAAACCCGCCAATCCGAGGAAGATCTGCAGCTCTTCCACCGAAGTTGGTGCTGGCCATCGCATAATTGCGGCTACCTTTTCAGGATCCATCCTGATCCCCTCAACGGAGATAATATGTCCGAGGTAGTGAATCTCTTCCTTGAAGAATTCACATTTTGATTCCTTTGCAAACAAGGAATTCTCTCTCAGGACCTGGAACACTTGGTGCAAGTGTTGAAAGTGCTCTTCTTTAGTACGACTAAAGACCAGGATATCACCAAGCTAGATTAATACGAACTTTCCCAAGAGATGTCTGAACACGTTGTTCATCAACCTCATAAATGTTGCTGGGGCATTGGTTAATCCAAAGGGAAGAACCAAAAACTCATAGTGACCATTTCGTGAACGAAAAGCCGTTAACGGAACGTCATCTTCTTTAATACGTACCTGATGATATCCAGACCTAAGATCGATCTTAGTAAAATACTTTGCCCCCTTGAGTTGATCAAAGATCTCATCAATCCTAGGCAAAGGATACTTATCCTTAATTGTGAGTTTATTTAAGGCCCTATAGTCTATGCACATACGCATGGACCCATCTTTTTTCTTAACCAACAAAATGGGCGCAGCCTATGGTGATTTACTGGGGCGAATAAACCCTTTAGCCAAATATTCTTGTAGCTGCCGTTCTACCTCTAGGTGTTCCGCATGGCTCAACCTATAAGGAGGCTTACTAACAAGTTTAGTCCTGGGTATTAGTTCTACAGGATGATCTAGCTCTCTTCTCGGGGGTAACCCGGATGGTAAATTGCTAGGAAAGACGTCTTTAAAATCATTTAAAATAGTTTGCAAACTCACATCTCTCTCTTTTCTCTCAACAGAAGAAACACATTTCTTTGGATATGGAAAAGATGGACTTGTATTTCAGAAGTAAGGAAACAAAGAAATACCTTTTCAATTTTTCGTTTCCGTACTAGCCGCTTCAACTGCACAGAAGAGACAACTGGCGAAGCCGGCACACTTGCATTTCCAACCAACTTAACTTTCTGACCTCTATGAACAAACTCCAAAGTGTTATCAACATAACTACGCACAAGACCACCAGTAGTTTCTAACATAAACAACCATTCACGACCAAGTATTACATCTGCCAAGGCCAAGCTCATTACTTGAAAGTCTAAAGTATCTTGATAGTCTTGGATTTATATGGGAACTTGTAGAACGAAAGTATCATAAATATCTTTACGCTGACCATCAGCAAGTGTAACTACGTATTGATGATCGCTTGGCGTTTGCTCTAACTTCAACTTCTTCACCAAAGAATGGTATAGAAAGTTGTGGGTTGCCCCATCGTCCACCATTATCCAAACTTTCTGGCCATCAATACTTCCTAACAATCGAAAAATAGTATGAGGTCTGACTGCAGGTTGCCAAATGTTAGCAGTAACTGAACATGTATGTGCCTCATTTATATGAGACACGTGAACAGACTTTACCTTAGGGGACTGTCCCAAAGGCAAACTTGGTTAGTGTGAACTTGCTTCTCCGGTTTCTTAAAAGGACCATTTTGGTTCTTACCGGGAGTTTCGTCAGTGTTTCCTTTATGTTGTACTTTAGGACACTGACTCTTGTTATGACCTTTTTTCATACAAATGAAGCACAAGTGCTCCCTCTTGGCTCTTTCTATGTCATTTCTTGACAATCTATACCTCTTTTTGTTCAAAGAATTAGACGTCGGAATTTTTCTTTTCTCTCCATGCTTGGAGGACTCAGGTCGGGTACCTTCCACTACTCTTTTACCTTTTGGGCGAACTATGTCATCATAAGTCTGAGCTAGAGTGATAGCAGTTTCCAATGTTTTAGGCTTCAAAGGCCAAAGATACTTTTGGTATTCGGCTTGCAAACCCCGAATGAATCCCCTGACCTGATTATAATCATCTAAGTCAGATAATTTCATGGTAGCATCCCGATAATTGGCGATATATTGGGTGAGAGGATGGTTTCCCATGCAACAGGTTTCCCAATCTTCCCAGTTTCTATCGGTTTCATTTTCAGGGAGGAAATTTTTCTTGAACATATCCTAAAAACTATCCCAAGTCTTTGGTTCTGAACCATTTTCCCATAGACTTATCCACCACCTAAAGGTTTTTCCCGTCAGGGAGATGCTCGCCTCTAAAGGCCGATCCTCATCAGGACTTCCTTTTAATCGAAAAGCATCATCATGCTTAACGAGAAAGGCAACAACCAAATCTCGGTTACAGTCTTTTTCTTCTCCACCAAAGGTGGGAAGGCGCAAATCTTTAGGTACTACCTTATGGGGTGATGATGGGACAGGTAAACTACTACCGTGGATAGCAGGATTCACTCGGTACTGCACTAAAACAACATGTTTTAAAGCTTAAGACTTTGAACATTATCACGTACTAGTCTTTCAAGTCTGGACAGCCTTTCATTAGTCTCTTGCTGGGTATTGGCTTGTTCCTCAACAAACTCTTCTAATTTTTTAGGATGATCATAAGTTTCTACTACCCACTGCCTAAACTCAAAAATGTTTAACGGTATTTCTTCATTTTCGTCCCCCTCAATCATATCCACATCCTGCATGTCGTCATGCGAGGGATTTTGAGAGGGTTCTTGAGTAGGCGGTAAAAGAGGAACTGACTGGCTCTTTTCTACAGGAGAAGTTCCATGAGGCAGACTAGACATGACTATATCTTCAAGTTCGTCTACAGGAGTATGACTCATGTCTATAAAATTAAGCATGCGCAATAAAAGAGAGACAACAGTGTTTAATTACGCCTAAAAAATCGATTTACTAGCACATGCAAGAAGTGTATAACAACATGCACTGACATGCAAAACAAAAGCAAGAGAGAGAAAGCTTCTCTGGTTTGGAAATGCAGGTGGTTGTCACAACATGCAAATTGATCTGGCAATTTTTCAATTTTTTCCCGAAAAATCAGGAATTTTGACCAAACTTCGGATGATCACCAACACCGTTTCTGGCCACCAATCTCTGTGAGATTTGTTCCTCTTAGAGCGCCCTACTGTGTATGAGCTTGCCCAAGTCCAACCTCTGGAAAATCTGCCACTGTTTGAATTTGTAGTGTCTTCAACTCCAGAAGGTCAATTCTGGCCAAAAAATCAAAATTCTGACTTGAAGTGTGAATATCTTGAAAAGTACAACAGATTTCAGGGTGAAATCTGTTGCATCCTCCAGCGAGTAGTCTGCAGATCCTATCCTCAAAATCTGATCCAAATCCACGTTTGGATTGCCAACTGTCAACTTCCAAAAAATAGGTCCTGGCGCCCTCCAAAAAATCAGATTAGTTTCAAACTCTGATTCTTGCTTATGATGGACGTTTTTCCTTGCACCTATGCTGCAGGTCTGAGCGCTCACCACCTTGCTTGTATCTCCACAACCCAAAGCCAAAAAAACACGTTTTCTGCTGGCGCTGAGGGAGGAAGAAGGTAGCACTGAAAAGCAAGAAGAATGGAGAAAAAGGTAGCGCTGACAGGAGGGCTGAAAGGCAGCGCTGGAGGAGGAGCGCTGAGGCAGTCCCAAAATCCGTTGGAAGAATAGAGGAGATCAGAATATGCTGACCCACCAGGCCAGGATCCACAATGCTCTGATACCACTATTAGGAACAATGGAAAGAGAACCAACCAAAGATGAAGAGTGACTCTGGATCTCCACCCACTATCCTGTACCTGGCTCTACATTCACACGCCACCATATAGGACCAGTGCCCAACCTCCAAGAGGCCATGCATTCCTCTCACATGCACAGTTGCCACTGTGCATGTGGATGCCCCTCATGCATACTGAGCATGTGGCACACAGGTCCCACTAGATCCTAGTCCCTAAGAGTTATTATCCCGAACTACGGGGGTGAGTGTCACCCCGCCGGGACCTGAGTGTCACCCCGCCAATGGTCATAACACCGTTTACCCGGCAACGGCGCCAAAATGTTTACTGAATCCCTCGATCAGTATATGGATTCACTGCTTAGGTTCAACACAGTTTGGCGCTTGGTTATTTGGCTCAATTGTGACTCATCAAGTCATTTTGGCATTAAAAAAAAAAAACAAAAAAAACTAATGTGCCAGAGTTTCCTACACTCAAAAGATTGTCAAATCTTGCAAAGGCAAGACCGCTGAGGGTTAGCGATACTCCAGCTTGCAACCATCACCTATTTCAACACCGATTTGGGTTACACACAGGCTGCTAGTACGCTGCTGAAGAAAATCATCATCATCCAATCAAGAAAGCATTATTCCAGCCCGTTATCTGCATATTCTACCACGGAAACCAGTACATCCAAAACACACAAGTCCTATCAGACACATTCAATGTTTTATCCAACCTCAGTCTTTTGCATTCAGTCTCGACCGAAAAGCACTTCAAATCCTCATACAGTCTCAACCGAATAGGGCTACAAAGTAACCTCACTGAGTCTCGACCGAACAAAAAACTCCCTATCCTCATCGAGTCTCGACCAACAGCAACTTCATCCTTAGTATACCATCAGCGGAAAGAGACAATGCCTGCCAATTCCCCTTCCGGTTCTGAAGATCCACAATCTGCGAAACTCGACATCACTTTGGACAGCATTGATACTTCTGATGAAAAATTGATACCAGGAGGCACAATAGTTTCTCACGCAGATAGAATTCCAACTTCCTCCTTTCATTGGTTATCACAGCCTAGTCCTGTTGCATCTTGCTTACGCCTCGTATAGCCAGACTAGAAGACAAGGTTAAGGAGAAGAAGATTTCAATAATGGAACTGCAAGCCACCATGGCCAAGCAAGCCGAAGAGCTGAATGAGGTTCATTGTTGGGTGTAGCCTTTCACCACCAACCTTGCCTTGTACTTGTCCATTGTTCCATTAGCATGAAACTTGGTCTTATAGACCCACTTGCAACCTATTGGTTGCTTCCCTTCTAGCAAGGTAGCGAGCTCCCATGTGTCATTCTTCACAACGGAGTCAAACTCCTCTTGCATGGCTTATTTCCATACCTTTTCCTTCATGGCTTTGTGAAAGAATTGTGGCTCACTTGCTTCCAGAATTGTGAACATAAGGGTGAAGTTAGTCTCTTATCTCTCATGAGACCTAAGAGATCTTATGGCACCTTGTTCACTACTCTCTCCTTCCATCATGTGTCCCTCTTTGATTGTTTCCAAATACCACCTAGGTAGCTTCTTCCCAATGGTAGGCAATGTGGATGATGATCACGCATCCCATGGTATTGTCCTAGTCTTCTACTTCTCTCCAATTTCGCCCTCTTGAACTTGGCCAAATTGAGGTCTCGAACTAGTATGTTCAGGCTCCTCTTATTGCACTTGCTCTTGAGGCTCACAGGACTCTGGACTAGGCTCCTCATCTGTGGAATCCATCAAGAGTAAGAACTTAGTAGTCTTGCTCATGTACTTCTGGTGAATGCCTGTTACAATCTACTACTTACTGCAAACCTCCAGGTGCCGGTTAACCACAAGAGACCGAACGATTCACGTTCCACCCCGCCGTAGGACCTAATCCGGGTCCACCCTCCGTGCCCTGGCCTATGCCCGTATCAAGCGGGATCCGACCTCCATCCTAGACAGCGTCCCATGCCACCGCCCAGGCTCTCAGCCATCTCCTGCCTCAAGCTAGCATGCATCCTGGCCGTGCACACGCTCTCTATCCACCTCCTCCTAGGTAGATAGAATGGATGGCAAATGAGTGCTCCTCCCCTTGTATACCTCCAAGGAGAAAGACTCCAAGCCATGTGCACACCTAGATCATGACACGTGACAACTATGCAGGTTCACGAGTCACCGGTCAAGTCTACAAGCCCAGTCATCGTCCAGTCTCAAGTTTAGGGTTGGGACCCAAGGGAGTTGGGTCCCTAACATTCCCTCTTCCTTAAGAAATTCCTTATCTAAGGAATAAAATCAGGGAACCTCAGTCTAAGGTCATGTTCCTTTTCCCAAGTATCATCATCCTCGGAACTTCCTTTCCAATGAACCAAGTACTCAGCTACTTGCCGGTTTCTGAGCTCACATTGACATACATCTACAATGGCCTGTGGTTCCGTAGGTACAAAGGATGTTAGGTCCTCCAGGCGAACTAAGTCCTCCTGAAGTATCAAGTCATCCTTTCCATCAAGTTGTTCCTTTACGGAATGGCCCTGCATAACGAGGTGATAACTTAAGACATTTTCCAGTCTTTAATACCTTAGAGTCTTTTGGGATGCTAAGATATACCCAAGCCCTCTCCTCATAGACCCTAGGTTGTACACATTTGGACTCCTTGGCAAAAAGCTTCTCCTGTCTAAGTAACTTTAAGACAGTCCTGAGATGCTCCTCATGCTCCTCCAAGGTCTTACTATAGATGAGAATATCATCCAAGTACACTATTACGAACTTTCCCAAATATG
Organism: Diphasiastrum complanatum; assembly: GCA_029204225.1. Classification (NCBI taxonomy): domain Eukaryota; kingdom Viridiplantae; phylum Streptophyta; class Lycopodiopsida; order Lycopodiales; family Lycopodiaceae; genus Diphasiastrum; species Diphasiastrum complanatum. Next base: position 10,690,468 of record CM055102.1, read on the forward strand.
GACAAAGAAGATCGTTCATCATCTGTTGGAAAGTCGTTGGAGCATTTGTCAAGCCAAATGGTAGAACCAGAAACTCATAATGGCCGTACCTTGTTCTAAACCCAGTTTTTTCAACATCCTTAGTCTTTACGCGAATCTGATGATACCCTGATCTCAAATCGATTTTGGTGAAGTACTTTGCACCATGCAATCGATCAACCAGTTCATCCATTCGCGGCAAAGGATAACGGTGTTTAATCGTTAACTTATTCAACGTTTGAAAGTGCAAACAAAGATGAGTACCTCCGTCTTTTTTATCAACAAGGAGCACAGGTGCCCCCCAAGGAGATTTACTAGGCCTTACATGGCCCATCTTAAGGTAATTTTGCAATTGCCTATAAACCTCATCCTCTTCAGTAGTACTCATCCTATATAGATACAATGATATAGGAGAACTACCAAGAATCAGTTTAATACCATGGTCTTTCGCCTTATCTTTTGATTTCTTTGGAAAGAAAGGCTTCTTACCCTTTACGTTGGGCAAGACACCAGTCTCAAGCTTGGCCACAATACGAGTATCATCGTATATCCTGCCGAAGCGAACAGCATCCTCGAGGGTAAGAGGCTGGTTCCTCCTGACCTCTAGCTGATAGTCTCTTGGCAACCCAAGTATAAAATGCAACTTTACTAGCAAAGGATCTATTCTAGTTGCAAAACGAGAATAGATTTCCTGAAACTCTTGTAAATACTAATCCAGGGGCCGGTTCCCCATATGGATCGTTGCATATTGACGGTAAAATTCAAAATCATCAAGAATAGGAAGGAAGGCCACCTTAAAGGCCTTACAATATTCTTCCCAATTCTTAGGAACTTCAGGCTTACCCCTAACATCTTGCCACCACGTAAAAGCTTTACCTCGCAAGTACATGACAGCTAGATTGATCTTGTTATTATCGGATGAATCGCGCATGGAGAAGTGCGAATGGCATCGATCCAACAACTGCAAGACCGCTTTCAGGGTTCTATCCTTCTTTTCACCAGCAAAAACTTTAGGAGTGAACAAGGGTTGATGCACCAGTTGCCTTAGTTGCGTCAACTCCTTCAGTTCCTGCTGATCCCGACTGTGTTTAGATTGCATATCAACAATTTGTTGTTGTAGATTGTTAATTGCAAGCAACATGGCATCAAGATCTAAGGTAGAGGTAGATACAGTAACCTCTTTAGCAGGGGACATGGTAGGATTAGGATCCATCTTTCACGAGGAAAAGAGGTGAAACCAAACGGTATTGTCCATGGCTGCCAAGAGGAATAGGAGAGAGCAAGAAGAAGGATGTAACACCACCTCCACCCCTTCTTCACAAGAAAAATCAAGCATAGGAGAGGCATGCCTCCCTCTCCATGCTTACCTACAGCCTGCCAAGTGGCTATGCTTTGCCACCTTGGCTCCACAGTAGCACGCTGGCCACCCACCAAAATTCTGGCCAATTGGCAGCCAGACACCCCGCCTCCCTCATCGCTGGTTTTTCCTATCTTTGCTTCGCTGTCCACAGAGGAGCCAATAGCCAAAAGGAACCATTTTTAATGCGATGGGAAGGTTCGGAATTAGGACCTGCAGTATTCTGCCACCTGTCCACATCTGGACAGTGCCACGTGGCCATGTATTGGAGGGTCCAAATCTGAATTCACAATTCCTTCGCTGCTCAGACAGCGAACAACCAACTTTCTGGTTTTTTGGCGCTGGGGAAGGGGCCCTTGGAAACAGTTCGCTACTTGTACTTGAGCAGAACTGCAACTTGTGGATGGCTGCCACCTGTCCGGTCCTGGACAGTGCCATGTGGCAGCGTACCGAGGGCCCTACTGTTTTTTTTTTAACTTTTTTTTCCTTCAAAAATCAACAAAAACAGCAGAAGGAAGGATACGAGAAAGTGCATAAAAAACGCATTCTAAGCCTGATTTGAATTCCGTAAAAAGCATCGTAAATTACAAGAAATCTACTACGGATCAGCGCAACTGCTTTCAGCATGAAGTGGCTCTGATACCATATGTTACAATCTACTACCTACTGCGAACCTCCAGGTGCCGGTTAACCACAAGAGACCGAACGATTCACGTTCCACCCCGCCGTAGGACCTAATCCGGGTCCACCCTCCATGCCCTGGCCTGTGACTGTATCAAGCGGGATCCGACCTCCATCCTAGACAACGTCCCATGCCACCGCCCAGGCTCTCAGCCATCTCCTGCCTCAAGCTAGCATGCATCCTAGCCGTGCACACGCTCTATATCCACCTCCTCCTAGGTAGATAGAATGGATGGCAAATGAGTCCTCCTTCCCTTGTATACCTCCAAGGAGAGAGACTCCAAGCCATGTGCACACCTAGATCATGACACGTGACAACCATGCAGGTTCACGAGTCACCGGTCAAGTCTACAGGCCCAGTCATCGTCCAGTCTCAAGTTTAGGGTTGGGACCCAAGGGAGTTGGATCCCTAACAATGCACTTCGTCAAAGATGATGTCTCGACTTCGGATCTTCTTCTATTTTCGAGATCATACAACACATAGGCTTCTCACCTTCGCTATACCCAAGGAGGATACACTTCATAGATTTTGCATCAAGTTTCTCCCACAAATCCTTAGGTATGTGTGCATATGCTTTTTCAGGCGTGATTCCTTCAACCGCTTGCAAAGGTCTGTGAACTTCTCACAAGTGTACTCACTGCCTGCATGTAACCTGAGAGTCTTTAGCTTCTTTCCTATGTGATTCTCCACCAAAGCTTTCCATTGTTTAAAGTGATTGAACGCTTGAGATTTTTGTCTAAGAAAATAGACCCACACCTTCCGTGAAAAGTCATCTACGAAGGTCATGAAATAATATGCCCCCATGCTGAGCCTACATGGGATTGCGCAAGTCTGAATGCACAAGCTCAAGAATGCCCTTACTACAAATTTTTTGATCACTTTGCTTCATTCGGCATTCAAAAGTGAATGTCCATACCACAATACTTGCAATTGCCCTTCCTCTTGAGTGTAGATGAGGAATTGGTGCTTGTCTCCTCTCCAATCTGCAACTTGGACACTTGCCGCTCCAAGTTTTGCTTTGAGTTCTTCCCCTTGCATTTGCCTTTCTTCTAAAAGTTCTGCTTCTTCTTAGAAGCAACTGCATGTTCTAAAATATCTCCCCTTTCAAAAAGATTCTTGTTTCTCATCTCCTCCTCTAAAAGAAGACGACGTAACTCCCCAAAGGTTGGGAGTTTCTCCCTAGCAGAAATGGACATCACATTAATGGCAAACTATCAAGACGATGGAAACAATACTCCTATCACTTACTGTCTCTCCCACTTAAGCAAGCTGGTCCATAAGGTCCTTGACCTTTGTAATGTGTTCATTGGTTGTTCCACCTGCCTCCATCTTGAGAGTATGTAACCTGTTCTGCAGGTAAATGAGACTGGCTGAATCTATTGTTTCAAAGATACTTAAGATTGCTGCAAGCTTCCATTGCATCCCTTGCATTACAAAGGTGAGAAATAACGTTTGCTTTGACTAAAAGATTGATCACCCTATGAGCCTTCTATCTCCTACTAATATAGTCCTTAAATTCAGGTTCAAATGTACGTATAGGCTCTCTCACTATAACTATCTCCAAGTGATTCTTTTGCATCAAGATGTTAGACATCTTGAACTTCCACACCCTGTAGTTAGTGCCATCAAATTTGCTTGATTCACCCAACAAACACTCTCCAAGACTAGCCATGCTAAAATCTTTGCTCAAACAGAAGAGGCAGGAATCAGAAAGAAACAAGTTCCAACAAGTAGGGTTTCTAGGGTATGTAGCCACTTCAAGGCAACCCTTCAGCTCCTGCTTTTAACTTTGCCACTTGGTATGGCCTTGATAGCACCCACTGGATCAGGAACCAAAACCCCAAAAAAAAGGTGCGCCCTACTTTTGAGTAAGCTCCTCCAAAAAATCTCCCCAAAACTCAGCCAGAATTAGACAGTTTTTGGATCATCTCTCTCCTTGCCAACGGCTCTCCAACAATGCAAGACTCAACCTGATCTGACTCCTACAAATCAAAAGCGCCCTCCTACAAGGTTTAGATAATTCTAGAGATCAGAATCTTCTCAAGAATATAAGCACTAAAGTTTCTCTCAGACTCACAGGCTAGACAACCAGCTCCAATACCATGATGAGTTGCCAAGCCTAGCTATGGAGTATCTTAACTGCAATACCAGATCAACCAAGAAAGCTTGAGAAACTTAGCGATGGAAAACATCAAATAGCATAAGCACCTCGCAACACCAAAAGTTAGAAAAAATAATGAATTGCTATGGAGAAAGAGGAGAGAGTGGGTCCTCCAAGTCCCCTATGAGGCAAGCACCTCATGTACATGCATGGAATGTATAGGTGCCAACCATATGAGTGAGCTACTTGGCCAAGTGGGCCACTTGCACTAACTTATTCAAGTTACAAATAGGGGGTCCCATGTATTTAATTAATAACATGCCCCATTTGAAGTTCTGATCTAAGTTGCAGTAGATCGTGTTCCGCTGCAACAGCAATCTGGAACGAGCGTTCCGGACAACGGAACGCTGTTCGGATTGCTTTTTTGTTGGTAAATTTTTTTCATAAAACTTTAAAGAAAAACCACTAAATTGCCTAAAAAATACGTTTTTGGTAGCAGAAAAAAATTGACACTGGCTAAACAATTTCACACACACAATTCTGTTTTTTTTGAAAAAAAAATTTATTGCACATTCCGGGAAACCCTAATGGGATTTCCCGGATCGCGTTCCGGATCACGTTCCAGATCACGTTTCGGAATGAAACGTGCAACTTTGGTCCTAATTGTTGTTGTGAGTTCATCATTATTGCAAAGTTTAACTAATATTTAGCTACCATAGCTAAATATTCGTGCACCAACTAAAGTTGAGGAGCCCGTTTTAGTTCATTTTACAACTCAACGATGAGAATGAAGGGAGATGGCAATTTACTACGCTTTATGGCCCTCATCAAAGTGGAATATCAAAAGGAAAGAGCAAAAAGTTTTAGAAATGACCAAAACGAAAAACGAGTTATAAATCCAGAGCCATTGAGAGTAAATAAAGAGGAGAATGCAACCACTTAAAGCAAGAAGAAAAGGAAGAAAGCCAAGACCAAACACCAAGGAGATACTCTACACCAAGAAAACCACCAAAAACGTTTGCTTGCATGGATTATGTAGCACACATCAAGGAAACAACAAGGTTTGATGAGATGTATAAATGATATCGTTTCCCTTAACGAATTAGTGATTATTACTTTATATAAAGGTACATTCAACATAATGTTTGTTCAAATCGTGATTCGAACCACAAATCGCGATTTGAACCGGCCGGTTTGAACCGTTGTTATGCTAGAGCCTCAACAAGGAATGAGAGGGACCCAAATTTCTTTGCAATCTAGAGTCTAGACACTTATTCTATGAATAATGATATTGATGTGGCTACTGGCAAGGAGAGCATACTACATAATACATAGCCTTCAATTATCAATAGTAAAGTTGGAACTTGCTTAGCTAAACCTCAATAGTAAAGCAAGTTATTTCGTGTTTCAACTTTGGCAAAGCCATAGTTGAAAGTTCAACTACCAACAAGTAAAGTTCTTCTATAAAAATGTCTGGCTCTTGTGAGTAGGTTGTTATTGAGTGCCTTTTGGAGGACTATTTGTTATTTAAGCTCTGAAGGAGATAGCTATTAGCATCACAAAGGGAAGCTTCATGGAAGAATTCCTCAAATTTCAATCACGATTCACTTTTCTACTCCCAGTCCTTTAAACTTTTTGCAAGCAACATCATGCTAGCTATACGAACATCCCCAACTTAGCTTGATACTTATTAATAAGTTTATGTAATGAATCATGATTTATCCTCAAAAAGATTGAAATTTCAATAAATTCCAAAAACCCTAGAACCCGTTCGAATGGTTTGATGGTTCAAACTTGGCATGTTCGATTCGAACACGGTTTGTAGCATCAAATAGGGCAGTTCATACCGCCTCAAAGTTCATTATCTCTTTATAAATATACAATGGTTTTTCTTTTGTAAGACTTTTGTTGAGAAATTTAGCTAGCATATCTTTTGACATGCAATATCCTAAGCCTACACTGCTCCATTAGTTTTCTAATGAAATGGTATTCATTCTATATGCTTTGTCCTTCTATGAAGTTTTCCACTCTTAATCCTATATTGCCTTGATTGTCACAGTATATCTCTATTGGCATTTGAACCAATTGTTTTGGCTCTTGCAACAAGGTTATCAATCAAATGAATTTCCTAATTGCCCATTTCACTTGTTTATACTCAGCTTCTATGGCAGACCCTTGCACTTGTGAGATGGTTTCTGCTATTCCAATTCACAACATTCCTTGCCAATAGATACACGGTTTAGTGAAGACAATGGAATTGTATAATCAAAGTTAGTGAGTGTGCAAGAATCCTCACAACCTCTTCTATCTCAAGTAAATTTCTTGTAAGTATAGAAAAGGTTTGGAACAAATTTGGTTCCTCTATTTCCTACATTCTTTACAAGTGCCTTGTGTGTTTGTTGTGGATCAACTCATTGGTACTATGATAAAATGCTATTATTTCCAACTTAAATGATTTGTTTAAAGTGGGGAATGAATAAATAAAATTTCATTGCATATTTCTTGAATTAGATTTACATTTTCTATGATCATTGCTAAAAAGGGAATAGACACTCAAATCCCACAAAGCCCTTTTCAAAGGATTTATTTACACCAAAAACAGAAAGTGCACCCATTTTCAAATCCCCCTAAAACCAAGGCAAAAGACCTGCACTGTGGGCCTGCTAATTGTTGGGGTAAAAGGTAGCAGCTTGATGACTATGTTTCTAAGAGCATCAACTGAGGACATGATTTTCAACTCATGAACGGCAAAAGCACTTGTACAAAACTGGGTATATAGAAGCTAACCCAGATTTTTACAAACTTGCAAAGCATTTTTCTCTCGTCAACTTCTCCAACTTCTCCATTTCACCATGCACGTTGTGCCCAATCCTAGTTTTGCTCATTTGATCGTTTTATGTTCAGATGATCGTACATGTGTAAAACTGCATTGACGTGCAGCTAGGTCTGAAGTTTTAATGCAAATCTTATCGAAATGTTAATACTCTGACTTTTAGAAAATTACATTTAGGCTCATTTTCTACAAGTTTTTTGATCAATTCATACTTTGACATCCGATTTGTTCAAGTGTGCAACTTAAGCAGATGGTGATACAGATCCAAAGCTCTCACGTATGTGGTACCATGTGTGGGTTACCATGCCTACAACAATATTTTGATGTGGTCTAATTCAAATTAATTGGGTAGATGCATGATGGCATAAAGGCTAGCGTTTCCTCTGCTTTTCGTCATCCAATAACTAATTTTGCCCTTGCAAGGAAAATGGATGTGGGTTTTTGCCCATAACTGATAAAACACAATCTCTCAAAATACAATCAGGCCTAAAATACAGTGCCTCCACGATATCCACAAAGCCAATCTGGAAGTGAGTCCCGCAGCTCCACATAGAGCAACCGAGAAAAACCCATTTCTGGGACCATCTACTCGATAAACCTTGGGCTGTGAAGAATTGACTCACCGCTTGTAAAGCAAGCGATGGCTTGCCTTCGTCCAGAAAATTGCGTGCTTGTTGAAGGATAGCACGAAGGGTGGCAGAGTTGATCGCAGCTCTGCTATCTCCTGCCGCTACCTCCTCCATCTCTTGCTCTTTGTTGTTGTATCTCAGCTCTCCCTCTTCCTGTTTTCTGCTTCTGCTGTGTGCGTGTGTGTGTGTGCGTGCGCCTGTGTGGGCATGTGGACTGTCCGACAGTGAGAAATGGTGCTTGTTAAATATGCAGGCAGCAGCAGCAATAGAATTTAGCCCAGAAGAGTCGAGAAACTTGGAGACACCCATAATTTGGCCTTTTCTTGTGGTGTTTTTTTGGTAAAACATTCTTGTATTATGGAAGGTGCCGAACACATACATTCTCCCGGTAAAGATTTCCAAGATTTTTATTTTGCCCGGCACCTTCCATTGCGGAATGGATACCTATGGCTCTTTTTCACATGAACTTTATGAAACGTAATGAGCACTTGGATACCCTTGCTGACCACTCTCAAGAAGCCATGTGCCCGTAGCAGATAGAGGTAGTTGTGTCATTGCGCAGAGCAGGAATGAGCAACATGTGTGATGGGAGGAGGAGAAAACGTGAGCTTGCACACTCCAGAGGCAATTGCAGAAAAAGAGATGACACATTATGCTTTTTAAGCTACTCCAAAAATGGGTAGAATCTGCCATAGGTATATCCATTACTTATATGGAAGGCACCTGGCACATAACATTCTGCCCAAGGTGCGAGCCTCAAAAATTTTGGGATCTCATGTGCACGATGCTTCCTTTGCTTAATGGGTTATATCTATCTGATTTTTCCCTAATGGTTATGAAATAGAATAAGCATCTACATTTGAGAAATTCAAATTATAAAGCAAAATATGCATTGTGTATTTTACAATTTGAAATTCTAACATTTTTTGCCCATGCAACATAATGTTTTTAACCTTATAACGAGCATAATCTGTTACACATGTTGTGAACTAGTTGGAAGGTTAGTCCAAAATGTTGAAATTCATTAGGATGTGTTTGAGGAGGTATGTCTAAAAAGTAAGAAATTGACAATACGAAAGTGCTCGTAGAATGTTTTCAAGCTAATTTTATTTTCACCTTCAAAGCTTCAATTAAAGGAGTAAAACATTGGAATAATACGTATAAGTGTGAAATTTTATATCTAGAATTACTTTATTCAATGATAAAATACCTATTAAGTTTGAAACTATCAAATGCCAATCTCAATTAGTGGGTTGTAAGATTTCATGGATTTTTTTTGCAGCAATGGCATATTTGTAAACACATCCATCTTAAGCTTGCACTTCCAAGATGTGCCTTAATTGCTATTCAAATATGGTGACTTCCTAAAAGCTCAAAATGGGTTTAGGATTTCAAAGATCATGGCAATGACGACTTGGGTGATGGTGACTGCTTGCGAGCTCACTATTTTTTGCCAAGATGCATCCTTGAGACTTGGAAAGCTTTAGCATAGCCTTGATTTTTTCCTTAATAGAGCTATTATGGTAGGGGGTGCTAAGCCCCCTCCTGTACTACTAAAAAGCCTACAAAAAAAGCCTCCATTGGCAAAGACTTGACAGCTGATACTATCTAGTTATCTATGGGCAATTTTGACCCCAAATGACCCTAGCTCATTACCTCTCTCTAACACTGCTGCTATTGCTTTTGCATCAAAGCTTACTCATCCCCTCTCTCATTTGTTAGAGCATTATGTTGAGCAAGACGTTCCTTAAAAGGTGGATATGCTTATGCACCAATCGTCATCCCTTACTCCCATTGAACTTGAGGATTGCATATAAAAGCTCAAGGAGAAGCTCTTGCCAATTTTTCCAGCAACCAAAGCCTTCAAAACTTTCTGTACTTTATTCTGATATACACGTGCGCCTATTACTTTCAGCTTATGTTCTTTTCCATCATGTCTTCCACAGATACGTCTCAGTCACCGCGTTACACTATCCATCGTGATGTCCCATCTGCAACGGATATCATGATCCTTCCTAGCACAAGCATGATCACTCAGTGGATGACCCTTGCGGAGCCTCTGCTTACTACAATGGGTATTCATGAGAGAGCCTTCTCGGGGAGAATCAACATGGATTTTATCACTCTTGCCTTCAGTACTTGAAAGGAGAAGAAATCCAAATTTTACATTACTTTCCAGGGAGCCACACACAAGGTGTGCGTGACTGAGGCCACCCTTGCTGCCATAGGGATAGTGTCTGGTACCCAAGCCTCACCGAACCATAAGCAAGCCAAATAGACTATTAAGCCTTATATTGACATGACCAATGATTTGCACTGGACTAATGATGGCTATCTTCTAAAGGCCATTACTGATCCTGCCATTCAGGTTGCTGCTCAGCTTCTCAACAATTTTTTGATGGTTGGCAACCTCAGGAAAGACCGTATTACTTTCCAGATTTTGCATAGGATAGCTGAGTCTCACACCAAGACAACCAAGGCTCCTCTAGAACCATATAACTCGTTCAAGACCGTCTTTGGAGAGCTCAAACGAGCCATCAAGAACAATATCAAGCATCAATTTGCTGCTGGCCCTATGTTATCACTCCTAGTAGCCTCCCACCTTGAAAATAAAATCCATGGTTTTCGTATGGATTCCGTGCTTTCTATCTATAAAGAAGCATTGGTAGAGTCATCTCAACAGACATCCAGCTCACATAGTTGATGTCATCCACGCAGCGAGATCATCATTCCTGACTCGCCTTCCCCGTCACGACGTCGTACTAGGCAAACATTTGTGCTTCCATCCCCTGCTGCTATTCGCACTGAACTACCTATTCCCCCCACCTCTGATGCTTCTCTCGCCTCTACTTCCTCTCAAGGACAGTCTGTGACCATTGGGGCTACCATTCCCATCACAACTGTTCAGGCCGTCTCAACTCCACACACAAAAGTTGTTTCCCCAAACACCCAATATTTTATGGACATGTTCGATGATTCTGACCCCATTGGGGCCTTAGACATTTTTGTAATTTCTCAGAGCCCTATGCCCTTTGAACTCCAATACCTTGGAAGAGGATTTGAATAGTTCCATGATACTACTACCAGGTTTGAAGACTCTTTTCAGATCAACCAGCAAGATCAAGTTGAAGTTGCACCAACCACAATTCGGGTTGGGCAAGCAGTCAAACCACCAAAGTAGTTCGATGCCACAGTGCCTAAGGGCTATGAAGAAGAAGACCTCTTTGAAGAAGAAAAATTACAGGCACATGCTCTATACCAACCAGGGACAATACCACCAGGTTCTTCTGCTGCTACCATCTCCACAACAGTAGATTCTGGTGATGCTCTCGGTTTAGTCTCAAGCCTTGCACAAGTGATCCAGTCTATGTTGGATAAGAAAAAAGAAGTGGAGCACCGCATCTCAGATATGGGATCTGAGAATACACTCATTAGCCATAAAGTGAATCAGTTGGACAAAGAATTGAAGATCGCCAAGTAGCATGAAGTTAAGTCTGAAGGTGAGAAGAATAAGGCACATCAATTGGCTGATCGCCTAGAGGATTATGTCAGTTCCTTGCAGAATGCTCTCACAACCGCCCAAGACCAAGTGGATAGGGTCGTGCATGATGCAAAGCAACAAGTGTAGCTGCTCCAGGGTCAACTGCAGATGGCTGAACAAGATCGCACACGTCTCCACGATGATACGACCACCCTTGAGTGTGATGCGTATCTACAGATGCAAATATCTGATCATTCGATAACTCCAATGAAAATCGCATATTTGTTTAAAAAGGTTGAAACCTATAAAGTGGCCCTTCAAGGATTCCAAAGCCGCTTTGACAGATTCAAGGGTGCAGCTTCAACTGAGTTGGCAAAGGCCAAAGCAACCATCACAAATATGAAAAGGCTGTCGCTCAGGTGTTGGAAGCCGGGTCTTGGTCATGCTGTAGTTCTCCCCTCCGCACCAAGCTGATACACCTATGGATACAGGGTTGGATTCGGGCATGGACCAGGGTGGAGCCCCTGAAGTTGTAGAAGAACAACCAACTCCACAAGCAATGCAACCAGGTCCATCTTCATCAAGGGCCACACCATTGTTCAGAAGACCAATCAGCGTCGAGGACCAAATCTAGAGCTTTTTAGCACAACATCTTCATGAGTCCTCGCATGGTGGTTGGGTCCTCAAGTTTAAGACCTTTGAAATAGAGGCCAGTGAAGAATTGGATAAAATACTTGCATCGGGAGAGCAGCCAGCTTGGCAAGTTATAGTTTTTGAGAAAACTCCAGAATCCATCAGGAGTTATGTGGTCAGTCCTCACCAATTGCGCATAGATCCATATTACGTACCAATGCCACACAGGAATAAGTGGAAGGATTTGGGATTGGCCATGGACAAAATTACTATCCATACGCCGAACTAGCCAATCATCCACCAACCTTATAGTTGGAAAATTTCAGTGGATTTCCACCGAGCACTACAAGCATACCAGCGGGAGTATATTCGCTCTCCTAATTTTACAATGAGGCAATTGGCACTCTTTGCAAAAGATTTGACTCTATTGACATCTGTGGCAACGTGATGGGATGATTTTCTTCGTCCTTTGGCATTCGATCCGAATAAGCCAATGGCGTCAGAGAGCATTAAGGATCAACTACCGATGGCTAGATTGTATATCTGTGCCGCAATGATGGGAGGCTCCTGGGAATCTCGATTCACAGCTTGGACAACTTCAAAGTGGATCGCCGGAGCCCACCGTTGTTTTTTGCTGCACAATTTAGATTTCAACACTGTCCGACTCGATTTCATGGAGAAGGTGTAGTATCATTTAATAAAGATTCGACGTGAAGCAAATAAAAGCCCACAGTAGCTGCATCTTGCATGTGTCGTGGGACCGCCACCAATTTTGGTGGGGATACTGTTGGAGGGTTTGTGGATCCCAAGGCAACTCTAACTATTGTGAGTCGATCGGTGCTCCGATACGAATGATGGGAATCGTGAGAAGAAAATTCACAAAACATTCGCGACTCTCTTTTGAGATTTGAATGGATTTCAGATGCGTTCGATGGGCACTACCAGCTGAAATACTCCTACAATCCTCCAGAGGGTAGTCAGGTACTACTGATCTACATTCATAAAACTAATATAGCATTCGACTTCATTTCAACCAAGGTGCCGAATTCAAAGGGAACAAATGAAATGAGCCATTTTGGTCAGATGGTCAACTATGACCCATATAGCGTCATTACCCTTTTGGGTTCTATGCAGGCCTACTATAAAATCCATGGAGATACTCTCCCATTTACCAGCTGGTATTTCTAAGGGATGCAACAACCCTCTTGTTTTTAAACGCTCTACTTTGTTTACTTGACATTTCTGGCAACTGGTTACATATTGGTGGACATCCTTTTTCATACTGGGCCAAAAAAATTGCCTACGAAGAAGCTCATAGGTCTTTTGTATGCCTGGGTGTCCCGCACTAGGATTGTCATGACATTCATATAGGACCTGCTGCCTATAATCTTCTGAATTGGGGACACATACTCTAGAGTGATTAAGCATTCACAACTAACCAAAGAATTACAAGAGTGGCAGATTAGCCACGACCTAGGAAGTATCTGCTGACGTCATGCCATCAGGTTAGATCTCTATACTTCTGGGTACTTGTGTGATCTCTGGTGGTACTCCTAGGAGCGTGAGGACAGAACGGAGGTGGTCTGCATCATCTTCCTTTCAATCAGATCCCTGATCAAGTGATACTTGATCGCAATGTGCTTCGTTCTTGAGTGGAACACATGATCTTTTGTCAAGTGTATCGCAGAGGTGTTGTCCATCTACAAGACCAATGGCTCGTTCCTTGTTTCGCCCAATTTATCCAGGAACTGCCTTAGCCAAATTATTTCGTTGGCCATCTTTGCTGCTGCTACGTACTCTACTTCGTAGGACGACTAGACTACAATGGTCTGCTTCTTGCTGACCCAGAGAACTGCTGCTCCTGATGCGATGGTGCATCCTCCTGAGATGCTTTTACAGTCATCCCTGAGAGATGCCCAGCTAGCATCGCTGTAGGAAAGTATCCTGAGACCTGCACCACGACAATCACACAAGCCATAATCCCTCGTTAATTGAAGATATTGCAAAATTTGTTTCGCAATATTCCAATGTGTCAAGCCTGGATTCGTGCAAAATTGGCTCATCTTGAATACTACATAAGCAATATCAGGACGTGTATTGTCTACAAGGTATGTCAGTGAACCTATCAGCCTTCTATAGGGTGTGAGTTGCATCTATTCTCTTTCTTCCCTCAGTCTTTGGACAATCGTCATTTGTTAGCACCGTTCTTGCAAGCATTGGAGTCTTCACTCCTTTGCAGTTCAGCATCCCAAAGTCCTCTAGGATCATCTAGGTGTATCTGGACTGGTGAAGGTATAACTTGCCTCCCTCATAGTCCCTTTCAATTTGTAAGCCTAGGTAACACCTGGCTTCTCCCAGATCCACTATCTCAAAATGCTTCGAGATGTCTGTCTTTACTTCAGCAATTAGCTGCTCACTCTTGCAAAGTATCAGAGTGTCGTCCACATATACAGCCACTATGATGATCTACCCATTTGTAACTCTGACATACACATTGGAGTCAGCCAACAAAGGCTTGAATCCCAATGATTTTAGGGCCTGATCCTTCTTCTTGTACCATTGTCGGACTGATTGCTTTAGACCGTAGATGCTTCTATGCATTCTGCATACATAGTCAAGAAGCGAATTCGAGAGAAATCCTGAGGGTTGATCCATGTAGACCTCTTCGTCTAATTCGCCATGCAAGAAGGTTGTCTTCTTGTCTACAATGTGGATCTTGAGGTCATAAGCTGCTGCATATGCAAACAACAAACGTAGGGATGAATGTTTGATGATAGGAGAGAAGGTTGTAGAATAGTCAATACCATATCTCTGAGAGAAACCCTTCGCTACTAGTCTTGCCTTGTATTTCGTCACACTCCCGTCTGATCTATATTTGAGTTTGAAAACTCATTTGCATTTGACAGTCTTGCGCTTATGAGGTAATGGCTCCAACGTCCATACATGGTTCTCATTTGTCCTTTTCTAAACCTTCAATCGCCTCCTTGAATGTCTGTGGTTCACCACTGAACCCACAGAATTCTTCTGATGTGAAAGTTGAGCTGCCTAGCACAAATCTTGCTAGCGCTCTTTGTGGTCTTGTCGATCTTCTAGGAGATCCTCCCGGAACAGCTATGCCTTTGCCCTTGTCTGCTCTGCTCGGTCCATAACCATCTTGGTTTACAGGAACTGCGGCGGCAGGTTGCCTCTCGAATCTTTATTCGTCTGATTTGTTGTTCGAATGGGAGATGACTCAAAAATATTCGTTTTCGTGTTCGTCCTCTGCTCCCTCTGACGTTGGCGGCAAATCATAGTACTGTCTTTCCAGAACTTCATAGCTAACAGGGTTTTCGTTGGCCATTGTCCTGCTCTCGTCAAATTTGACATCCCTCACTGTTTTCACAGTGTTCGTGTCTGGCATGTAGATTCTATAGTATGACGAATTATTGTCATAACCTACCAGAAATCCTTGCTCGTCTTTCTCATCAAGCTTCTTGCGAAGCTTATTAGGAATATGTGCATATGCTCATGCACAGCCAAATATTCTAACGTGAGATAGGTTGGGCTTTCTACCCCACCATAGCTCTGGTGTCGTGTGAGGAACACTATATCTACTTGTCTTGTTTTGGATGTATGCGGCTGTAGCTACTGCTTCAGCCCACAGTGCCCTTGGAGCTTTTGAATAGGCCATCATGCATCTGGCTGCTTCCATTAGGGTCCTATTCTTTCGTTCATCAACACCATTGTGCTGTGGTGTGTAGGCTACAGTTCTTCTGTGAATGATGTCACGATCATTTCAGAAGTCATTGAAGCGATTTGAGATATATTCGCCACTTCGATCTGTTTAGATCTGCTTCACCTTGCTGCCTGTGCATCTCTTAGTCCAATTCACATATTCTGTGAATTTATCGAGTGCTTCAGATCTATTCTGAATAAAATACACTCTGGCAAACTTGCTATAATCATCAATGAAGGTTATATAGTATTTGGAACCTCCTATTGAGATCACATTGAATGGACCGCAGATGTCAAAATGCACCAGCTCCATAATCTTTGTCGTTCTGTAGGAGTCTTTGACGAATGGTGTGCGTGACATCTTGCCTTTCAAACATGCATCACAGGTGGACGAATTGGTTGCATTCGAGATGCTGACCCCTGTTATTGCTCTATGATGACTTGCTTGGTAGAGTGCCATTGAGTTCATGTGGCAGAGTCTTCTGTGCCACAGAGTGTCTGGCGAGTCGTCATGAGTCTGATGCACCTGATCTGTAAGTAGGCGTACCTTCAGATGATATAGGTTCCCTTTTCTTCTGCCTTGAGCGATGAGAGTGTTGGTGCTGGCATCAATCACGTTGCATGCTTCATTAGAAAATGTCACGCGCATCCCTGCATCTGCTATTTTTGCTACAGAGAGCAAGTCTTGCTGCAGAGTTGGCACGAATAGAATGTCTTTGAGTCATCTGTCTCTGCCGTTGGTGTTGAGCCAGAGTGAACCAATACCGTTCACTTGATGTCTGGATCCATCTCCAACACTCTCCTTAAGTGGATGAAACTTCTCCTTAAGTGGATGACAAATGCTCTTTTGAGTGAGTTGTAATTCTCCTAAAGGCTGAGCAAAGCTCCCATTTGGATGAAAGATCCCCTTTTTTGGGTGAACATATTGTAAGCTCCATTGTGAAGAGCATATTGTAAAGATTGTCATCAATTTTGGCATAAATTTTGGTGTACTTTGTTGAGCATGTAAGTAACTCTCCTTATGTAATTTGATTGGAGCATTTGCTGGAAGGTGTTAACCATTATGCAAGTGTGTTTTCAGGTTCTTAACAGGTTGAGGAACATTCTCATGTGAAGTGATCTTAGATCTACATCTAAACACCAAGATTTGACAAGATAGTGAAGCTAGTCTTGTGATTCACTAAGTGTGCTCATTCATTCACCTCTAAATCTTGTATTTATCACTTGCTGGAGTTTATAAACTTTTAGAAGTGTGGTTTACATGTGGTTTTACAGGTTGAATCAATATCTTAGTGTGTTGATCATATGTTGATCAAGTTTGTTCATTACTAGGTAATCTTGGCATCCTAGTTTTGGGTATTTTCTAAGAATGCAAGTAACTCTTCACACCATAACTTGATTTGGTCACTTGATGGAAAGTTTAAGAGCTTAAGCAAGAGTGTGTTCAGGTTGGTTTGATTTTGTAATCCATTCTTAGTGTGTGCAAAGTGTTGCATGTGTTTCAATCTTCCTTTCTATGCTTGGAAACCATCTAGGTTCAAGATAGAAGTGTTTTAGGGTCCTAAATCTTCATAGATCTCTTTATCTATCATTTGTTGAGAGAAAAGTGAGTGCTAAGTGCTTTAGGACAGAACCTAAAAGTTGAAGAAACATTAGAATCATGGCTTCCAATGGTGGGATCATGCTAGAGTCTAGTGAAAGGTTGAGTTCATCAAACTACTCTACTTGGAAAGTGAGGATGGAGTCCTTACTTGAGTTGAATGAACTCATGGACATAGTTGCAGAAATTGAAGAGAGACCTCTCACACTTCAAGAGCAACAAAGGTTTGATAAGAAGGCCAAAAGGGCTCTTCATATCATTAAAATGAATGTTACAAATGAACTTCTCAAGGAAGTTGGAAAGTGTCAAAGTGCAAGTGAGGCATGGAATGCCTTAAAGAAGCTCTTTGAATCAAAGTCCACATCTAGGGTATTGACCCTAAGGAGACAAATATTTTCTAGTAGACAAAGAGAGGGTGAAAGTGCTCATGCATTTATCTTGAGAGTTAAGTCCCTAAGTGATGATTTAGCATGCATTGATGAGAACATAAAAGATGGTGAAATAGTCCAAGTTATGTTGAATGGTTTGCTAAATAAACATGCTAACCTTGTGCAAAGTTTTGCCATTCAAAGAGTCTTGCCAAGTGTGGTTGACTTGCAAGAAATCTTATTGGCTGAAGAACATAGGTTGCAATCAAAGCTTGATGGTGCATCCTTGCAAGGTGGAGGTGAAGAGACTTTCTTCACAAAAGGCAAATTCAAGGGCAAAGGTAAAGGCAAAGGGAAATGGTCCAAAGGTGGTAACTTTGATCATGATGATCACTCTTCCTCTTCCTCTTCTACTAAGAACAATAAGTCAAAGTTCAAGTGCTTTTATTGTGGGATAAAAGGTCATTTTGCAAATGAATGTTATAAGAAGAAAAGAGAGCAAGGAGAGAGGCAAGGAAATCTTACAATAGATGAGGAAGAACATAACACATGTGAATCACTTGTTATGACTTCAAGTTTGTTAGCCAACATAGATGATAATGATCCTTGGTGGATTGATAGTGGAGCCTCATCTCACATGACAAGACATAAGGAATACTTTACATCCTTATTGTCTTATGAGGGAGAAGGTAACATCATCTACACTGCAAATGATGGTCAATGTGACATCAAAGGCATAGGCACTATTCCTATTTCCCTTTCAACAAATAGGAAAGCAAATCTTGAAAATGTCTTGTACATTCCTTCAATCACTAAGAATTTGCTTAGTGTAAGTCAAATGATTGACAAAGGACTTGATGTGGAGTTCATTGGAGATGCATGTTTGATAAGTAAATGTGGATCCTTGATTGCTCAAGGTAGGAGGCATGGTAAACTTTTCAAGCTTGATGCATGTGTGATCTCTAATCATGAAGGATGTATGGCTAGGGAGCAATTGACAAACCAAGAAGTTTGGCACAAGAGGTTGGGCCATCCCAACTTCAAATCTTTGGAGGTAATGGCAAAGAAAGAGCTTGTTCTTGGTCTCCCTAAAAGTCTTGTTGCAAACAATAGTGTTTGTGAACATTGTTCCTTGTCCAAATCTCATAGACTTGCTTATTCTAGATCTACAAGCTTTTCAACTTGTGCATTTTGATATTCATTCTTCTAGTACAACTAGCAATGGTGGGGCAAAGATGTATGCAACTTTCATTGATGACTTTAGTAGGTATACTTGGATCTATCTTCTTAAAAGTAAGGATGAAGTGTTTGCTGCATTTGTCAAGTTCAAGAATGAAATGGAAAACCAATTCAATACAAAGATCAAATGCTTAAGATCTGATAATGGAGGGGAATACACCTCAAATAGGTTCAAAGACTTTTGTATAGCACATGGGATTAAGAGGGAGATGTCTAGTCCTAGGACTCCACAACAGAATGGAGTGGCCGAGAGGAAGAATAGAACCCTTTGTGAATGTGCCAAGGCAATGAGACTACATGCTAATCTTGCTAAGTCTTTTTGGGGGGAAGCTTTAGCATGTGCTAACTATCTATGTAATAGATGGACAAGTGCTTCCTTGGATGGTAAAACTCCTCATGAGGTTCTTTATGGTAGAAGGCCGAGTGTCAAGCATTGTAGGATCTTTGGATGTACATGTTTTGTCAATATCACACTTGATGATAGAACTAAAGAAGATCCTTCATCAAAGAAGGGTGTGTTTGTTGGCTATAGTGAAGTAAGCAAGGCTTACAAAGTGTACATTCCTTCTACAAAGAAAGTTGTCATAAGTAGGGATGTCATCTTTCATGAAGAGAATGTTTCCAATGTTGTTGATGTTGATGTTGATGTGCCTACTAATCATCATGATGTGCAAGATGTCTTGGATGAAGATGGAGATGCCACTCCAAAGCAAACTTCAAGGAAGACTCAAAGGCAAAGGGCTAAGCCATCAAGGCTAACCTATGATGAAAAAGGAAAGCAAGTGGTGGACAACTCTAACTTTGCTTTTCTTACCTCTTTTGATGAACCAACTTGTGTAAGTGAAGCAATTCAAAAGAAGGAATGGATCCAAGCCATGGATCATGAGCATCAAGCACTCATCAAAAGCAACACATGGAGGTTGGTAAAGCTTCCAAAGGACAAGAAGGCAATTGGTTGTAAGTGGATCTTCAAGATCAAGACAAATCAAGATGGATCAATCAACAAGTACAAGGCAAGGTTGGTGGCAAAGGGGTATGCTCAAGAATATGGTATTGACTATGATGAGACCTTTGCACCCGTGGCAAAGATGGTAACTATTCGAATCCTAATCTCTCTTGCAACTCTTTATGATTGGGATATGTGGCAAATGGATGTTACTAATGCCTTCTTGAATGGTGATCTTGAAGAAGATATTTACATGGAGCAACCCGAGGGCTATGTTTCACATGATGAGCCTAATCATGTGTGCTATCTCCAAAAGAGTTTGTATGGGCTAAAGCAAGCACCAAGGAGTTGGTATGCTAAGCTCAATTCCTTCTTACTTTCTCAAAACTTTGTTATGAGTGAGTATGATCATTCTCTCTACTTTAGATTGAATGAAAATGATATCACTTTACTTTTTATCTATGTTGATGACATTATCTTAAGTGGTGGTAACAATCTAGATATAGATGAAATCAAGATGGCACTCAAAAGAGAGTTTGAAATTCAAGATCTTGGTAAACTTCATTATATCTTAGGAATAGAGATTATTAGAACTTCTAAATCTACATTCATATGTCAAGAAAAGTATGTTAACTCTATTCTAAAAAGGTTTCATATGGAAGATTGTAAAGTTGTTTCTACTCCTATGGAATCAAATGTAAAGCTAACTACAAGAAGTAATGAAAGATCCTTCAAGGACATTACTCTCTATAGAAAGCTAATAGGATCTCTTATATGGTTAACCATCACAAGACCTGATCTAAGCTTTGTGGTTGGTAAACTAAGTCAATTTATGCAAGATCCTAGTGAGGCTCATTGGAAGCTAGGAAAGAGAGTACTTAGATACATCTCGGGATCTAGAGATTTTGGCATCTTGTATGGAGGTACTACACCTAACCTTTGTGGATTTTCAGATTCAGATTTTGCAGGTGATCAAATGGATAGGAAGTCAACAAGTGCCTTTGCAATCTATCTTGGAGATGGAGTGGTCTCATGGCTATCAAAGAAGCAACCAACTATCTCTCTATCTTCCACCGAAGCCGAGTACAAGGCATTAACAACATGCACCAAGGAGATTCTTTGGATCAAGAGGATGTTATTGGATCTTCACTTGCTGGAACCAGAGAAGACTCCAATCATACTTTGTGATAACCTTTCAGCCCAAAGCTTGGCAAGCAATCCTGTTTTTCATGCAAGGAGCAAGCACATTGAGATTGCTCACCATTTTGTGAGAGATCAAGTCATTGCCAAAGAGGTGGAGCTTCAACATGTCTCTTCAAAGGAGTGTGTGGCTGATATCTTCACCAAACCATTGGGAAAGGACCTATATTTAATGCATAGATCTAATCTTGGAATGTGCTCAAAGACTATGTTGAAACTAGCATCCAATGTTGAAGAGGGAGTGTGAAAATTGTCAACATTTCCTAGCTAGTTTGAGGCCTAAATTGGCTAAAATTGTAAATAGTTTTGGTTCTGGAGTTTCACACGTGTGAACCAGGCCACAATGTTTTTATTTACTGTATTTTTTCAGTATGATGAAGTGTCAAACTTCATACCCTTCAAAATGAGACCATTTTGATGTATTTTGGTCATATAAGCCATTTTTAGCTATTTTTCCTATATAGGGAATATCTAGGGTCAAGTACCTTCTAGAGAGAGGAGAGAGAGTCATCTTCCTCATCCATAAATAGTAGGGAAGTCGTGGAGAACAGGTTGGAGAAACCTTTTGTATGCTTCATTGAGATCAATAGATCATTGTCATTGTTTCTTCCTCCATTGAGAGCATTGTTGTGTGTATTGTCTTCAAGCTATTGTGTATGATCTTAGGTGCTTTCCAAAAGTGGTAGGCTGATGTATTATGGACTGTATAATGCTATTTTGGGCCGCACTTGATGTTTATGGAAGTTTCCATTTGTGATAAATGCTTTTTGATCAAGTTCTTTGCATTCTAGGTAGCATAGAATGTGTTGCCAATTCCTAGCTTATGTAGTTTGGAGTGCAAGCATTCAAGCCAATGATCTTGGAGTTTAGATCCACTTAGGATCTGTATTTTTCACATCTTCTGCATCTCGTGCAGGTCTTCTTGTCGACATCTTGTCGTTTTGACCTCCCTTTGGTCTTCCAGTTCCTTTTGCTGGTCCCCTCTACTTGCTGGTGACGACCCTGCCTCTGATTTGACTCCCTCTTAGGCTTGAACTGTTTCTTTGGTTTTTCTATGTTGCCGTAGAGTGCCTGGTCAGAACCATCTTTGTGATCAAGATGCTCTCTAGCCTCGACTTCCTCTCGAATCTCGACAATCGCCTTTTCGAGGTTCATGGTAGGATCTTTCGCAAGCAGGGTTTGTGTCGTCTGGAAAGATCTGGGTAAGGCTCTCAACAAATATGTGAGCTACTTCTTAGCTGATACTACATTCTCTGCTCCTAAGTTGTGTAGTGATAGAAACAGATCCTTCATCTTTCTCATGAAAGAGGTGAGGTCTTTTCCATCCCACTGTAGATTCGTCAACTGATCTTCCAGCATCATAATCTGACTTCTTGATTTCGTTTGAAATCTTGTGAGTAGTGCATCCCACATCTCCTTAGCTTTGGAGAGTGTAGCCAGGTCAAGTATAAGGCTATCTTCGATGAAAGATGATAGCAAGGCTACTGCCTTGTCATTTTTCTCCCTCCATTCTTGTAGCTCCTTGCCTGTTGTCGTAGGCATTTCTTCTGTGCCATCTACCCAGGGGAAGAGTACTTCGCCCTTGAGTATCAAAGATGTCTTAACTTTCTAGGCTAGAAAGTTAGATTCTAAAGAATTAAGTATAGTGCAGATCTTGTTCTACATGCTGCTGATTGAAGCCATTGCTTCTTGAAGTCTATTTTTCTTGTCATTTGGTTGATTGTCTGAATGCTTGGCCTCCTGGATCTGCTAGCTTCTCGGCTATGTCAGAATATGACAAGGTGGCTCTGATACCACTATTATGAGTTGAGCGGTGCTCCGATACGAATGATGGGAATCGTGAGAAGAAAATTCACGAAACATTCGTGACTCTCTTTCGAGATTCGGATGGAGTTCAAATGCGTTCGCTGGGCATTGTCAACTGAAACACTCCTACAATCCTCCAGAGGGTAGTCAGAGACTACTAATCTACGTTCATAAAATTAATATAGCATTCAACTTCATTTCAAACAAGGTGCGAAATTCAAAGGGAACAAGAAGACAGATTAACAAAAACAGCATAAGCATTCGACATCCAAGATCAGACACAACCAGAAAAATAATCTATATTGATTTTCTCTAATTTCTTTAGGGCACTACATGCGGATCCATGCAGTACGTTGGCGTGAGAGAAGCACGACTCTCTCATGAGTAGTAGTGTTGTAAAGCTACCTTTACAAGCTTTACTTTCGGCGCCATCGGCGCCAGCTATGTCCCCGGCGCCAGCAGCGCCCCTGCTGCTCCCGGTGCCAACGGCGCCGGCGCCGCTCCCGGCGCCACTGTGACCAGAATCCAGCCGGCGCCAAGTTCCTATGGCTGAAAATCTTTGATCGGTTCTAGCGAAGTCCAGAGAGCACAGATCGATGTGCAATCACCTCACACGATCTAGGCATGATTAAAAAAGCCTGGGGATCAATAAAATCTAGAGAGAGAAAATGACTTTCTAGAAAGAGAAAATCCTAGAGAGAGAAAAATGTCGGGACCCCCGATCTGGCATGGCGCCAAGTTGGATCTCAATGTTGGTTTTCGGAACTTCAAGTTGGTTAAGTCTGATCGTTGTTGGCGAGTTGGCTGCTTGTATGTCAAGTGGTTTGGATGGCAAGAGTTGAAGGCTGGGAAGCTAAGTCGTGGTTACTGGCTCCCTTTGGGATGCCTGCGCTACATGTGGTATCAGAGCCGACTGGCCGGTCAGCTATGCGGATCTCACGGAAATTGCCACGGTTTTGGGTTCATGTAGCGCAGGCATCCCAAAGGGAGCCGGGAACCACGACTTAGCTTCCCAGCCTTCAACTCTTGCCATCCAATCCCACTTGACATACAAGCAGCCAACTCGCCAACAACGATCAGACTTAACCAACTTGAAGTTCCGAGGACCAACATTGAGATCCAACCTGGCGCCATGCCAGATCGGGGGTTTCGATGTGGGTGACTTCCCTCCAAGCAAGCCGCCCGACATACATCAAACTTAACCAACTCGAAGCTTCGTTACAAACGAGTAAGATCCATTCCAAGCAAGCGGTCTGACTTACATCAGACTTAACCAACTGAAAGCTTCGTCACGAGCGCTGGAAGCCAACCTGGCGCCACGCCAGACTGGACAGCCATAAACAGGTAACATCCACCCAAGCAAGCCATCCAACTCAGCCGACAGGTTAAAGCTCGTTCCCCAAGAGCTTAGCCCATTCACGTTCATGCAAGGAACACTCAGAACCACAAGCCGCGATAGATATGGAAACAACCAGTTCTTGGACCAAATGGTCCCGACGGCATACCGCTGGCGTCCCGGGATACGACCCTCAGCTATGTGCCAAGTTAAAAATTTTGAAAGCGGCCTTACAACTGGCGCTTTTACCGAACACTGAAACCCAGAAGGTAATCAGAGTCAGTTTGAGGAAAATCCCACTTTATTGACAAATTTGAGAAGGTTACATTTCAAGTGTGTGACCGACCCTAGTCTCCGGGGCGCTAGCATGCCAAGGCGAGAGCCATGACAACATTCCAGCAAGGGAGGCTGAGACTTGGTTGGATCTCGCCCTGAGTCGCAACCCGCACTCCCCTATAGTATTGGTGTGATTCGGCACCCCCCCTCATACCAAGCACTCTACCCAAGCTGGTAAAGCACGTTTTTCTCTCTCTAGGATTTTCTCTTTCTAGAAAGTCATTTTCTCTCTCTAGATTTTATTGATCCCCAGGCTTCCTTTAATCATGCCTAGATCGTGTGAGGTGATTGCACATCGATCTGAGCTCTCTAGACTTCGCTAGAACCGATCAAAGATTTTCAGCCATAGGAACTTGGCGCCGGCTGGATTCTGGTCACAGTGGCACCGGGAGCGGCGCCGGCGCCGGGAGCAGCAGGGGCGCTGCTGGCGCCGGGGACATAGCTGGCGCCGATGGCGCCGGAAGTAAAGCTTGTAAAGGTAGCTTTACAACAGTTCATCAAGACAACTGTTGTGCAAGGTGCTGCCCACAGTGTAAGCACGGGTGCGTCCACGATCGGGGTGGTCGGCAGAACGGGGGACTTGATGAGTCAAGGTGCTGCCCTTGAGGTATAAGCACGGTCAGTTCTCGCGGTTCGGGCCTGGCGTTGTCTGCACGTAGGACGGATGAGGCAAAGTGCTGCCTAGGGAGGTGAAAGCACGGTCTGTACCTTGTGGGGTGCGGGGCGACATATTCGAACTGTACGGGTTAACCATTGATACAGAGATGCTGCTCGAATTCGGGTGTAAAGCACGGGTGGTTAGCTGCCGGTGCGGGATAGCTGCCGATCGTTTAGCTATAAGGGCTATCGACCAAGAAGTGGTGGGGCGTGACTAAGGCAATGTGCTGCTTAATGGTGAAAGCACGGATAGTTGGAGGGGTGTCCTATGTGGGCTGATTCCATGATCGATTTGTATGGGCGCGGCCAGGCAAAGGTCCGTTGGCAGGACCATCTCAAAGGGGGACCTTGCCTTTGTTACTTGTTAGTAAACCTGCCTGAGTGTCTTACTTGTACGTATTCGTGGTGAGTCTTAGTACTCGTGCTTTGCCTGGTTTGCATGATTGCTTGTGATACAAGGAGCTGATGGCTCGAGAAGGAACCTTTTCTTTTGAAGGCTGATACCATCAAACAAAGAGGACTACAGAATCTGTGGGGCGGATTTGCAGTTCAAGTACTCACACGTGAACGACAACGAAACGACTCAATGTTTGCAAAGGATGGATGGCTAGCCTGTTTCTTGGGTTAGTTTCATTTGCGACAACGCCCACCAGACGCAAGCAGGAAGTCAAAAGTTGGAAAGGGCCATTTCAGGGGAGATCTTCTATGGAGCAGTTGGTCTTCATTTTGGGACGGCCACCTTCGAAACTGAAACTCACTGAGCATGGGCGATATCCAGAATCTGTGGGGCGGATTTGCAGTTCAAGTACTCACACGTGAACGACAACAAAACGACTCAATGTTTGCAAAGGATGGATGGCTAGCCTATTTCTTGGGTTAGTTTCATTTGTGACAACGCCCACCAGACGCAAGCAGGAAGTCAAAAGTTGGAAAGGGCAATTTCAGGGGAGATCTTCTATGGAGCAGTTGGTCTTCATTTTGGGACGGCCACCTTCGGAACTGAAACTCACTGAGCATGGGTGATATCCAGTATCAGTTGGGTTTTTCCTCAAAGGGGAAAAGACTAGGATCCTCTTCAGAGATTGGCAACAAGTTGGATCGAGCCATAATCCTAGCAGATGGGAAGCAAAGTGTTGGAAAGGCTTTTTGTCTGAAGAACTTCTACTCTAAAGTCCGATCAGTTGATTTATTAAGTGGAGGGGAACTATCACACATACCTCTCTCTTGGGGCAAATTTTGAATTAAAGTTGATCAAAATGGGGGCAAATTCAAGGTGACCTAGCCATACTCACACGAGGAGACTGGCGAACTTTGGACCTAATAAGTTGACAAGTTTTTGTTGTGGAAAGAAAAGTTTGTTATAGGCTTTCTCTGGACCAGCAATGATGAGGAAACATATGAGTACGCTGGCTTGTGTTACGTGTAAGGCAGCTGATCAATGAAGGAACTGAGAAAGTTGAGTCTTGCATGAGAGACTTGGTATTTCGAACGGACGCTAAGGGACAGTTCGCGTTGAGATCGGACTAGTGCAAACTCTGGGTGCATGTGTCTGATTCAAAGAGAGCTACTTGAAGCCAAGCTCGATGTACACTTCTTGTTTTGACTGTGAGGCAACTGACCAGTGATGGAATTGTGAAAGTCAAGTTTTGCGCGACGGACATGGTGCTTCAAACAAACGCGAAGAGATAGTTCGGATGCGGATCAAACTGGTGCGACCCTTTGGCTTTCCACGAGGTCAATGGTTACATTTGGGCTGATTCAAAGAGCTACTTCAAGCTAAGTGAGAGGTGCATTGCGGAGTACTCAATCTTTGCCTACCTTAAAGAGCCAAGATGGAAAAGTATCAAGATCAGGCTTGGACAAGGAGAGAAATCAAGGTGCAGAAGCAACAAGGCACGAAGTGGACCATAAAGTGTGCAATCAAACGATAAATCCTTCGGCTCAGGGAGCCTTGATACTTGTGCGGAACTGAACAAATCTGGAGCTCAGGGAGCTCAACACAAAGTGCATCAAGGACAAATCAGGAGCTCAAAGGAGTTCCAAAGTCGAAAGTCAAAAGCGACAGGGGCGAACATTTCAAAGAAAGGCCTCTGTCACTAGTTAATAAGGTTCTCGGGTTTTACGAAAGCGATATCAAATCTACGCTTTTCCCAGACAAAGATATATTTTCAAGTTATGTAATTTTTCAGTACAAAGAGCTGAGCCTCCGACTTGTGGTGTGCCAGCTTCAATGTTAATAAAAAGTGGCCAGTAAATTGAGTACTGTACCAAGTAGCTTAAATGTATAGTTATTTTAATTGGGAGACACCTTTACTTTAATCTGACATCTGATGAGGACATCAGATTTTATAAAGGTGGGGTGGATGTTGTAAAGCTACCTTTACAAGCTTTACTTCCGGCGCCATCGGCGCCAGCAGCGCCCCTGCTGCTCCCGGCGCCAACGGCGCCGGCACCGCTCCCGGCGCCACTGTGACCAGAATCCAGCCGGCGCCAAGTTCCTATGGCTGAAAATCTTTGATCGGTTCTAGCGAAGTCCAGAGAGCTCAGATCGATGTGCAATCACCTCACACGATCTAGGCATGATTAAAGGAAGCCTGGGGATCAATAAAATCTAGAGAGAGAAAATGACTTTCTAGAAAGAGAAAATCCTAGAGAGAGAAAAATGTGCTTTACCAGCTTGGGTAGAGTGCTTGGTATGAGGGGGGGTGCCGAATCACACCAATACTATAGGGGAGTGCGGGTTGCGACTCAGGGCGAGCTCCAACCAAGTCTCAGCCTCCCTTGCTGGAATGTTGTCATGGCTCTCGCCTTGGCATGCTAGCGCCCCGGAGACTAGGGTCGGTCACACACTTGAAATGTAACCTTCTCAAATTTGTCAATAAAGTGGGATTTTTCTCAAACTGACTCTGATTACCTTCTGGGTTTCAGTGTTCGGTAAAAGCACCAATTGTAAGGCCGCTTTCAAAATTTTTAACTTGGCACATAGCTGAGGGTCATATCCCGGGACGCCAGCGGTATGCCGTCGGGACCATTTGGTCCATGGCGCCAGCGGTATGCTGTCGGGACCATTTGGTCCATGAATTGGTTGTTTCCATATCTGTCGCGGCTTGTGGTTCTGAGTATTCCTTGCATGAACGTGAATGGGTTAAGCTCTTGGGGAACGGGCTCTAACCTGTCGGCTGAGTTGGATGGCTTGCTTGAGTGGATGTTACTTGTTTATGGCTGTCCAGTCTGGCGTGGCGCCAGGTTGGCTTCCAGCGCTCGTGACGAAGCTTTCAGTTGGTTAAGTCTGATGTAAGTCAGACCGCTTGCTTGGAATGGATGTTACTAGTTTGTAACGAAGCTTCGAGTTGGTTAAGTTTGATGTATGTCGGGCGGCTTGCTTGGAGGGAAGTCACTCACGTCGGGACCCCCGATCTGGCATGGCGCCAGGTTGGATCTCAATGTTGGTTTTCGGAACTTCAAGTTGGTTAAGTCTGATCGTTGTTGGTGAGTTGGCTGCTTGTATGTCAAGTGGGTTTGGATGGCAAGAGTTGAAGGCTGGGAAGCTAAGTCGTGGTTCCCGGCTCCCTTTGGGATGCCTGCGCTACAAGTAGTCTCACTTCACTAGTGGACAATTGGATCTTCTGATCCTAGACAAAATTATCTTCTTGCAAGAGGCGAAGCTTCTATCTATGTTCGTCTTGATTGCTTACTAGCATCAGACTTCTTCTTTGGGTTTTTCTTCTCTAAGTTACACTCTATGTATCATGTTCTGATATGTGTCGAGTATAATTCAATAAGTACGGTCTCTCTGTGCAAATCTAAGATTAGAGTGATTAAGCATCTACAACTAACCAAAGAATTAGAAGAGTGACAGATTAGCCATGACCTAGGAAGTATCTGCTGACGTCATGCCATCAGGTCAGATCTCTGTACTTCTGGGTACTTGTGTGATCTCTGGTGGTACTCCTAGGAGCGTGATGACAGAATGAGTTTCGTTTCCACCATTGGTTTCGTTTACCTCGTCTGCCTTTCTCTCTTGCTGGAATGCAAAAGAATCTTGTTCGTGGATCTTTCATGTTCACGAATCGTTCGTGTTCGCAAACCATTTGTCTTCGTCTCCATTGACTTTCGTGTTCGCGAAACTCTTCATGTTTCGTATCTCCAGATGTTCGAGTTCGCGAACATCTTCATTGAGCGAAGGACTGAAAGCTAGCAAGGCTTTGTAATCAGAAACACTTTGTTTCTTCACTAACCCTAGTTAATAAGTGAGAGGGTACTAGCACTCGAAAATGGACATGGATATTTATACAGACTAAGTCATTGTTATTCTGCTACAAATCAAGCTCTAAATACTTTTGTTCATATTAATAAATGATTACTTTAGCATTATAGACTTGGTCACTTGAATAATACATCGGTATCGAACATGTTTAAGAAACATATTATACTTGATCTCGACTATCCAAAGAGGAAAGTTGAACTCCTTGTCTACTATGTTTGCATTATCAAAAATCATATCATGAATCCATTTAGATCAAGTCACTAGCATGTAGCAAAAGATTTGTTAAACATTGTACATACATACATATGTGGCATAATGCAAACCTTGTCATTAATAAGTGCCAGATTTTTCATTACCTTTATTGATGTTGGGACTTTGCGAGATATCAACATACCTTGTAGATAGATCATATTGTGTGGGTAGGACTACGGTCAAACTGGTCAACTACGCTTGAAAGCGATATCAGGTTGGCCAAGTGTTGATCGACCAAAACTTTGACTGGCCATAACTTCTTCACCATCGCTCAAAATTGCATAATCTTGGATGTCATTGAAAAGCTCTCCTTGAGGGCTTTCTAATGGCACCATAATCGTCTCAATCCGAGTTGTTGTTCAAAAGTTACACTATTTTTTATTGAGCTGCATACTATACTACAAATAAAATGGCTTATTTACGGGCTGCCCCCAACGCAAAAAGAAAATCAATTTGAAGGAGCTACGTTACATAGATTTCAGATTTGAGTGTTTTAATTGGTCCATGTGGAAGAAACTTTTGAGAAAAAAAAAGAAAAATAATCTTTTTGAAAGGCCCCTTTTGTGTTCAAAATTTCTCTAATGACTAACTAATAATTCTCTCAATGTCTCTTAATAGGTGTCATGACAATCTCTAGCACGTCTCTTTTCTATGGTATTGTGTTCACTTTCCTTTTTTTACTTTTTTGCTATGTATTAAAATTAGCTTTTCATTTTCCAAAACCACAAAAGGCTTGGACACCATAGCTTGAGCCATTGTATCATGTAAATAATTCACAAGCATTCAACTTTCTCATGTAAAACAAATTATATAGTCTATGTGATAATGGGAGTACCAAATTGTGTACATTGGAGTACCAAATGTGACAATTTATGTGTCAAACCATCATTGTCATGAACAATATCTACTTTGAAGGTATTCCATCGTAATTTTGTGGATACATTATAGGTTTTATAAAATAAGAAAGGTATTTTGACACATATGAGAACCACATTTTGAGTAAAACCATTATTTCAGAATATATTTTTTAGCTTCCAAACACAACACGTCGGTGTGCTAAGTAAATCAGCTAGATTTTTTTTTTTGGAAACCTTCAAAGATAGCACGCGGGGGTGTTAAATGAAACAAGAATTTTTTTTTTTGTGGCGAAATTAGATAGCACGCCGATGTGCTATAGATTCTGTTGCAAAAGTTTTTTTTTTTCTGCGGTCTTGCCTAGCATGCCGGTGTGCTATCTTTGGGGGCTGCAAAAAAAAAAATTTAATTCAATTTTAATGTTTTTTACTTTGCGGGATTTTTAACTATGTACCAAACCACATTCTTGAGAATAAACATTGAAATAATAGCATAAAAAAGGTAGCACACCATGTGCTATCTTTTTGTTGAGTCATGGC
Source organism: Diphasiastrum complanatum (assembly GCA_029204225.1). Classification (NCBI taxonomy): domain Eukaryota; kingdom Viridiplantae; phylum Streptophyta; class Lycopodiopsida; order Lycopodiales; family Lycopodiaceae; genus Diphasiastrum; species Diphasiastrum complanatum. The sequence continues at coordinate 10,721,317 of CM055102.1, forward strand.
AAAAAAGAAACTCGCAAAAACTTTACTTGCAAAATGCCAATGCCCTTCCAATGAATCTCACTAGGATCTTGCATGAATTGACTCAATCTACCAACACAAAAGCTAAGATATGGTCTTGTGATGGTTAGCTAAATAAGAGATCCTATTTGCTTGCTATAGAGAGTAGTGTCCTTGAAGAATCTTTTGCTTATGCCTCTTGTAGTTAGCTTTACAACTGATTTCATAGGTGTAGAAATCGATTGGCAACTATCCATTTGGAATTTCTTGAGAATGGAACTAGGTACTACTTTTGATTTAAAGATGTATTTTATGAATCTACTATAGCAAAATGTATCATCAACAGGTTTATTGGTGACATTCATCTTAATGACATGAAGAGATTTCTTGGCCCTCTTGTCAAATACAATCTTGTACTTGTTGTGGTATTTCCTCCAGACCTACAACAATATTCATTTCCAACAAGGACTCCATCCTTACCTTATAGATTGAGTAATTTGTTGAGTTGGGTCTATCACTTCCTTCCAGCATGATTCATCCATGAGTAGCCATGATGAAATTTGATTGCTCTCTAATCTTGGACATGTTATAATGCATTTAGCACTCACAACAAATGAAATAAAATGAAACCACAAAGATTTAGAAGTTTCCAATACTATCTCTCAATGAGACTAGTCGACTAACATGTTAGATTTGGTAGAATTTTGATCAACACATGATCTTCTCTCAGTAGAATGAAATTTAGATATGAAAAGTCATTGAACACACTTTTTGATTAGGTTTTAATTTTTCTGGTGGTAGACTACAGGTCTCACAAATAGCCCATATTTAATGTAAATTGGTCATATGGTCCAATATTGATAGTATAGAGTTCATAGTTGTTATTTTTTTGGCTATATGAATTGAGAGAGAGAGAGAGAGAGAGAGAGAGAGAGAGAGAGAGAGAGAGAGAGAGAGAGAGAGAGAGAGAGAGAGAGAGAGAGAGAGAGAGAGAGAGAGAGAGAGAGAGAGAGAGAGAGAGAGAGAGAGATCTCATGCCTATAAATAGAATACAATGCATGGAGAAGAAGGTTGAGCAATCCATTGTTGTATTGAAAATCATTCTTTGGAATTATTGTCTTGATTTTGCTCTCATCTCTATGTTTGTTATGGAGATTGTTGGAGTAGCTAGTTTTGGATGTTTATAATTAATGATGCAATGATGATTTAGGTGTTATACAACACTTAATCATGTATGGTGTTTGTTTGATCATAGTAGCAAATTTATGAGCTCTTTGTCTAACAATTACTTTGTGGAGGCTAGTGCAATCATTCAAGGCCTAGATCCTTATGCTTATATCAAATTTTGATCTTTATTTTTCACATAGATTTAGGTCTTTAGTTAAACCTTTGGATAATAGGGTTTGAGCTCTATTCCATGATCTTTTACTATAGCTATACTTGATCTGAAGAAGAAAAGGTTTAAGAGATACACTCAATTTTTTGATTGGGTGCGAGGACAATTGATGTGGTGGTGACTAGGTGTTGATGTTGGCCTCTCTTATGGCAACATTAATTAGTCATATTCTCCTTACTGACCTAAGCAAATCATTTCTTATAGCTTACTCCTTGAAACTCATTTATGTTTTGGTCCTAGTTGGTAGTATGCGTTGGTTAGGATGGGATCCTTGTTACTGCTATAAGGCGGAATACTAAATGGGGGGTTGGACAACAATGAGTTCTTTGTCATTTTATGTGCAATCTTGGACATGATGTCCAAGCTCTCTACATTTGAAAAAAGATTTTGGAGGCCTTTTGATGCTGAGAAGCTATTTGCAATTTTCACCATTTTTCCTTTCTATTTCTATTAAATTAGGGAGTGAGGCATTGAGTTTTGAAAGGATTTAGGCATGAGGGGCAGAAGGGCTTATTGTTGTTGAAAGAAATAAAAGTACCTAGATGTTCACAACAATCTAGCAAGACAAGTTTGAATCTAATTTGGAAGCTAGAAAAATCAATCCAAAGTAGAACCATTAAATTAGAAAAGCTTTGAATTGAGATTATACTTCATAACATGAACAATTCTTTTTTATGATTGTAAGGCCTAGAGACTAATGCTTTCTCAGTGTCAAAAGTTATTTGGAATGTGAATGAATAGAAAATTTTGCCTAGAGCCTCTATTTTCTCAAGGTCATTTATATGAACTGCAAACCAATAGTACTCACAAAAGGCTTTCATAGATGTTTCGAAAGTGGCATGACCCATAAAATACACAATAACACAATGTGATGTAATGAAATCAAGGTTTTGTTGGTGAGCAACTTAAAAAATTCTAATCTTGCCACCTCCTCTTGTGTTATTTGGTCGAGGCAATTTGCTACTCTCATTGGGTTGTTTCTCCAATGTTAGCAAATATAGTAATTATTGGGATTCTTGGTGGTGACCGAGAGTGTTGGTCTATGGATTGGACAAGTGAGGAATGAATTGAATTCAACCAACTTATAGGTGAATTTGGAGGGTCCATTACACAAAATACTAGTTTGGCTGATCAGTTCTGAACAAAAATTTGCAGGCTTGTTCAGTACTGTGAAAATAGGCTATAAAAATCTCGGCAAAGGTTTTTGAGGTTCTGAATCCATCCGACGAATGTTTTTTAGGTTTGGCGAAGGATGAGCCTTCGCGCAAGAGGATCCTTCGCCCAAGTACTGTCATAAATACAACTTTCAGCATCCAAACCTATAGCCAACCTAATTTTGACATTTTAAGTCCATCTAGCATGTCGACGAAGGTTTCTGAGGAGAGTAAGGTGCTCGACGAAGTTTCTCAAATTGGCATATTGTTGATCATTCGCCTAATCAAAAGTAGGTATTTTTTTTGGAAAAGAATCTTTGTCCAACTTAGTATAGATATATCCGAAGTGGATCTATAATCTGAAAGTTCAGCGAAGATTTCCAATATTGTATGGGCAACATATGACCAAAACAATAATTTTATAAGTCAGTTTCCATCAAAAATTATCTTCAGAAAATATTTTCCTTTCTCTTTTTCCACTTTGATGACTTTTCTGACTTTTGCTCATCAATCTTTCCTTATTTTTTCTTCTTTTATGATTTTTTTTTATTGTCTTTTTCAAACAAAATTAATAATTAAGTATTGAAAACAAAAAATATTGAAAAATAAATAAAAATAAAAATTATTTGGATCATGCTTGCTGAACTGGTGGAGCAGACTGCCAAAACCTGCATAATCGGTTGCCATTCACAAGAGTATCAAACCGTTTTCCGTCCAAGTGCTCAAGAATCACTGTTCCATAGTTCAGGATTTCCCTCACTATATACGGGCCTTCACCGGTAAACTTCAATTTTCCCTTGATCAGCTTGGTTTTGTTCATCAGTGTGAGATCTCTTGCTTTTAGATCCTTTTTGTGTAATCGATGATCGTGCCATGCCTTACGGCGGGCTTTCTCTGTTGCTAATGCATGAACTGCCATCAATCTTGTTTCACACAATTTGTGCGACGCTTCATGACGTAGATGCAAAGACTTATTATTATTTAACTGCTCTGTTGCTGCTATGCGTAAAGATGGTACTAAAAATTCAATCGACATGACAACATCTTGACCATAAACTAGTTGGAAGGGTGTTTGATTTGTACTACTTTTGTAAGCGATTCTGAATGCCCATAATGTTGCATGCAGTTTATGTTCCCAATCAGATCGACTCGCTTCAACTGTTTTCGTCATAATAGTGCAGAGAATCTTATTGGAAGATTCAGCTTGGCCATTCCCTCTAGGATAATAAGGAGTACTGATCTGTGTATAACAAAAAAATCTTTCAGTAAACATTTTATCGTTTGATTAACAAAGTGTATACCCCGGTCGCTGACAATTTCGATCGGACATCCAAATCTGATAATAATATTTTCATAGAGAAACTTGGCCGTAGATTTCGCATCAGCAACTTTGACAGCTTTGGCTTCAACCCACTTGGTCATATAATCAGTTGCTACGATAATGTATTGAGCCTAAGATCCTCGTGCGATGGGATGAATAGAACCAACATAATCTAGTCTCCATTTTTCAAATGGTGCTTGCGATAAAACTAGATGTAAGGGTCCATAGTTCTGTCTAGTAGGCCATCATGCTCATTGGCAAACATCACATGTTTGAATATAATTTTATGTGTCCTTATGAAACGTAGGCCACCAACAACCTGATTGCAAAAGTTTGCGAATAGTAATATCTATAGAAAAGTGTCCTCCGCCCATGCCATCATGTGAAAACATGATCAAATCTGGTATTTCATGCGGTAAAACACATCTACGTAGAATATTGTCTAATCGACAACAATACAATTGTCTTGCAATCAATTGATAAGATTGAGCGTTATGAATCAATTGTCTCTTCTGTACTTTTGTCAAAGAGTCATTCGACTGTCCTAGCATCAGATACTCAACAATATCCGCTGCCCACTCAGGTATTGCCTCTACATAGAATAATGCAGTGTCTGGTAATTCATCATCCACCTCAATATTAACTAGTGCAGATTCAATTCGCGAAACGTGGTCGACTAGATAATGTTGCTTCTTCTTTCAAATCACAATTCGAAAATCAAATTCATTCACTAACCATCTTGCAATACGTCCACTATTGCACATCTTGTTCACCAAGTAAAGTAACGACTGGTGATCCGTATAAAATGCAATGTGCATTTCCATGAGATAATGACAAAATTTTTGTATAGAAAAAATCATGGCCAACGCTTCATGTTATGTTGTTGAATAGTTCTTCTCCGGATCTGTAAGCTGTCTGCTTGCAAATTGTATTGGATAGTCCTTCTTATAGTCACATGGTTGCGTCAAAACTGATCCAATTACATATTTTGAGACATCAGTGTGAACGTGAAACTCAATCGTCCAATGTGGAGAATGCAGTATCGGTACTAAAATTAATATTTTTTTTTAGTTTTTCAATGGCTTCTAACGTCTCTATTGTCCAAATAGGAAAAATAGTCAGTTTGTATATAGGTCTTGTTGAATCTGCAAAGAAGATAATAAAAATTTGATAGTAGTTCGCATGATCCATAAACACATAAACTCCATGAATTATTGTTGGCAGTGGCAATTCCACAATAACCTTGATTTTAGAATAATATGTGGCAATGCCATGTCTCGATATCACATGCCCAAGCACAACTCCATGGGAAACCCATATCTGATATTTTTTTGGATTTAGAAAAATTTGATACTTGCGACATCTTTCAAATACTTTCTCCAATCGATCCAGGTGGTCTATATCTGTGCTATGGACTCCAAGGTCGTCCAAGTAAATTTCAAAGAGTTTCTGTAGATAATCTCTAAAAGCAAATTGCATTACTCTTTGGAACGAACTTGGTGTATTGCAAAGTCCAAACAACATTACTTTGTAAGCATAGGTGCCCTATTCTATTGCAAAAGTTGTTTTGTGACGATCTGCAGGTGCAATCTTGACCTGGTTGTAAGCACTAAATCCATCCAGAAAACTCTATGCTTCCACTCTAGCAAGGTGGTCCAAAATGCTTTTAGTAAAAGGTAACGGAAAGTGATCATTCTGCGTCACTTTGTTCAAGGCCCTTGAGATTCACACAAATTCTCAATTTTCCATTCTTATTAGAAACAATGACAATCGGTGAAACCCATTCCGTATGCTCAATCTCATAATGAAATCAACGTCAAGCAGTCTCTGAAGCTCTTTCCACAACATTAGGATTACAACAATAGAACTTGTAACCTTTGGAAATGCATCAGGTATTAAAGGTATGGTGTGTTTCAATAACTGACGTCGGAATACCCTTGAGATCTTGATAAGTCCATGCAAAGCAATCTTGATACTTAATAAGTAACGTTCATAGCACTTGAAACTGTTCAGGATTAAGTTGTGATCCAACTTGTACAATCTTTCCTGGTTCAACAAGATTCATAGGCTGTGTCCTATTGGGCCATCGTAAACATCTTTCGATTTTGGTACCTGTTTTTTGGATTCACGATGTGCTTTGGATAACATGATAACCACATCATCCAGTGTATAACATTTAAATATTCGGACATATCATGCTAGACTACGTTTGCTTGTTTTTTGTCAAAAGGACTTGTCAGCTTGGATCTTTGCTTAGCCATCTTAGCAGGAATTGATCATGGAGGTGATGACTTCTGAGAAGATAAACTCTTCTTTGAAGGTGAAGACTTCCTACACGATGATGTCTTGCTAGAATTCTGACTTGTAGAATTATCCTTGACTTTTCCTTTGACTTTATGCAGTAAGGGTGGCACATTTTTTGAATTAATGGAGGATTTTCCCATTTTAGGACCATATTATAATGTTGCTTGGCTTGTTTCTTCATCTTTGACCCTGTGATCCTGTCTTCCTTCAACATCACTGCTTTTGACAATTTTATTGTTGGTTCATCAGAAATATTACGCACTCCCAAATATGGTCGGATCCATATGATTTAGAATCTACTCATCAGTAAGTTCTACATTGTCATCATAAGTCAAGACATGACTCACAAGAATGAGTTCATCTTCAATCGGATCTGGTATAGGCTCCATTGATTCAAGCTACATTTAGCACATTCAATGGAAAAGTGATTGGTGTATCCAAAGTTTGATCCAATAATGAAATCTTGCTCAAATCGAACTGATTATCTTGTGACACATATATCCTACTGTACAGTCAATCGTTGCAAGAGCTTCATTCCAGTTGATAGTATCAGTTTGAGAATTGTAATGAACTCTCAATTTTTTTACTGGTCGATCACAAGTATGATCCGTTGTTGATGAATCATCATCCTCTTTTGGAACCACTGGTTTGATAGTCCAAGTTGTAGGATCAATGTTGACTGCACATTTACGATTGTCAAAAGTGATTTTTCCAGTATCCAAGTTAAAAATTACTTGCGCAACTCATAACCACGGGCATCCCAATAAGACTCGGTAGACATTTGGTGCTTCTGGTAAGTCCATTACTACGAAAGTCATGACGAACTGTACTTTGACAATTTTGACAGGTAATTTTTCAACCATTCCTCGTGGACGAACTGTCGTTTGATCAGTTAGTTTAATTGCAAAAGTCATAGGTTTTATCTTTGTAAGGCACATACCTTTGTAGAAATCAGGGTAACTCCCGAACTACCATCTATCACAGCTACTTCATTAGAAATTGTCTATGTTGTATCGGCAGAGTGATATTTTTTTGTTCACTTTCCCAAGCTACTCTGACATGGAGTACTTCATTAGATTCTTCAAATCCAGCACAAAAAAGTGGCTCTTGATGGACTTCTGGTTCAGCTTGAGTTAACTTTTGCACTAATACTTCTTTTGCTTTTGGCACCAACTTCAGAACTCTCCCAACGAAATATTGATCTTACTAGACAAGATATTCATTGAGCAGTTTTGTTTGTGGTGCTTCCGGTTCAGTCATCTTGAAGAGTTCTCCATGATGATGCAACTGAGCATCATATTTGTACGTGAATTTTTTAGTGACTGCAATGGTGAAGAATGAACTTCGGATTTAGCTTTAGCAGCTCAAGCTTCTCTTCGTCTTGCAGATGTTTAATCCACTGCCTCATATCCTGATATCTTCTTTTTTTGCATGAAGATTTGGATAGACTCCAGATGCTGTTGATATATCAGTTAATGGTATAGAATCAGCAGGTACTGGATCTGCTACCTGTTCTTTTGCTTTTGTGCTCTGGTGATCACCATCAAGGGTACACTTGGTTTCTTCTGAACTACTGGTCTTTGCTTGATTGTTATCAAATTTACAAGAGTTGTAGCCAGTGGTGGCTTTGGTCTTGTTGGACATTCCTTATAGCAATGCCCATAACCACAATCATGAGAGAATGGTACAATTTTTTTTTTTATTTGGACATTCTACAACTCTGTGGTTTTCTCCACATGCAAAGCATCCAAGTGGT